>OX454527.1:201151840-201709823 GCA_949715645.1 Portevinia maculata
AAACTTTTATATATTTTCGACCTATATACGACAAACGACCCTACTTGCTACTGCTTTAGGGGGTACATAGCGGACAAAATTAAACTATTTTCGTTTATGCTGTGATTTATATTTAAGTTTTTTAATTATTATTTCACTAAAAAAAGTATTATAAATGATTTAAAACATTATTATGTACAATTTATACTTTATTTTACAGTTATTACTAATTCACCACGGAACGAAGAAGTTTGCAGGTAGTTTATTAAAATTCTACAATTCCATCTCGAAAGAAGTCGGTTGGTTAACACAGCGCATTTTCCATCATGTTGAGGTGATTTTGACATGATTTTGAGAGAGAGCTGCCAACTTCACACCTGACTCCACTAAATATCATATCTGTGTGCAAGCTTCCCATTTGATTTGCATGCAAACACTAATACAGATAAGCCATTTAGTGGAGTTTTTCAGCTTGTAGGCAATCCGAAAAAAGTTTCTCTCAGTTGACTGTCTGTGATTTGCTGCCAGTCTAATATTTTCGATACACCATTTAATCAGGCTACACAGTATGCAAATATCTTTCGGTTACCTCTCAGACCGAAAAATTACTTCGGGCTCTTAGACTAATCTGTTCATCAGCGGACGCCGTCTGACGAAGTCTAGCCCACTCAATACTTAAAATATCACGCAACAAGGAGTCGTTATCAATAGCACTAAAGTCCCTAAAAGTTATTGTATTAGCTTCACTGCCAGAGATGTAAAGATATAGATGATTAAAAAGAATAAGTAGATTGTGAAGAGAACAAAGCACAGGTGACCCTTAAGCCGGAAGCGACATTCAAGAAAGCATTGAAAGATGCACATAAAACCTACAACGAGTTGCACAAAGAAATATATAAAAATATAAAGAACTAGCTGCACCCGCCCGGCTTTGCGGGTGTCAGAGAATTATATTGGCCAATATTTTCGAGCAGACTTCCTTATTATTGCCTATAGCGGGTATCCGGCGTATGTTGCTGCGCCTAAAAAAAGAAAACCGATTTTGACCAAAGTTCACAGAAACACTCTCAGGCCAGTACCAAAGATTGCCTGATTTGAGCTCAACCGGTTAAAGGGACTGCACGTTTTTCTCTGCATAGCTTAGGTCGCCCACACAACTTCGTTGTTCCGTTTAGTATAGGTGCTTGTTGTCTGGCAGGCGCCTATGTCAGCTTACTTGTGCGAATCAAACAACAAAGCGAAAGTAAAAAACTTCGATAGAATCACTTTTCATTCACTTTCATACCGATTGTTATCAATGTGGGAAAAGCAACTTTCCGATGTCCGATTCACAAAAAAAAAAATGCAAAAAAAATTCAATAAAAGTTATTTGAATAAAACATTGAACACACGATATGTCAAGAATGAAAGTGCGCACAAACACCACAATAGGCTTGAAACGTTCGTGTGGTCTCCTTTTTCATATGCGCGTTCGGATAATAAAATAGGTGGCGTCTGTACGATGGTTTTTTATATGTGCGGTCTATGCATCTGTATCGGAATTTACACGCATACGGACATATGTGTACTCACTCAAATGCCCATAATTCACACACCGATGCAGATACAGACATCGCGCATACATAACATCCTTCGTACAGACGTCACCTTTCATGGAAAAAAAATTCATTGGAATCGGTTAACGCGTTTGGCCAAACACCGGCAACAAACACAAATATGCATTGATTTTTATATACATATATAGATATAGATATAGATATACAAAATATAAAAAATTTAAAAAATGATGAGGAGAAATTTTTAAAAAAAAATTCTAAAGATATTTTTAAACATTAGAGTATAAAATTTGAGTATAAATATAAATAAACAGAATAGAGACTCAACAATTTGTAAAGTTGCCCAATATTGACTGGGTAGACAACGCAAAAATTGTTGGTGGATGGGAAGTTGGGTTGATCGAAGAAATAATTCGTCAGAACAAAGACAACTCATCGGATACTCTTAATAACACGTCCAAACATCGATTGCGTTAAAATAAAAACAAAATAGCCCAATTACTTGCATCTGTGTTAAGGAGGATATAAAAAGGCATCCATCATATGACTTTTATTGACTTAATATACAAACTGCCAACTGATTCGGTAACGTTTGACATTTAATAGTGGTTAGCACATTATTTTTATCCAAGGTAAACTGCCTCTGCTTCCCCTTCGCCAACCAATACCATAGTCAACAACATACCATCAACTAAGTTAATGAGATCAATTTGTAATAAAATAAATAAATTCCTTACACCCAAGGTCGTAGGTTGTCTAATACTCGTACCATTGTGTCCATCTAACATGTCGTCATATGTCGTCATAGTCGACATTTTTTTTAATCCAATGGAAGAGAGCAAAATCACGACTATAATAAATTGCCCTTTATTAAGCAGATAAAACACATTTTGTCATTTGATTAAACACTTCGGATAGCAGCACACATAGATAAAGGATAGCCGGTTGCGCTGATATACATATATACTCCCATGCTTATATATATATCTCAACAAAATGCCAGCGTAAAGTGTACAATATCCTTGCAATAATCCAGCACACCATTGCAACTCCTTTGTCTTCACCTCGTGTGTAATTAAATTTTATGCCAATACGCTGGCTATTCTCTCGGGTGATTCACAAGGTTACATGTTAGTTTATTAGAACGAAACATAACAGGATTAGGTGCAGTCGAGGGACATTCGCTATTAGATTCATGAGCTTTTGTTTAATGTCAGAGTTCCGAGCAAGCGATATCATTTTGAAATGTCAGCGGACAACGGATGTTGTTTGTCGCAATGACATCATTTCGATGGCTCTACGTTACGTTCAGTCAAAATGTCATCAAATCAATGACATTGTTTTTTTTAGCAATGATTGGTAAGAGAGGATAGTAGGGATCGAAGGGAAAGGTCAATCAAGTCATCGTTGGCATTTGGTTTTTGAAATATGAAAATAAATTATTATTATTATTACTATTATTATTATTAGGTGTGTTTTTTCGCAAGCGTATATACGCTTATTCACATTTGCATGTTAAATACCACAACAACTTAGCCTATATACGCTTACTTTAGCGGAATAACTATCGCCCTTAGTGGATATAGATCAGTGCTTTCAAATCACGTTTTCTAGGTTTCCGATAACTTTCTCATCTACTCAACTGCAACATACCTCCGAATTTTACTTGCGTGTGAATTTTTATTTGTAACAAAAAACATATTGAACCGGTGCCATTTCCAAACCACTTATACCTACTTATGCTTTTAAGTTGCAATTTGCCCACCATAAGACTGTCAAATCATTCAATGATCGCTGAGAGAAAACTGTCATTGCCGATTGACAGACAGTTCAGTATGATACAGTCTAACAGCAGCTTGACTGCTAATTGGTCGAAGTGGCTAACATTTAAAGGCTGTTGAGAAATGTCAACATTTTTACTGTACTGAGACTTCCTAGGAAATAAAACAGTTGGGTCATTCAGTGATACCTATTTAGGTAATGTTAGGTTAGGGTAATTGCATTCTCAATGCGGCCAATGTGTCTTCGGCTGCCAAGCGTACGACGGATTCAATGGGACTATTCCTTCCGTTCAATGCGTTAACGCTGAAGTTGGAGTCAATAAAACGGATGGACGGATTTATTTGAAGATCTCCTGCATATGACCATCTCGTCGTCATTAACACGCATTGGAAGCAATGTACGAAAGTTAAACGTATGTGTGCTGATCGCGTTTATTCCAATGACCAACAGCATACGAGGACAAGGCTGCTGACAAGATACACATTTTTATTAAAAATGTCAAATTTGTATAACAGATTCTCGGCAACGCGTTGAAATAACTAGTCGTTAGTTAACTTCGCGCGTTGGTTTGTGGTACAGGCCCCTGGTAGCGAATTCCTGTACTTAGATTTGTGGTAGTGAAGACGAGTTGTTCATGAACCGAAAATACAATTTGTAGATGCTAAAGCCTAAAACAGATGTACATCAGGGACAGACACAGTTGAGCTATTACAATCGGTGCAGCCAGATTAGAATTAGAGACAACTTGCAGCAAGAATTGACATGCAGTAAGCAATCTGCCATTTTACATACAAAATCAATGATTAAAGCTCATGAAATTTATACCAATCCAAGCTTGTCCGCTACTAAACCCTCTCAATCAGTTATTTGCTCACAACGTCACTGATGGGAAATACCGCTGCCCAATTCTTATGTAGATTAAGGAGAATTATCATCAATTAGGATTATGCTACGCCTCCACGAAGAATGAAACCCAGTTTAAGGCAAAGAGATACAAAATTCTTAGTGAAGTCCCTCAAAGAAAACAAGATCGCTATCAAATAAAGTGAAGCCACAATCAATATATAATTGATGGCGATTTTCAATCTGCCCTCAGATGAAAGTTACGACGAATACCTATGCTGAATGTGAAAGCATTCACAAGGGTAAACAAAGCTTCATTACTTCCGCTACTCAGAAAGCTGTTGGCAACTTTTATATCATTTAATAAATTGTGTAATATATGTACTAAATTGATTGGTGTGATTTAATTTAAAGTTTATTTTCTTTTTTTTAGTGCAATTAAATAAAAGCTTGTTTTTAAAAACTATTTCTTACCATTAATTTATTTTTTATTTCTTATTTTTTAGTTATGATTGGGAATGTTTCTACGTCTGCGCATTTCATTTAATGTGTCGTTGTTACATGGTCGTTTGCCTGTTAATTTAGTACTGGCTAATTCTAGAAAATTAAATCAGATTTCTTGCCGTTTTAACTTTTTTTTTCTCTAGTAAGTACTTTGTGTTGTTGTTTCTGTTTTTCCCATTTTGTTCCCACGAGTACCTACAGAAGAAATATTCGTCGACCCTCCCAGAGCTTCGTTTAAAAGGGTAAGAGCTAATATACAACAGGGTTCGCCCCGGTGCCCTGAGGTTCACGACATCATCTTATACCCTGATGCCACTCAGTCCTCGGCACGGCCTCACCTTGACTTGGAAGGTTAGTAGTAGCGCCACTTATTTCAGCTTAAAGTTTACTTGTGCCTAACGAAACACAGTTCCGCTTTTGATTTTGGAGTATCCTTCTCCTAGATAGATTGCAAACCAATGCTGTTGACGCCTATCTCGCCAAATTACACAAGCCGAAGTAAGAAGTCTTCCAAGGCATACTTTTGTTTAAATTCAGCTGTTAATGACCTCAGAAAACCAGAAAACATCCTCCGCCATCTTGGTCCCGCCATGTTGAATTTTTCGTATACATCTTGGACGGCCCCATATTTTGGGTTTAATGTGACGTTGTATTAATTTTCGATTTTTCCTCAGCAAGCCCTTTCATTTGATACCCATACTGTGGTAGTGCAGAAAAAATTACTAGTCCTCCATCTTGGATGATCCGCCATAATATGGGAATTCAAATGACGTCATATAGCTAAGCATGCATTTTCATCCAAAATAAGACCAAAGTTCAGCTCAATCGGTTAAAGATAACTGATTTAAAATTCAATTGCAAGATTCCACCCGGACAAACATACATACATTGCAAGTTAAATAAAAGCTTGTTAAATAGCTGAACACATGCTGTCGATAGACAAATAGCTCTTTTCTTAAATAAAACACAAAAATCCGAGAATTGGCATTTAAATTTGCTTCTTTGACAAAATAAGCAAATTTTTTCTTCAATCATAAATGCTAACAGAACGTTGTGCTGGGACCGGGAAATAAAACAAATCGCAAGGCTCAAGTGATGGCTCGCAGGCATTATCAACGCGCTTGTCGTCTGCTTTTCAAGATGCATGTAAGTAGAGTCCGACAGAAGGTATATACAAAGCCGATGGTAAACTTTTTGGCCAAAGCCGAATCTCGTGGAATCTGTACATTTGGATGCCTGCGAATGCAAACTGTTTCACTAAAAAACAAAAAGAAATACAACAGCTTGCAATTTTACTTCTATACTCTATCCAACAAAAATTCTTAGTCCAGGCCTTATGGACGAGCTTTTTTTCTACCATTGGTGTCTGTAGATACTCTCACGCGTCAAGCGCAAGAATTGCCACTGAAATAAAAACCAAACCACTGTCGTACCAAGGAATTGTTGTTGTAATTTTCCTAAAATTCGCATGCAACCCACGACAACCAGTCTCCCACACAGCCGAATGGGAATGAGCATGATCGTCTTGTGTTCGCTTGCTATTATCATCCACCAAAATAAGCAGTGTGTGTGATTGAAGCACATCAGAAGAGTATTACCATCTCTACAATGAAGCATCATTAATCGGTTTTCTATGGATTTTGTCAAAGAACTTTCGGTTTTGGTGCTTTTGAGAACGAATAATTATTACGTGGGGTGTTGCCATTCGGTTTTAATTTGATTGCATTTGTATTGTACAGCTGCACAAGTGCAGTTTTTTTTACCATCTGTTTAGGTATATGACATTGCGTCGTGGTTATATAATTTTGTATACTAATTGCCTGATTGTAGCGGAAAGGACTGGGAAATGTTTTTAGAAAATCTTGCTGATTGAGTTTATGTCGCGAACTGTTTAAATAAAAAAAAAACATAAATACGTCCTTTCATCTCATTATGTACCTGTTTGTATGATGTCTTTGTTTTTCCGATGAATGACGCCTATTTTGCCAATGAATACGGGAATTCCCAAAAGGAAGATCTCAAGTTAGGTAGGGATGCAATCATACAATGGGTTGCTTGAAATTGTTAAACGTTACAAAGCCAAGTATGAAACATATGTCGTGGATGAAATGCCTCAAAATGCGGGACATGAAGTGCTTCGCTTGCCGCCTTATCACAGTGACCTTAATCCAATAGAATTGGTTTGGGCTCAAGTGAAAGGGTTTGAAGCAAGCCAAAACAAGTCATTTAAAATGGCTGGAATAAGAGACTTACTAACGACAGCACTTACAAGGGTTGGCAACGAAAAATTGCATCGATGTGTCCAACACGTTGAACAGGTTGTTGAGCCAAATATGTGGGAAATGGACGTTTTCGAAGAGGAAGCAGTTGAAAGGTTAATAATAGACCTAAATAACGGGAGCAGAAGCAGTAATTACTCATCGGATTAGTTGAGTAGTGATATTAGAAATTAGTATTTTATGTTTAATAATATTTATAATGAATAAATTGGATTACAGTGATATATTTTCCGTTTTGATTTTTTTTTTGTGTTACGAAATTGATATATTTTGTTGGTCTACTGGAGATACCCTTAAAAAAACACGCCTATTAATATCTTACCATAAAAGGAAAAAGATAAACGGAATTTATTTCGTTCCGCAATATTTTTATTTTAAATTGGAAGATAGTAAGCCTAATAGAATTGCTCTCTGAGTTATGGCGAATTATCATACACACTACGGTAACCCTATGAGAGCTTTAAAGACTGACCGATTTATGTAAGTCATTGCAACCAGACTGAGAGACAAACATCCTATTTTCCCTGTACTGACAATTTTTGTTGGATAGTGTATAGGTACTTACATACTACAGAAATTGAACAAACATGAAATGACTTGCTCGAAATCGACTCTAAAATAGGGTGTGTGTGTGTAAAATAATTTTATTTTGCGTAAAATGCTAGGTAAATTCAATATTCGACTTCGGCGAAATCTTCGGCCTTCTTTCGCCGACGCCGAATGTTTCGCTGAAGGTGTAAATTTTAGTTGAATGTGGCCGAAGCCGAAGGCGAAGTCAAGAAACATATGCAAGTCTTAAAGATTCTGTTCACATTCCGTAAAATGTTTTCATGGCCGAAGTTCCTTGTTAACAAAAGACAAACGATGAAAAACTTCATGCATGGATGACTACCAGGAATCATTACAATAACCCTACATAAACACGTTTAAAAAAAATTCAATTTCCCGTAGCAAACAAAACAGTAAAACTGCACCCCTATACCCAGAGCAGAATTAACTAATTGTTATGAAAAAAAATGTTAATTGTTTGATGCGGCTGATTATAATACGTCAACCACTTGGGACCATCGTTCGCCCAACCATCATTTTGTGAATCTACTTTATCCTTCACCACTCGCGCAAGTGTCTGTTTGTATAATATCGCTGCCGCCATTACCCGTTCCCTTTAATTAAAGACAAATGAATTATTCACGGCATTTCAAGACGGAGCTCTTCCGCCCAGCATTATTACAAATCGACCTTTGGCTTGCTACACATTTCCTTAATTTATGAATGAAATTCCAGGGGCTTTACTTTTTATGAATGAAACAGTTGAACTCATGATTAAAATAGTTAGTTTCCCCCTTTCGAATGTGTGACTGAATGACGCCCGGCTAAGTGGCACAATGACGGGACTCGCAATATTACAATTCGAATCTGAATTCCAATCAATGGCTGTTGATTGGATTCAATGATATTGTTTTTCACTCCGAGGAAGTCGTCATGATACAAGTGTGTTTGATATGAAGACCGGTCCTAACGTTTTGCTACCACGCGAGGGGCTAACTAAGGTTAATGTGAAACTCATTGACCGAATGGGTCAATCGGCCGGCATGCAATCGAGACCGGCAGTCAAATGGTTGAATTTCTTGCGTTCGGTTAATTGATCGCAATTAAGAGAGAGAGAAGACATTGACGAAGCTAAACTTTTACATGTGACTGAAGTGAAGCGAAGTAAATTTGCACAGAGTGACTGGAACTGCGATGCACGGTTAGTGAGGGTGCATTTGGTGGAGATATTGATCCCAAAAAGAGTTGGGGTTGTGCAAGCAATGCAATATACAGTTGGCTATATAATTGCGAGCGATTAATTTATTGATGTCGGATGGGTGGGGTACAAGGGCTTGGGTATTGGGAAGGGTGTGTAATGTATATGCCACTTGTGGTGATGAAAGTTAATTAATTGCAAAGAATGAAATGTTTATTTTAGTATTTGCGGGAATGATGTCATTTGGTATACATAAGTACATAGTTATATGGCGTGGTTAACAATTGAAGCAAGGATAGTCTTTGTTTTTTGTATTTGTTATTTCTAGATGAGTTATGAACAGACAGAAATTGTTGAAATGTTGATGGCGAGGATATTGTTTGAATAATGAACCGCATTCCTTTTTGTCAGTATCTCAGACAGCAACCATTTACTAATGGCACCCAATTAATGGAAGTTGCACTTCATGCATTAATTTCGTCTCAATTATGTTCCTACGAATTACTCCACCTTTTTCAACAGCATCAAATGCTCAGTGCCATCTAAAAATATGCAAACACAGATACTTTTAAGGCGTGGAGTGTTTTATGGGGCATCTTCCTTTTCTATTATTCTCCGCTCTCGATAAACACCCATTTCCCTTGATGTTAGGACTATTGTACCAAGGTGCAAATCGCACATGAAACGCAACTTACTTACTTTACTTACTTGACGGACTCCTGACCCGTGAAGGGTCTCTGCCTGAGACACTGCAGCCTTCGATCCTCTGCGATCCGGGCACGCTGCTTCCACTTGCCCAGACCAAGCGCTCTGGCATCCGCGAAGCCTTGGTCTTTAAAACGGAGGTTCGGTCTTCCTTGCCTTCTCGAACCAGGGGGCTGGGAGTCGAAGATCATCGAAGATTGTCTTGGCTAAAGCATTATTTTCCATTCACTCAATGTGGCCGAGCCAATGTAGTTGACGTGATTTAGCTTTTTGGACTACATTCACATCTTGGTACAGCTCATAAAGTTCGCGGTTGTATATTCTCCTCCATTCGCCGTCCTATATCCGACGGAGTATTTTTCTTTCAAAAGAACCCAATATTAGCCCCCTTTTTCTACTTATCGCCCAGCACGCGGCGCAATAAAGCAGGACTGGTATGATTAATCTTCGATAGAGCATGCATTTTGTCCTTCGAGTGAGGAGTTTTGAACCCATTTGTTTCGCCAAACCGAAGTAGCAGCGGTTTCCGAAGGTGATTCTCTGTCGGATCTCCACTAAGGTGTCATTTGTGGAGTTGATATTTATTTCAAGGTAAGTGAACACCTTAACTACCTCAAAGTTTTTGCTATCAACAGTCACGTTTTGTTCTAGGCGGTGGACAGATGTTTGTTTGTTTGTTGATAGCATGTACTTGGTCTTGTCCTCATTTACTTCAAAACCAACCAATTTCGCCTGCTCTTCAAGCTGGGAACGGCCGATGATGTGGATATCGTCCGCATACAACAGTAGCTGGACGGATCTATTGAAGATAGTGCCTTCCGTGTTGACACCTGCTCTTTGCACTATTTTCCCCAGAACAAGATTGAAGAAGTCACACAACTTACACCATGCGACCACTATATCTAACATCACCAAAGAAAATATTTCATGGGCCATAGGCAGCACCGATAAAGATAATGCTCCAAAAGAATTTGGAGAAGGTTATACGCTGGTTGCGGGTAATCTATCGAAGCTTGCATAGACTTAACTATAGCCGTGTTTCTTTGCACGCGGATATAGGGATAATTTTCTTAACTATAACTTACAGCTGTGTCACGCTGCCTGTCATAGGTGCATGTGTGCTGGCAAGTTTTTTTTGATGAATTCTTCAGCGGCGATGGTCGTTTTTTAATGCCATGCCTATATCCGCGTGCAAACAAACACGGCTTATATTTTCCAGACCTGGAGAAGAGTTCTTGTCGTTTTCATCCCATAGGTTGGTATAAGCGGGCCATTAATCCGCGAAGGACTCCATACCTATATGCCCTGCATCTTTACCTCTGAGGACCCTTGATCCAATACACTCTACAAAGCACAATATTTTCGATGTCGCATCATGCCTACCTCAAAGGCAAGTTCACGGAGACTACTCTGTATAAAGTAAGTAGTATAGACGTGCGAGAAATTTATCCCCTACAAACAATATACCTGATCGACCTCGCTAGATATAGAAGGAGTTTTTAACAACGTTCATACTGAATCTATTCAAAAATCTCTCAACACAGCATATGTAAAGGGGTATTGTTTGCAGATGGATCATATCAATTCTCAAAACCAGAATCAGTCAGACATTGGAATGACTTTGGATGGAAAGCTTAAATGGAAAGAGCAGAACTAAACTTGAAATATAGAACACGCTGTATCACACAGTCAGCGACTGCAAAGTCATACTAACTCCGAAATGGAGACTGTCGTAAATATACAAGATAATGTTCGGAGACTAAGAAGAACCAAGCCACATGAGCTGATAGGCTAAGAGCGATGTGATTTTAAATAAAGAAAGGTACACAATCATTTGTCGATCTTTCATAGATTGGTCCTGATTTTTCAGTAGAATTTAGGGGGTAAAAATCCCACATCACTTGGTACCGAATATAATCAAACGTCTTATGAAGATTTACCACCCGTATAGGAAAGAAATGCAGACCGCGGACAACGTGTTTATTCTGGTATCTGGGGATATTCCTCTCAGTTATTTGCGAAATCACATAGAGAGCTCTGATTAAGTTAAACGCCTTGTGTAAATCCGAGTAAAACTTAAATGATGCTCTTTACCAGCAAGTACAAGATACCGAATATCAATCTCCCTAGAAAATAATATATTCTAATAAGTGAATGGTCAGAGCAACGCTACGAAATACGTTTTTGTTCGCAAGGAGGCTAATTTGATTCCGACTGAAAAGTTGTTATTTAAAGTCGACAATATTAAAGTGCCTCAAAAATACTACATTTAACATACTTTATGAATTATTATTTAATATATATACGAGTTACCATTCGTACTCTTTTTATATCAGATTCTAAGGATTTTATATAATTTTGGCTCATATAATTTGCAAACATACCTTAATGTTGCTCCTAGACCTCTACAAGTTACTATATGTATTTGTGATCACCATCGATAGTAATGCGGATCTACCCATGTTCGTCCGTCCATCTCATAAAGCAAATTTATTGAAAAAAATGAAATTCGAACTAGAAAGTTGAAATGTGGAATATATACTCTCTAGACGCCCGAAATCAAAGACTACCTATACTAGGCAGTCAACTCTCACTACCCCTGTCCCCTCAGCCCTTAAAAGCGCGGAGCCTAATCCTCTCTCAAAATTTCCTATCGGTGAATATATTTGAATCAATAAAAGTAAAGTTAGCCCCCGTTGAATTTTATTAATACTGTGTATTAAAATTGTCAAATATGACAAGATTGTGTGGTGACTTTAATTTTGTTTCATCTGACAGAACTTAGTGAATCATTCATTTCAAAGTTTAAATAATGTATTTGTTACTATTCTGTTGAGTTGTGTAGTCAAAGAATATTGTGCAAGCACAAAACAATATTTTATAATGCGGCAGCGATAGGGAGTACATTTTCTTCAGCTACGTCCAAGTTTTTGTTTGACGTTTGCCAAAGTTTCTGATTTTGTGTCGTGGTAAGATGGAGGGGTTTGTTTGCAGTGTGCTGCGGTAGCTTTGGGAAAACAAAATAAGGAATGGAACAAATAGAAATTGTTACAAATGTGTGGTAATCTTTTTTACCGATTCATTTGACTTATGTTATCATCATTTCTTTGTTTATTATTCTTATTTTGTTTGAAATATATTTTTTTTTCGTACAGTTTGGTGGCCTCGAAAAGTATAGGTAGTCTGTGGTTGATGTTTACTCCGAGGAAGGTGAATTCCCTTACTATGTCGAAGTTGCTGCTATCAACAGTGAAGTTTTGTCCTAGACGGTGGCCAAATGTTTGTTTGTTTTGTCCTCGTTGACCGCAATGATCTACCGATGATGTCGATATCGTCCGCGTATCGCTGGAGTTGAACGGATCTGTTGAAGATAGTGCCTTCCGTATTGACACCTGCCCTACGCACTATCTGCTCCAGAACAAGATTGAAGAAGTCACATGACAGCGCATCTCCTTTCCGGAATCCGGTCCAGGTTTGGAATATTTCGAAAGAAGTGTTTCATTACTGCACTGGTACGATTAGTGTGTTGCAGTATGTTGGATAGGAAAAACCTACAAAATCGTTATATAATATCTGCTAACATCTTAGCATATCTTCACCGTCTTATTTATTCAGACGCAACAGCATTCCTATTAAATAAACGTACTAAATTCATGCAACAATATCAATTTCTAAAGTAAGCCTCAAACGATGCGCTTTGTGGTAACCCTAAATATTGAAAAATATACAGTGACTTTCATTTTCATATTGCCGTTTGTATTAACACTTAAACTCTTGTTATGAAAGTATTGTAAGCGTCTAAGGCTTGCATGAGAGTTTAATCTTCTCATTTCACTTTGTTTTGACAATTCTATTTCATTTCGCTAAAGCTTTGACATATTTGAATGAACTGTTTTCTTCCGATTTATCAATAGCTTAATTAGCCCAAAGCATATAAACGGAAGCGAGTGGGTGTATTTTCCTATACAAAAAAAAACAATATAAATTCCTGTCTCATATAGTACTTTTTAAAGAATGGTTATCTCATTACAACTTAATCTACGAATTTAGGCTAATAACTTGATAATAATATAATATAATAATATAAATAATATAAAAGAAAAAATAAATTACACATTGCCACCATTAAAGCTACTTAAGATTAATAGCAAATTATTTTCTAAATGAAAATCTACTTAGACTAATATCGATCATATCGCAAACGCTATTCGTTTCTCTTAAGCACCTTGTCAATGGTTCGTTTGCAGCATAATTTGTGCTGTGGTATGGAATATTAAAAAACAATCGGTTTCTAAGCATCCTCGCAGGAACATTGAAGTTATTTAAGGCCAGAAAATCGGAACAATCAATATGATCTGTCAATAAGTCACGAATGAACAAAACCTCAGAGAACTTTCTTCAAATGTTAAGAGGCAGGATACCAAATAATTTGCACCTTGTTTCATAGGAAGGCAAATCCGTGAAGCCTTTTCTCTAACACTGTTGTAAAACGTTTTTGTATTTTTTCTGTTCTAAGAGTGAACTTCATACAAAGTTCGTCCCGGACGCACGCGCTTATTTTTTTTGCCCGTCATCGCCTACAGTTGTCGAAAAAAACAACACGCAGTGTCGGTGTCAGTGCCAACACCCTGGACTTGTTTCTTACCTCTCACCCCGATAAATACAGCTTAAACGTATTATCGCCAAGGGACCAATCCACTTCCGCACTCGTACAGTGGCTAGAGTACTTCGAGATCTTGACATACACAAATCCGCTGGTCCAGATGGTATTTCCCCCATCGTTCTGAAGAGGTGTTCTTTCTCGCTGGCAAAACCATTGCGTAAGCGTTTCCATCTGTCCTATTCTTCAGGTCTCTTCCCGGGAAGTTGGAAAACAGCGTTTGTCCAGCCTGTACCCACAAAAAGGCGAATCTTCTTCTCCCTCCTCCTACCGACCAATTACACTTACGTCCCTTCTGTCTAAGGTCATGGAAACGCTGATAAACCGTCAGCAAATGATATTTCAAAGGCATTTGACAGAGTTTGGCATCAAGCTCTCTTGTCGAAAATGCGTGCATTTGGAATCGATGATACTATTCTTCAATGGAGAAATTACCTTTCGGGCCGTTCAATTCAAGTTGTTTTGGACGGTTTCAAGTCTGCAACTCACCAAATAAATGCTGGTGTCCCCCAAGGCTCTGTTCTGTCCCCGACTCTCTTTCTCATTTTTATACCCTATTGTAGGGGTATATTAATTTTGACGCATAGTTTGTAACATACCTTAATATTGCCCGTAGACCCCTAAAAGTTACTATATTTATGATCAGCATCGATAGTAATGTCGATCTAGCCATGTCCGTCCGTCCGTCCGTCGGCAAAAATTAGGCCTTTAAACTGGACCTAGAGAGCTGAAATTTTAACCATATACTTTCTAGGGTCCCGAAATAATCAAGTTTACGAATTTTTGAAATCCGCCCACAGACACGCCCACAAACTAAAAAAAAACAAAATTTTGGAAAAAATCGAATTTTGAGCTAGAAAGCTGAAATTTTTTATATATGATCTATGACTCCTAAAATTGCTCGGGATAAAAAATTTTCAAAATCCGCCCACTGACACGCCCACAAATAAATAAAACAATTTTTTTGAAAATCCAAAGTTAGAGCTAGGGAGCTGAAATTTATAATATATACTCTCTATGGGCCCTTTATGCTCATGTGTAAATATTTTCAAAATCCGCCCACTGGCACGCCCACAATTTTTTTTTTTTTTTTTTTTGAAAATTCAAAGTGAGCTAGGGAGCTGAAATTTATAATATATACTCTCTAGGGGCCCTTTATGCTTATGTGTTATTTTTTTTTAAATCCGCCTACTGACACGCCCACAATTAAATAAAACAATTTTATTGAAACACCCAAGTTTGAGCTAGGGAGCGTTTTTATGATAAAATCCTTTAAATGTTATATAACAAAATATGTAAAGTGTTCTTAACAATTCAACCATACTTAGACTTTTGTCACGCCCACTTATGAGGGATAGGAATAAGAATAGGGTATCCAACAGTTCGCCCAAGCGGACTGTAGCCCGTCCCTATGTTTATAAATTATCTCCTGTCTGTTACTTCTAACCCAATCCATTCCTTTGCTGATGACAGCACCCTCAGCTTCTCATATTCGTTTCTTGGGTCACGCCCCTCTTCTCGGGTGTGGAACTGGAACGGCAACGTATGTTAAGCTCATTAAATTCCGAGCTTAACAGCATAACTCAGTGGGGTAAAACCAATAGAGTGGAATTTAATTCTTCCAAAACACAATGCTGTCTCCTGTCATTAAAAAAAACACACACTGCCATTATCTATGAATGGCACTTGCATCGCTGAAACCGAAAGACTTTCCATTCTCGGTATGTGTGTTAATGACAATCTTCGTTGGAAGGACCACATAGTTGATGTCGCCAAGAACGCCGCGAAATGTCTAGGCTTCCTTAAGCGTTGTAAGAAATATTTCACCCCTTCTGATCTGGCTACAATTTATAAGGCGTTTATTCGCCCGAAACTGGAGTACAACGCTCATATCTTGTCCGGTGCACCAATAACTTATTTGGAGCTACTTGACAGGATCCAAAAACGAGCGATAAAACTCAATGGCGACCGAGACATTGCGAGATCGATTGACTCTCTTAGTCATCGTCGTAATGTCTCCTTCGTTATTTTATCGCTATTTCCACCATAAGTGCTCAAACGAAATAGCCAGTTGCATTCCACCCCTAGAACATTTCAACCGCAATACCCGCCATGCCAGGAATGCGCATCAGTTCACCCATAAGCCTGTATTCGACCGTACAGTGAAATACAAGGAATCTTTCCTTAGCCGTACAACACGAATGTGTAGATTGTGATTTACAAACATTTAAAACCAACGTGCATCGGCATCTCTCCCTATCTGCTAACCCTAATTTCCTCAACGCCCGCGCTGTGTAGTTAATACATTATAAGGGTATCAAAAAATCCTTTTAGTGCGTGTCCATTATAAAAAAAAGGGCTTCAAATAGTATTACAATATTCAAGAGTAGATCTAACAAACGCAAAAAACATATATTTCAACGTGTGTGGATCACAGAACTGCTGAATTGCGCAAGATAAATTCCAACATGGAATAACCTTTGGCAACTAAATAGTCTATAGTTTTACGATTTTTGGTTAAAAATTACCCCAAGGTCTTTATTAAGGGTTACACTTGAAAGAAATGCACTGCTTATTTTATAAGAGAAGTTAATTGAAGAACGATTCCGACAAAACGTTAAACTTTGACGTTTTGCAATATTAAGGTGTAGGTAAACAGTTAACCAAACACCAATTCGGTAATCTCTCCAGATCTGACATGCAATCATGTTGAGTTTTTATACACCGAAAGACTTTCAAATCATCCGCATACATTTAGAAATTAAAAATACGTTTGGAATATCATTGACAAATAACAAAAAAAAAGAGCGGGCCAAGATGGCTTCCTTGCGGCACACCCGAGGTAACATTTATAGGTGACGAAAGAATGTTGTTTATACGAACATACTGAAGACGACCCTTTAGATATCCATTTATCCAGTTCAAGAATTTAGTGTGGAATCCTATTTTGTTTAACTTCATAAGTAATGTGTCATGGCAACAAGATCGAAAGCTTTGGAGAAGTCTGTATAGACAACATCAAATTGATACCTTTTCTCAAGTCCGTTTAATACGTAGTTGGAAAAAAGTGTAAGGTTTGTGCTAGTAGATCTACCTGCAACAAAACCATGTTGTTGTGGAGAAAAAGTACTTTTGAGAATTTGAGTTAATCTTACATAAATCAGTTTTTCAAACATTTTTGGAATTGTATTAATCTTACAAATGGGGCGATAATTAGAAACTTCCTCCCTACTTTGTGATTTATAAATTGGTGTAATTATAGAACGCTTCCACTTATTTAAAAACTCTCCACTTTCAAGGAAATGATTAAAAAATATTTTTAAAGGTACAGCAAAAACTTTTGCACACCTCTGTAAAATAATAGGAGCAATTCCATCCATATCTAGCCGCGTATCCATCTTAATCTTAGTTAAAGCTTGTTTAATTTCTGAAATTGAAAGGTTTAAACTACCAATGCTCAAATGGCTATCAGAGTTATTTAATTGATTACCAAGAGGTATACAAGGAGACCTATCTAAATAAACGTATTGAAAATGGTTAGCAACAAAGTTGCATACAACTAAAAGATCAGAAGATGATATGCCATCGTGACGCATTAGATTAGGATTCTGCTCTTATAACAGGCTTATGAGGAGATTATAATTCTTCGAGAATTGAAGGTCCGCCGCAGGCCTCCAAAAAATATTTTTATTAGGAGGGTGAAGGTCATTTGACCCCATTTAGAGAGAGTAAAAGAGTATTACGACATGTAATTTACGTTGTAGAGTGTCATTAGAGTCTTTTAAAGCTCTTGGGAGAATTTTACTACACACTGTATGTAGATATATATTATATACCTCACAATAAAACCATTTTATGCGGGATAAACATTTAAGAAAAATATAAATTAACAACATGTTCCTTGAATTTTATTTCCCCAAAAAATTCAAAAATTGCTTGCTTTGGTGATGTAAATAAAAATTCATCGAAATAGCAAATTTACGAGTTGAACTTCCGGAAAACTCATTAAATGCTATACACTCGTATATATTGAAATATTATATTGAAACTTTTCTCGCCCACATTCATGAGTTAATTTTTGTTAAGGTGAATCTGAATTCAAATCGCAACCGCAACATGAGTAACTTTTTTAGAAATCTTATTGCACACCGCGACACCGCAAATATTTAAAATATTATCGAAGCCAAAGTGATGATGAACAGCATTGCTAAGCGGGAACATTGATTAATATGTGTGCCGCGTCAGATGGGGATGACCAAGGAGGTGTCAGATTCGATTTTCAAAGAAGACAACGATCTAAGTGAATGAGCCGTCTGTCATTAGTGCTTTATTGCGGCACAAGAGTTAGGCGAACTATTACGTCTGTGATGTCATTGGGGAAAAATATAAATAATTCAGTGATTCGCTTGTTAATTTGAAACATGCCGCTGATGTGCATGTGTGTTGTCGGTGTGACATGTGCGACCCATCAAGGATCATTCTACTTGGGCCAACTTTATTAACTAAGTCAATGGGCTTATACTTCCCAAGAAGTACGTACGTACATTATTAATGTAAATAAACAAAAAGTTGGAATTTCATTTTCGCCCGAGCTATTTTTCTTTTCGAAGAATGAATTTGCTATAAATTGGATCAGGGGTGTTAAATATTGATTTCCAATGAATTTGTTTGAGCTCACCGATCGGAAGTGGAAATTTTCTAATGAATATTGGCAAAAACGAAATTTAAATCGATACGAATGTATAGGGTGTTGATTTTCGGCATCTACATAAGATTCACCGAAACTCATACATACAATCTTTATTGTAGGCTTGTTACAACATACATGTGTTGTAGAAACTCTAGAAAAGGCTTGGACTGCTGTCACCGGCCGATTAGTAGTAGTAGTAATAATATGTGGTTTTATTGATACATTAAAAATTCATATGTTACAAAAGGTTGAAATAAATAAGCATTGGCTTATGCCGTCAGCCGAGAAAGAGAGTATTGAAATTCCTATATAAATAGACTAATATTTGTTAACTTATTTTTCAATTGTGTTTTCTTGAAATATATTTTACTAAAAAGCTTCATTTATTATTTGTTGCCGGTATTTCAGGGCGGTTTTCAAAAATGTATATAAGACAGTCCAATTTTCCCCATTTAAAATGCATATGATATCATTCGTCGTAAGGGTGTTTTCCCCCAGCAACATCTTCTGATTGGGCTGAGTATAGGGCAGATCCCCATGAAATGTTGAACGTCTTCTCTGGCTCGATGTTTATACAATGCGCACTCAGCATTTGCTTCACTGCAGTGTGGAATGCAATTACGGCGTAGGAGTTCCCCTCTAGCTTTAAAAATTGTTGATATTACCTCCAGATTGTTACGGTCATGAAAATAGTTGTTATCATGAAGATCATGCTGAAGTGCTTTGTACGTGATTCTTGTTTGGCTTTGCATTCTGAACGATTCACGCGATCCTTCCTCAATCTTCACTAGTAGCTCCTCTATAGACTTACGCAAGGTTCTTTCATTTTCAGAGTGTAGAGGAACGTTGTATTCCCGACTTAGTCTTTCCCATTCGCAAAAGAGCTGGAGGTTTTTATTTTCGAGGTGGGTGATAATCTTTTTTGGGAGACGATGATCAGGTTGGCCTCCGATTTTTAGAATATAGAGAAAGTGCAGTCTCAGTGTTTGGATATACAGCGGTGGTAGCCCAGTTTTCAGATGCAGCATGTATGTCGGGGTGTTTTCTGGTAGTCTGAACATTTTCTGGATGAATTATCTGAGTTTTTTTTCTACCTCTTCGAACTGTAAAATACCCCAAACTTGTGCTGCGTAGCACATGATTGACCTCATAACGGCCTTGAAAATCTTAAATTTGGTGCTCGGAGATACACTTCTTTTGCCCAATATACCCTTCCAAGTACAATTTATTGCACGTTTGGATTCCTTGAGCTTCTCTTGTAGGTGTTTTTTAAAAGATAGTTGGGCTGTTAACAGCACTCCGAGATATTTGTATTGTTTAACCCTTTCAAGTTCTTCATTTTGCCAGGACCACTTTTCGTCCCTTGCATATCGTCCAGTGCCATTTCGGAAGATCATGACTTTGGATTTGCTTGTGTTGAGTTGTAGATTCCATAGCTCGTAGTATTGTCGAAGTCTGTTGATCATGATCTGTAACATGTTTGGGGACTCCGCAAGTATGACGATGTCATTAGCGTATAGCAAGAGCTTGATATTAATTTCCTCAAACTTTATTCCTCCAGGCAGATACGCGATCAAATCATCTAGGTAGATTGAGAACAGAAGAGGGCTCAATAGGCAGCCCTGTTTTACTCCCGTTCGTCTGGAACCAGTCGGACAAGATGTTACCGTCCCAGACCGCAGTGCTGTTATCTTCGTAGAGCTTTTGCAGTACTCTAAGCATTCTGGTTGAGACTCCTAGATTACTAAGTTAAAAGAATAGCGCTCTTCTGTCGATGGAGTCGAAGGCCGTCTTAAAGTCTACGAAGAAGGCATATAATTTCTTCCCATTCTCCAAGTAGGTTCGGGCGATGCTAGTCAAAGACAAGATGTTGTCAACTGTGGAGTATTCTTTGCGGAAACCTGTTTGAAATTCGCTTAGTAACTCCTTTTCGCGTATCCAGTCTGTTAAGCGCTCCAAGATTATTCCTGTAAATATTTTGGTGACCGCGTTTAAAAACGATAACCCTATATAGTTGCTTGGTTCGTTTGCGTCTCCTTTCTTGAGAATCGGGAAGATTATATTTTTCTTGAAACTTTCTGGTACTTCTCCATTTGTAAAAATAAAGTTGTATTTTTTGGCCAGTTTTTCCAAGAAGTCATTTGTTGCATTTTTGAAGAATTTGTAGGGGATTCGATCTTCGCCCGGAGCTTTGTTTAAAGCACATCGGTTGACGACTCTGGCGAGATCTTGAAAATCTATAGGTCGATCTAGTGATTCAACTTCCACAAAAGGTAGAGCGAACTAGTAGGGGTTAGGTTAGGTTAGGTTGAAGTGGCTGTCAGCAGAAGGCCGACACACTTAGACCAGGATTAGGTCCATTGTGATGCCACACGGATCGAGGGGTTTCCCCACTACTAGTTAAACCATTTAGAGCTTCTTATGAAGCGCGATAGACTTCTAACGTCAGCGTTAGCCAAGTCGTTGAGATTGTTAAGCAAGAAATCAACTAGTAGGGGTGCTTCGACTTTACCTTGTAAAGAGGGCACCGTTAAGTGTTTTGGCTATCTTCCAGAAGGACCGGCTGTCATTTATACTCATAAGCATTGCTGATATTTTCTGTATGTACACTTTATGTTTTAGGGCACATAAGCTTCGGTACTTTTTGTTCGTCTCCTTTACATAATTTTTGCGTGATTTGTGCCCACAAGCCTGAGAAGCCGTAAAAAAGCAAAGCATATTTTCCTGGCGGCTTCACACTCCCAGTCGAACCACGGTTGTTTGCCTATTTCTCTTGGAGTCGGTTGCAGAGGTCTTGCCGTTTTCAAAATACAAGCGGTAAGAGTACCGGACCCGTGATAGATTGCAATTCACTTTCGCTTATTGAGAAAATTTCTCGGTTCAGTTTAGCCCTGTACCTTTCCAAGTTTCCGTCTTTCCACCGTAGTTTTGGCAGCTGGCGCTTCTGGAGGAGTTTCCTGTGTGGCAGCCAGCTTTACTTCGACAGTTATACGTCGGAGTACGTGTGTTCTTTTATCTCAAGGCCAGATACAAGATCGAGCCACTTTCCCTGGGCGAAGCAGTAATGAATTGTTGAGCACGCAGTGCCTCTTATAAAGGTAAAATGACCTTTCCCATCGCTTTTGGATCGTCCATTTAGTAGTGTGAGTCCGATCGAGTTGCACATTTCAACTATTTTTTTCCGATTTCCTTCTATTTTAACATCTGTTGCGTCTCTCACTTCTTTGATCAATCCTGTTAATAGTTCTGGTTCCACATTTAGTATTTGGTTGGCTCCTACTCCACCATTAAAGTCCCCAATTACCATGACATCTTCTTTGCTAAATTCTAGCAAGAAGTTATACAAACACGTAAAGTCCTCCGTCCATTTATTGCAGTTGATATAAACTGGCAGTACGTACATTCTTCTTTTTTCGATCACCATTACAATTAGGGGAAGATCGTTATCGTTACCCTTCGTACGCGGGGCACATTCATACAGTCAAAATAAAACTTGAACGAAACAACGTACGGTCTTGCTTTTGTATGTGTGCGTGTGTCGAGGTACCAACTTTACGTCAACGTAGTATCGCGAAATTCGCACCGTTGAGAGTGAAGTGACAGGCACGAACGTGTTTTCGCGCTCGGTAAGTAATTTTTTGATCAATGTTTTTGTCTATTGTTACCGTAGATAAAAAAAGTTTTCGTGTAGAGTATTCTATCAGTAAGTAGCAAACTATACTTAAGATACGTTTTCAATACTTAATTTATGACATTTTCCTTTTAATATTGAAGGAGGTTATATTTTGTTGTTATTTAGTGAGTGGGTCACTTTCGGACAGAATTAGAAGGGGCACATTTGAACGCGTACGAATGTGCCCCAACTGGTAGGTAGGTACGATTTAGTGTGTGAGTGTGCTAATTGCTAATTTAAATTTTAATTAAATTTAATTTTTTAGTAAGAAGTAATAAAACAAACTAAGGACGACGGCCAGAAAAATCACATATTTATACTGACACACCCGAAAAAAAGCTAGTTGAAGAGAAACACAATGAAAAGCAATTTAAAACCCTAGAAGGATAGAAGGGCTGGGCCAGGCATATGAAACGTAGTTTAGCTGATTTTAATTTAAAAACGAAGAACAAGAAAGCTTAAAACACAGAAAGTGATGAATCTGATGTAAGCTTTCAAGAGAGTTCAACTCCTATCACAGATGAAGATGAAGCCGAGCATGAACATTTTGAAGCCAATTGACAGTTGATGTAATACCAGCAAATATTAAAGACAGTTCGTTTATTTTAGTGAGGTTCCCTAAGAAAAAAAGTATTATTTACTATGTAGGAAAAATTGTCGGTCACTATAGTCTGACTGAATTTAAAGTATCTTATCTAAGAAAGAAACCAGGCTTTTCGTGGGCATTTGTTTTCCCTAATCTTGAAGATATTCATACTGTTTATATAGCTGATGTTGAAATGATTCTTACTGAATCTAAGCCTCCAACAGTTTGAACTTCTAGAACATCAAAACTTTTCACTTTTTCAGTAAATTTTTCTAATTTTACTGTTCAATAGTTTTTATTATCTTGTTAATTAACAACAACTTTTTGCAGTGCTAATCCGCAGAAAAGATTAAGAAATGTGACTCTAAATTTAAGATAACTAATTTACGTAGAAAATGAAACAATTTTAATTTAAAATTAATTTAATTTTCGTTAATTTTAAGAAAAGTCATTTAAGTCTTGTTTTACATAATAAAAGCTATGTAATTTTTGTTGACTATAAGAAAAGTATTTTATTTTAGTTTAATAGAAGTTAAATCTTCATTTTTGTTTTTAGTTTCATTGCTAATAAAAGAATTTTGATGTATATGTGTCGTTTTAATCGCACGTACGGAACTACCCCAGAGCGTACGAAGGTACCCCCAACACTGTATATACGAGTAGATGCCCCGTTGTTGGGGCAGATTCGTACATATTCCAGATTTAGTTTAAATCATAATTATAGTTAAAACATCAGATGAAATCATCTGTCATTTTTTTATATGAATCTCAGATAGTTAGACTAAGCTGTCAGGTGATTGATTCATGAAAAAATAAAAAATAAAAAAAATAAAATGTGGAAACCGTACCCCCACCTTCTCCTACATATCTGTTGAGAATTTTTTCAAACCGGCAATCAATTAACTTTTTGAGCTCTTTTTTTAATTCCATATATGCACCCCCCACTGGCTCTGCCATGTATGGATGTTCTTTCTGCTGGTATCCAGAGAAGGCTGTGATGTGTACAAAAGTTTTCAAAAAATTCAGTATATTTTTCCACAAAGGTTTCAAATAAAGCAAAAATATCGAAATTATTTATGAACTTAAAAAAATCATTAAAAAGTAATTTATTTCCTAAACCTGCTACATTAAAAGAAATCATTTTTAAATAAACATTAATATTAGATTTTTTCTTTTTTTCAAAGTGGCTACCGGCATTATAATTAAAAGCACTGGCCGATTATATTCCTACAGTCTTTGCGAATGAAAGTTTTGGATTGGAGTTCAGATTGTCGATATTCAGTGCAGATATTCCTTTATTTAAAGCGAATTATATTAACCAATGATGGGGTGGGTGGTGGTGCTTCCTCCGACAGACTTAATCTTAGTCTCTTCTTCTGTCTTCCCAATCACTAAACAATAATAAAACATGATATCAGCTAAAGATATCCGCATTTTCTCCGACTGTAGGGATGAAGAACTCGCCAAAGAGGAACTACTTTACCTGAAAAAGGTTCCATTGGTATACTAATCGCTACATGCAAACTCATTTTAAAGCTATATTCTATCCAACCTAAATTGTCAGTACAGGGAAGATATGATGTTTGTCTCTCAGTCTGGTAGCAATGACTTACATAAATCCGTCCCTCTTTAAAGCTCTCACAGGGTTGACGTAATGTGTATGATAATTCGCCATAGCTCAGAGAGTAATTCTATTAGGGTTACCATCTTCCAATTTAAAATAAAAATATTGCGGAACGAAATAAATTCCGTTTATCGTTTTCCTTTTCTGGTAAGATAATAATAGCCGCGTTTTTTTAAGGGTATCTCCAGTAGACCAACAAAATATATAAATTTCGTAACACAAAAAAAAAATCAAAACGGAAAATATATCACTGTAATCCGAATTATTCATTATAAATATTATAAAACATAAAATACTAATTTCTAATATCACTACTCAACTAATCCGATGAGTAATTACTGCTACTGCTCTCGTTATTTAGGTCTATTATTAACCTTTCAACTGCTTCCTCGGCAAAAACGTCGATGTCCCACATATTTGGCTCAACAACCTGTTCAACGTGTTGGACACATCGATGCCATTTTTCCTTGTCAACCCTTGTAAGTGCTGTGTCTTATTTCAGCCATTTTAAATGACTTGTTTTGGCTTGCTACAAACCCTTTCACTTGAGCCCAAACTAATTCTATTGGATTAAGGTCACAGTGATAAGGCGGCAAGCGAAGCATTTTATGTCCCGCATTTTAAGCCATTTCATCCACGACGTATGTTTCATACTTGCCTTTGTAACGTTTAACGATTTCAAGCAACAAATTGTATGATTATATCCCTAATACCTTACTTGAGATCTTCCTTTTGGGAATTCCCGTATTCATTGGCAAAACAGGCGTCATTCATCGGAAAAACGAAGACATCATACAAACAGGTACATACTGAGATGAAAGGATGTATTTATGTTTTTTTTATTTACAGTTTGCGACATAAACTCAATCAGCAAGATTTTCTAAAAACATTTCCCATTCCTTTCCGCTATATGTATATTTTGAATGGTAGACACAATCAGGCAATTAGAAAACAAAATTATATAACCGCGACGCAATGGCATATACCTAAGCAGATGGTAAAAAAACTGCACTTGTGCAGCTGTACAATACAAATACAATCAAATTAAAACCGAATGGCAACACCCTACGTAATAATTCGTTCTCAAAAGCACCAAAACCGAAAGTTCTTTGACAAAATCCTCTAATGTGCTTCAGTCACACACACCGCTTACGTTGGTGGATGATAATAGCAAGCGAACACAAGACGATCATGCTCATTCCCATTCGGCTGTGTGGGCGACTGGTTGTGGTGGGTTGTATGCGAATTTTAGGAAAATTACAACAACAATTCCTTTGGTATGACAGTGGTTTGGTTTTTATCTCAGTGGCAATTCTTGCGTTTGAGGGCTGTGAGAGTATCTACCGGCACCACTGGTAGAAAAAAAGCTCCTCCATAAGGCCTGTACTGACAATTTTTGTTGGAAAGAGTATAGATGTGATCGGAAGAACAAACCTTAGGTGGACATGCACACATGTCTCGCAACAAAGCAGATCAGGCCACAGCTGGAACTGTTACGCTCGAGGAGTCTTATCTTACTAACACTGACATTCGAAATCTTGGAAGCACCAACTTGATTTAACGGTTAGGGGGAAAAACATCTTTAAGACTTGTCAATTTTCGCTCAAACCAGGCTAAACACGTCATCGTGAATACTGCTTCGACTGGCTGAGGACTTTAGTGTTGTAATTTACAACAGCTTCTAAGACATAAACCTGGTATATACGTCCAATAGAACCGCTGCATCACTATATTCACCCAGCTCAAGTCAAAACCCGACAAGTTAAAGCGCAGTGATGTCATGTACAAGGTTGAGTACTTACGTAGTGAGGGGCAACCTGCGATCTTTGCCATATTGGGACAACCAAACAATTTTTATCAGCCAGGTTTCGGCAATGTCAAAATCCTATAAATCGAGAGGCATTTGTCAAAGAGTTTTCTACATGGTGGAAACCCTTCACATAATCAACAACCGAAACAATATGAACAGGAAGCAGGACACCCAAAACATGTCGGCGATATATAACTCTCTCGTTTCTGCGAAGAAGTTTGTTAATTCTGTTCGTTACTCTACGACTTAACTCCGATAGAAGTTGTTAATTTTCTTTGTAATTTTTCAACAAACATTTTTTTTATCCAAGTTTTCAATTCTTTTTCTGAATGAAAGTTCTGTTAACTTCTTGTAAGTTTGTTTTACTTATATTTATTTTTGTTATTACATATATGTTCTCATGCAAAAAGATCCTCTGAACAAGACAGTAACCCCCTGTCGAAACGTCAGGAAAGTAAATGAAATACCATGATCAACTTGACCAACAAACAAAGGCAACGAGGAATGGGCGATAATGCTCGAGCATTTCAAAGCTCCAAACCTGCACCGGTTTTCGGCAAGGAGATGCGCTATCATGTGACTTATTCAATTTTGTTCTTTTTTTTGGAGTGGAAAAGAAAGTGCGCGGGGCAGGTGTCAACACCGAAGCACTGTTTTCAATAGATCCGTCCAACTACTGTGGTATGCGGACGATATCGACATCATCGGCCGTTCTGTAATTAAAGAACAGGCGAAATTGGTTGGTCTTGAAGTTAATGAGGACAATACTAAATACACGCTATCAACAAACAAACAAACATCTATCCACCGTCAAGGACAAAATGTCACTGTTGATAGCAATAACTTCGAGGTAGTCAAGGAGTTCACAAATTTTGGAGTAAATATCAACTCCACAAATGACACCTTAGTGGAGATCCGACGGAGAATCACCTTCGGAAACCGCTGTTATTTCGGTTTGTCCAAACAAATTGGTTCAAATTCCTCACTCGAAGAACAAAATGGATGCTCTATCGAACCTTAATCCTGCCAGTCCTACTTAATGATGCCGAGAGCTGGACGATAAGTAGGAAAGGGGACCTTATATTGGGTTCTTTTGAAAGAAAAATAACCGCGAAATCTATGAGCTGTACCAAAATGTGCGGATGTAGTCCAAAAAGCTAAATCACGTCGACTACATTAGCTCGGCCACGATGGACAAAAATGCTCCAGTCAAGAGGATCTTCGATTCACAGCCCCCAGGTTCGAGAGGGCAAGTCAGATCGAACCTCCATGGTTAAGATCAACTGGAAGCAGGTTGCCCGGGATCGCAGAGGATGGGAGCCAGTTAAGTAAGTAAGTAGTCGTTTAAGTTTGATTTCATGGTCTATGCTAAAATTGTTTTCTCGAAAAACTTGAAAGCGCTAAAGTGTTAAGCAGTTGAACAAAAGGGACGGATCGTTTTAGAAAGAAGAGAATCTTCTGTTGGTCCTCTAAGAAATTCGGCGTTGATTGAAATTGAACTTGATAAAGTAAATCAACTTCCATAACCTTTTGTGGGTCACCTGAAAAGGAAACAATCGATCAAAAAGATAGATAGATAACTTTTTTCACATAACTGTGCGAAGTGAACTAGCTAATATGTACTTTCTTTTGATATGAATTTGATTTAAGAAAAACAATTCAGTTTTTTTTAAATTTTTTTTTAACATTTTAAATATTTAAATAGAATAAATAGAAAAAAATATGTACATACTTCCAATATATAAACTGTTCAATTTTATGAATTGGCTCTACAATCAGTAGTTCATATAATCAAGACTTTGGTGTACTATAAATTAAAAACACATCTGTCAAAGTCAGTAACTGAATCTTGTTTGTCATCACATCAAATGCTGAAAGAAGATATAGCCCAGTCATTTTAGGCATTTTAAACCCCAATCTGGGGAAAAATTCCTAGTGAGTTGAATTTTTGTATACACCTTTATTACGGCGTTGTAATGAAGATAAGATATAAAGGTCAAAAGGTCACGTTTTTCGCAAAGTTGAAAAATATTTCTTGAGTGTTAAAGACGTCATTTTAATAGTTTCATGCTCTTTCATAATGAGTGATATGCAATGAATTGTTATCGGATGGTGATGTAGTAGAAGTTAGGCGTGGTCTACAAACATTAAAAAATGCTAGTATCGCTAGAGGTGATGATAATATTGAATATTTCAATACAGTCACTGCGACTGGCTCAGTCGTTTCTGTCATGTTCAAAGGAGGGATCCTACGAACCCTGTCAAAAAGGCAGTATCAATCAACGTTCCCATACCAACGCGAAAGTCTCATGGCCTCAGTGACGAAGTGATTCAAAATCGGGAGGACTGCCGTTATTTTGTGAGGTCGAACCGGCGAACCCCACAGGCGGACCAGTAGGGATGTAGTGAAGTGGGACGGTTATGATCCCTTTAATCCTGATCAAAGCCTCACCGCCTTTAACGGATGGAGAAGATGTGAAAGTTCAAAAATAAGCCTTCTGTCTAGGATACTGCAAGATAATTGACTTCTTCGAAATATTTAACGATCTCGTCGTTTTAAAATTTGAACTAGGTTAAATTTATTCATTTTGTTAAGGAGCTAGGATAGCCTTGCTTGGATTGATGGAAAGATTTTTCCTGTTGCACCAGTCTGTGCCGTCTTAAGGGCGTTTTTCATACGTGTTGTGACTTCGTTTGCATCGTTGCACCTAATAATAATGAGACTATTTCATTGACAAAAGGGCCCCACGGGCGGACCAGTAGGGATGCAGTTGATTAAGAGGGTAATCATCCATTTTATCCTGATCATAGCACTGTTAATGATATAGAAACTGAAGATATCGACAATGAATGACAAACAAAAAATTATATGCAAAAGTTTTTCTTTTTTGTATTTTTTAGTATTCAAATAAAAAATTATTCACTCTTAAATAAAAAAACCTCTTATTACATATTATGGATTATGCCCACGAGGGTAACCATTTAAAAAAAACGCGCCTTGCATTCTACCTCGCAGGCGGTGAGGAAACGAGTGCATCGTCATAATGTAGTCGCTTTCTCAGCGCTTCACGACAAACAATTTTTATAATGACATCTATTGACTTCCGAGCAATAGATCGCGAGATATCAATGTCGATTTTTCACATCTTCGTTACAACGCCGTAATAAAGGTGTATACAAAAATTCAGTTCACTAGTTCACCAGCCACCACAATTCTCGAATTTTGTCAAATTCAATCAGAAACGGAAGTATAATCCTGCCAAATCAGCTGTCATTAATCTATCTGTTAATGAATTAAGCCTTCTCAACGTAACATTGTGAACTTAATTTTGTCCTGAGCATGTTATCCGCTTCATGATCACTAATTACGTAATTGATATTTAATGTGAATTCCCTCAATCACCTCAATGGGAGTTTTTTACTTTCGAAATGCCCCACATTGCATGTCGTTCAAGAATTTGCAATAATTGATACTAAAGCACATCCGAAGCCCGGGCGCATTGCATTAACTTATCCGCCTCCCCATTATGTCTCATGCATAATTAACTACACGTCAGAGAGTGAAGAAGGTTCAAGCAACTCCTTATGAACCATCCGTCTACGTTTATCGTACCCTAACGATCAACGGAATGCATCTTCTTCCGTTCGATTAACCCACTCGCTAGAGGTTGTTCATTCTTCTTTTCCTTATCGTTTATTAATTTTATTTTATTACTGAAAAAAAAAACATCATTACTACAACTTGGTTTCGAATTACAAAGAGTGCGGCCCGCCAAATGACAAATTCCACAGTTTGTGATGTAGTGGTGAAGAATGACATTGCGGTGTGGTAAGTTTCCCTTTTCAGTTTGAGTGGTCGCCCAGTCACCACAAAATAGTGGATGGAGTACCTAACCTAGGTTGTTAACGATATGGCATGTACTTTAATTAGCATAATAATTATGTTCCACTTCATAAATATATCAATTTCCTGCGACGCCGACGGTTCATAATAAATTATAAATCAAAAAAGCAACGAAGTTAATGGACGTGAGTGTACTTTCATTTATTAAACAGGGAGAGACACCATATAGTGAACAATAACAACTGCAAAATATTTGCTAAATTCAGCCCACGAATTGGATGTCGTGTCATTGTGTTACCTTTGCTTTTTCCTAAGCGGGAATTGCAACTTTGTGTTGTTAAGCCCTTCATCAGAGTTTCTAAATAGGAAGTTTTAAAACCAACAGCAATACTTTGCGTTGGCAGTAGTTTCTGTTTTTGAAATCGACCGGAAGGAGGTCTTTTTTTTTTCTTTGATGAGGTGCTCATGTTGGTCACTGAAGACGTATTGATAGCTTTCTTAGAAAATGTCCCCTCTTCCAGCAGTTTTTCGTTTTAGTAAGTTGAAATTGAACTAGGAAAGTTTTGTTTGAAACAAGAAAAATAAGGCGCAAGATAATGAAGTTACCAGTGGCAACATACCTACAAAAAAACGCACTTGGATTTTTTGTAAATTTAGTTCATTCCAAGACATCCACTAACAGATTGACACCCAATTAATTTCTTGCAATTCTATTTAACATGTTTGTTTTCATAATTCTAAATTCGAGGAATAATTGCCGATTGCAGTTGGCTCATTTCTTTGATATTAAATTATTGTGAAAATAGTAGTCATTTGGTCAGCAATTTATAGGTACAGTTAACTTCACTGTCATTTGTGTCATTTGTACTGGAATGTCATTATGTAACTTGCACGTGTATTTAGGTAAATTGATGAATGCTTATGGTAGGGGGTTCGAAAAACTTTCGACACGGAAAAGCGATTCTCCGAATGTTGGTGACTTATTGAGGGGGGAGGCGTCAACATGCCCTCCCAGGACGGTGCGTTACTCTAGGTAAGATTCTCTTAGTTTATAAGTTAGATTAAGCTAGCTAAGGCTTTTCTGAGGGAGGCCGGGCTCGCCAACTTGTGGTGGTGCTTTCGGGAGGTGATATACACTGTAAGGCTTCAGTCGGCTCACGGCGGCGCTCTTACACGTTGACGACTGCCAGGCGCTCAGAAAGCAATTGGAATTTTGACCACTTGTCGCGTAAGGCAACTGATCAGGCTTGCCGGGATCCCATATTCTTTCATCGCCATGTATAGCTCCTGACAATGAATGGCATCATATGCGGCTTTTACAGTCAATGAAAAGATGGTGAGTCTCGACTTGAAATTCGTTGGTATTTTCCAGGATTTGTGTTAGTTTGAAAATTTGGTCATTGTTGATCTGCCGCCGGGCAGGAAACCACACTGGTACATGCCGATTGGTGTGTTGCAGAACAGCTTTAGACGTTCACACAGTACGTTGGATAGGATCTTATATGCGACATTAAGCAAGGATATGTATCTATAGTTCTTGCAAGACATGGGACCGCCTTTCTTGTAGATGGGGCATATGGAGGTGATAGTCCAGTCATCGGGCATACTTTCTTCATACTTGGTGCTTGCGCGGTATTAAAATATCACCTCCGCGTTGCAAGAGCTTTGCCAGTAAGCCATCAGAGCAGGCGGCCTCCTCTACACTTGGTGGTGAAATCGGTTCTTCATTGATAGGAGGTGGGTTCTCTTCTTGCCCTATAACTCTTTTTACATGACGCCCATTTAGCAGCTTTTGGAAATTCTGCTTAAACACATCAACTATTTTCTGCGTTTCGGTGACTAGGTTTTCGAAAAGCCTGCGTTCCGGTCTTAAAACCAACAGCCAACAGCTTCGCTTTCTTGTAAAATCTCCGGTTGTTGCTTCGAACGCGAGACGCTTCGATTTCATTGAGCTAGGAGACTGCGTACATCCTCTTCTTCTACCCCGCTTCTCTTTCAATACTCATCCCCCGCTTCTCTTGTTCTACGCTGCAGCCTTTTAATATGTCCACCTTCTGTCACCATCTTCCTGTAAACGCATACAACATCATTTAATATAGCGCCTAGCTATATGGAAAAGATTTGGGTTTTGGAGAGACAATGTCTTAGGACCTGTCTCCGGTTGTTCCGAACGCCCGAATCCAACTATATAAAATACTATCCCAACAAGGTCCTATACGATGGGGCTCAGTTGAATAGGATTGACAATTTCCTCATTAAGGTCACTCGAAGGCACGTTGCAAGGGCGATGGCCAGCGACAATAGTCTGATATTTGGGGCCTACTACCCCAATGAAATGTATATAGAGAGTACGCTCCGGTCTGGCTTTATCCCGCCAGAGGCATTTATCCATATTGATTCAAAAGGGTTGGTACAGACGAGGGATGGTATCCCGGTCTTATACCATCGCTACCGCAGCGCGAGAGATAAGCGGCTCCTCCATGACGGGGACGTCGCCAATGCTCATGAGCTTCTCCGTTTTAGTACCGCAATATCGGAGAGGGATAGATTCGACACGGAAAAGCAATTCGCCGAATTTTGGTGGCTTGTTGAGGGGGGAGGGGTCAACATGCCCTCCCAGGACGGTGTGTTACTCTAGGTAACATCCTCCTAGCTTATAAGTTAGATTAAGTCAGCTAGGGCGTTTTTGGGAGAGGCCGGGCTCGCCAACGTGTGGTGGTGCTTCCGGGAGTTGACTGACGCTGTAAGGCTTCAGTCGGCTCACGGCGGCGCGTGTGCACGTTGACGACTGCCAGGCGCTCGGAAAGCAATTGGGATTTTGACCACTTATTGCGCCAGGCAACGAGTGCTCAGAATCCTAATTATAGTTAGAATACGTTAAGTAGTTTAAGTAAGTGGAATAGGTAGTTTGTAATTTGTTTTATATAAAATCTCAATAATGATACCTAGTTTTAGTAAATTTTCTCGAGGAATATATATGTAAGATTAGTTCGTAAAATAGTTCGTAGGCCGAAAGGCAATAATTCTAAGATATAGTTAAGTTTAGAGCGTTCGCATAAGGACCAATAAATAAGAATAAGTATCCTGTTAATTTTAAGTTAGGTTTAATCATTTTTGTCTAGTATGTAAGTAGATATTTATCAATGAATAAAAAAATGAATTTCAAAGTCAAAAGCATACAACATCATATCACGGGCTTTTTCTCTGGGGTGACTGGCAACCGACGGTGGTCTCGTCTGTCTCCATGATGGTGTTGCGATATCGGTTCCAGATATTGTTAGCGCTTGTGGGTGGTGAGTGCACAGGGGACAGTCTTTCACTCAAGCGCGCTCTGTGGACTCCATGTGTGCTAAGGCGCTTAACTTCGAATTTCTTCTTTTGGGCATTTCGCTGCTTCTTCTCGTAGGACATTCGAGCTCGAAATTTAGCTAAGAAAATGGTCATAGTCATGCATGGAACGCTCGCACCGATAAGAGCATGGTAGATTTGATTGTCGGCTCGACCATCTGGAGATCGGCAGGTTACTGTGTGGGTTGTTCACTCCTAACAACCCACACAGTAACCTAGTAGTCTAAGAGCCCACAGCATTTTTTGGGAGTGATATAACCAAAATTAGGATATATCAAAGTTAAGTAGATGGGGCAGGTGGCAATGGTGCGATGGTAGTGTATTCACTAAAGTGATTGGCAGGTCGTGCGTTCGAATCCCGACCAGGGCCATGATTTTTATAAATTGAATACACACAACAAAAACTGATCTCCCTAAAGCAATTTAGGCGCCACCTGTTGAGAAAAAAAATCACATCGCACCAAACTTCTTTCCTATCCTTCTATTCTTTCAGTAAGTAGCACCCAAAAATAGGCAATGAATTGCTGGGAGCTACTTGCGCAACAAACTAAATGCCTGCGCTGTGGTTTTACCATTATAAGGGTACTGTGTCACTACAGAAAAAAGAAATCCCTTTAGCGCACGCAAATTATATAAAAAAAAAGGCCTAAATAGCTTTGATCGGGGCAAAGGTTAGTAATAGTAAAGTAAAAATACGTTTTGTTCCAAATCCTGGATCGAAGATATAACCACTTATGAATAGTATTAAATGAAAGAGGTTGAAGCCATCGACACAAATCTGTGGACGCCAGACGTTTTGCTTGGGGCTATCCCCATGCCAGACGTACTAATAGTACCTATGCAAAAAATCAGTTTTTGAAACAATTGGTATAACCACACATTGTACATATATACCAAAATAATGGTGGAAGTGTCCTGATACCGATTAATAAAACTAAAAAGCAAATTTATGTGGTTGGTATTATTGCACCTATTTATAAAATAAATGTATGTATTTCAGAAGTGTTTGTGCAAATAGAGAGTACGTAGTTATTAGTCTATTCAACATTTCACTTGTAATCACCTTCAGTCTTCTGCCATAATAATGAGAAATTGTAGTTAACTGAAGACAAAGTTTGGACTATATTTAGATATAATAAGCTTTCACACCTTTAGTCCAACCAAACATGCATATATATGTATTTTTGTGAGAATAAACTGATAAGAGCATTGCTTCTAAGCCAGCATTGATAGTCAAGTGCTATTTACTACAGTTACTGCAGATTTTTTCAAACCTATTTATTTAATTAGACATTTAATTAGTTGCAATTTGCTAATCAACGCGCAATATCTTACAAGATACAGATATTGTATAATTGTGTGAAGCTTGACAAAATAAGCATTAAAAATATGGTACAAAGAGACAAAAGTGGAAATTAAATTCAATAATTTGGTAAAAGATTCGTGTGACATTTCATTAACTTAAATTCATTAAATAGAAAAAGAAAAAAAAATCAGCAAGTAAAAAAGTTAAGCAAAATGAAAAAGATAGATAGATAGATAGATAAGATAGATAATAATTTTATTTCATATAGTATTACAAGGTATAATACAAGTACAATTCATTAATAATGCCTTTTTTTACAAGTATAAGGAACAAGTTGTAATTACATGAAAGTTGGGACATTCTGTATTTTACTTACAAAAGTAGTGAAACAGTTTTGAATGCCACTTCAATTAGTTATTACATTTAAATTAAAGTTTATGATGGGGTGGCCATAAACAGCAAGGTATTTCGAAATAAAATTCAAACAAAGAAAAAGGAAAAAATCAATCAAATTCATAAATAAACATTAGGAAAACAGTGAAATTAAATGTCGAAAGTAACCGATTCTAAACTAGCGCAGTTGAGGTTGAAAAGCCAATTTTTCACACATTTTAGAAACAATCCAGGTGTTGTTATTGCCCTGACATACTGTGGAAGTTTATTAAATAGGCGAACTGACAAAACAGAATAAAAATTATGGTATGCAGTAGTACGAGCAAATGGAACATATATCAAGTAACAACAGTTTCCACGTAAATTGTAATTAGAAATTAATCGAAAATTACGATTACCAGATTTCATGAGGAATGACTTCAATACTTTAAAACAATACAGATGACGAACAGGAAGGATTTTCAGGTCACAAAACAAAGGAAAACTAGGATATCTAACAGGTTTTCGACATAATTTTTTTTAATAAATGCTTCTGAATAACTAATAGAGGTTGTATTTTGTTAAGATAAGCACCACCCCAACAAGAAATTAAATAAATCCATATTGCAGCTTTGAGTGAAAAATGCCGTAGTAGATTTTCTTAAGAAGCATTGTAGAGCAGACATTCCGTAAATAGTAGAAGTGCCTCAGAGTGGAACGAAAATACTTCCTCAAAGATTCCGTGTGATTCGAAAAGCTCATATTGGAGTCGATAATAAGTCCTAGGTATTTATACTCATCTACTTCCTCGATAAGAAAACAGTTAGCACTACAACTAAGAGTACTACAAAAAGTGGGGGTAGAAGGTTTATGCGTACAATTGCAATTGGTAAATCTAAATTTTTGACACTCAGGAGCATGAAAGTGGACATTTGCTCCTAAACTGTGTACAGATGAAATACATTATTTTTGTTTTAGAGCTAATTAATAGCTTGTGATTCTCAAGCCAGGTTCTCAACAAATTCAAATCCCAATTAATGTCAGCAATGAGTTCCGACTGTTCTGACCATAAGAAAAGCCTATGTCATCCGCGAAAGCAGTTAGTGAGGCTTTAAATTCAAGTGCAAAGAGTGAATTAATGTAGATGAGAAATAGAATTGGACCCAAGACAGAGCCTTGGAGTACACCCAGGTTAGACAATTTTAATTCGCTCCTTATCTCATCAATTTTCACTCTATGTGACCTATTTTTCAGGTAAGACTTGAACCAATCCAGCATAAAACCACGAAATCCGGCTTTTTCCAGATTTCCAACCAAAATATTGTGATTGACCATGTCAAAGGCTTTGGTGATATCAATTAATAAGCCAGCTGAACACTTTTTACCATCAAGATAAGACATTATTTGGGCACAGAACTGCAGTAGAGCATCTTCAGTACATTTCGCTTTCCGAAAGCCAAACTGTTTAGGACTAAAGTAATTGTTGATGTCTAAAAAATTTACTATTCTATCCTTCATAAGCTTTTCAAAAATCTAACTTAGGACAGGGAGGAGAGAAATAGACCTGTAGTTACACAGTTCTACAGCAGAGCCTTTTTTGTACAAACTACAAAGGTATAACATCAGCACACTTGAGTTCTTCAGGAAAAGTCCCTGCAAAAACGCAGCCATTGAATATGTCCGTTAAGACATTAACTATGTACCAAGCAATTTTTTTCAGAACAAAACTTGAGATACCATCTGCGCCACTAGAATTAGTATTTTTCAAGCTGCGAATAGCTTTCAACATTTCAAGAGACGTTATAGGTTTATAAACAAGAGCACAAGATAAATTGACTGGACAGGGTTGTAGACTACTGGCAATATATGTGAAATAATCATTAAAAGCTTTAGCGATTTCATATTTATCAGTGACTAAATTGTTACTGATACGCAAAGCAGAAGGTTTTTTTGACGAAGAAGATTTGTTAAGTAACATGTTCACTAATTTCCATTCGTTTCCTCTGGCAAAATCAAAACAATTACGGTAATAGGTATCACGACAAATAGGAATTTTCTTTTTTAGTTCAACTCACAATTTAGTGTATTTACTTTTTAATAACATATTTCTAGGGTATCGATAGCATTTCATTCTAAGCTTATTTTTAGCATTGACTTTATTCACTAAGTCCCTAGAGATCCAAGGTTTGAGTCTTTTTCTCAATTTTTCCGGTGGTAAGAAAGAGCAACAATTATAAATATGCTTCTTAAGGCAATCGATAAATATTGCGTAGGAATTCGAAACATCACTACACGAATAGACATCATTAAACCGGGGTCAAGTAAACCGGCGAACGATGAGTTGCGTTAGTCTGTTTGATTCTAAGAACGTAAGTCTATTATAAAGATATGAAGGGTGGTGGCTCGGTATTATATTAAATAGTAGCAAAAGTGTTCGGAAATTCAAGAGGTTATTGAACGACATACCATAGATACTTTTAGAGAATCTCGAAACATGATCGTACCTCCCTAACCCGTAAATATATCGCGCAACATTGTTATATGCCACATTAAGCTTTCTCTGGCTTATCGAATCGCTTTTACAAAAAACTTCACATCCGTACGTAAGGATTGGTATAACCAATGTCTTTGCGAGCATTTTACGTGTTTTTAAGGGAATAAAATCTTTTGTAACCCAAAGTACTCGAAGAGCACCGTAAACTTTAACAACAATTGAATTCACGTGGTCGTTCCAGGTTAAATTTCTAATTAAAAATAATTCCTAAGTTCTTAGCATTATTAACAAATTCGAGAGGAGCATTATTTAGACAGATTCGAGAAAAATACGATAAGTCTACCGATTTCTTTGATATAACAATGACTTTCGATTTTTCAGGATTTATTACTAAGCTATTGGCTCGTGACCAGTTAATTATATTCTTAAGAGCGTCATTTAAGGTCTGGGCGCAGTGCTTTTTTTTACTTTTAAATTCATTTTTATTAATTATTAGCTTATATTAGAGCTGTAGCAAACCGTATGTATTCGTTACTAAGTAACGAGGATTACATTAAGTAACGACTAACGTTTCGTTACTCCCAAATCAATGTCGTTACTCGTATAATTTCGTTACACCTGCATAAATGGACTCGTATCACACAAAACACATACTACAAAAGTACAAATCCGAATGTGAAAAAGAAACATTCCCCTCCCCATTTAAATCTGTATAAACTGGCTTGACAGAAGACAATGTGTATGTAAATCATTTTCCTGTTTCCTATTCTCTTAGCGCACGTACGAGATACACATATTATGATTTCTCATCGTTATACCTAAAGTAACGAAATATACGAAACATACGAAATATACGAAACATACGAAATATACGAAATATACGAAACATACGAAATGTACCTGATAGAGTGTGGAGTGGACATACGAATTGGCTTGGCAGAAGAGAGATTCATGTCCTTTTTTTTTCCTCTGTTTTCTTTTTATATTTTCGCTTTGCGTCTGCACACGTGCGAGGTGCGAGATACACATATTATGATCTCGCATCGTTATACCTAAAGTAACGAAACATACGAAAATGTCCATTCAAATGATTTCGCACGTATCGTTACTAAAAGTAACCCTTGTAATTTATCTTGCTTTTTTATGTGTTCTGTGTGGCAGTGGTTGAGGGAGGAGTGTGTACAAAAAGGACTTCGTTTATTTTTTGTTAGATAGGTACCTAGAATATATAGAATTATAGATACTCATTTCGAATTATAATACATACATATATAGGTTTAAATGAATTTGAGTTTTGAGGTCAAGGATCGGCTGTGGAGTGGATGTCGATAATTAGTTTTTCCTTTGTTTTGTTTTAGTGAACCTGCGCGCGAGGGAGGTTTAATTTAATTTCTTTATTTTTGCGTAGGTGAATAATTCAGTGATTGACATTTTGAATGAAAGTATTTATGGGAATATGGAGAAAAAAAGGAGTAAATTATGGACATTTTTTAGTCAAATACCGGAAAAACAAGACAAAGTTAACTGTGACTTGTGCCAATCCTCGTACTCAGTTAAAGGTGGTTCGGTTAGCAATTTAAAAAAACATTTACTAACAAGACATCGGCCTTCATATGACAGCTTGCTTAAATCTGAATCAGCTATCCATCCTCCTCAGCTGCCTTCGACAAGTCATCATTCCTCCGAAGAAGTTCAGGAAGTTTGCCCGGGTAACTCAAACGCTTGTAGTACGCAGCCTTTAGTTCCTTCTTCAATTCCTCCGGCAAAAAAACAAACCGACATTTCAACTTTCATAAGCAAACGTATGAATGTAGTGCGCGAGAAAAAAATTAATGACCTTATTTTGAACTTAATAGTTAAAGACCTTCAGCCATTTACCATTGTTGAAGACACTGGTTTTAGAGAATTAATGAATTTTGTAGAACCAAATTACAATATACCATCAAGATATCTATTAAGTGCATCTTTACTAGATGTTAAATTTTCACTAGTAAAAGAAAAATTAAAAGAGGATTTAAAACGTGTCAACCATATATCGCTAACTACTGATGGATGGACTTCCCGTGCAACAACCTCTTATCAGGCAGTGACAGCACACTACATTCTAGGAGACACCTGGGAACTACGTTGTGCCATGCTAGGCTGTTTCGAGTGTCACGAACGCCATACGGCCGATTATTTAAAACAAGAGCTTTTTCGCATAGCGGATGACTGGGAAATAAGCAATAAAATTTTTGTATGTGTAACAGATAATGCAGCTAATATGAAGGCAGCAATACGATTAGCAGGATGGGAGCATTTTCCTTGCGTTGCTCACACTCTGAATTTGATAGTAAGAGCTGGACTCAGTGAGATTCAAAATCTGTTAAAAAAAGTGAAATGTATTGTTGAACACTTTCATAGAAGCCCTATAGCCACAAAAAAACTTACTTCAATGCAAGAACAATTTAAACCTGGAGAGAGGACATTAAAACTTAAAAATGACGTTGTAACTCGCTGGAATAGTACTCTAGATATGCTTGAGAGAGTTAAGATTTTGCAGGAACCGCTAGAGGCAGCACTAGGCCTTTTACACAATCCTGTGGAAACGCTGTCAGTAGATGAATGGCTCTTACTTCCAGATATAATTAAAATATTAAAACCTTTTAAGCAACTGACAGAAGAAATGTCTTCTCAAAAGGAAGTTTCCATTTCGAAAGTTTTGGCAGGAACTAATAGTGTTTTACATATTTTAAATAATTTTAGATCAACTCCGATGAATGAAATATCTAAAAATCTGCTGGATACATTAATTGCGGAATTTAATGCTCGATTCAGGAATAGCTCGCGACATCCGGTCCTATCGAAAGCAGCTCTTTTAGACCCCAGATTTAAAAAGCAATCGTTTACGAATGATTCTTCATATGAGTGTGCTAAGCAGTCCTTACTAACAGAGTTACAACAAATGCCAATGGCACAGGCGGAATCCAGAAACCAAGAAGAAGTTTCCCATACACCAGCAATTGAAGAAGACTCCATTTGGAATGACTTTGATATGCGAACAGCTTCGAGCTCAATAGGTTCGACGAATGCTGCTAGTGTTATTTCAATTCGTCAGTACATGGAGGAAAAACAACTCAGCAGGAAAGATAATCCACTTAAATGGTGGAACACACGACAAGTCTTGTATCCAGAACTTGCAAGTTTAGCAAAAAAACACCTGTCTGTGACGGCTACATCGGTACCATCAGAAAGAATTTTTTCAAAATCGGGCCAAATACTATCGGACAAACGGGCATCGTTAAATCCAGAACGAATGGAAAAGATATTATTTTTAAACGTTAACCAAAATTTATTCAAATAATGTTTTATTAATTATTACTGAAGATCGTAAGACCATAATAATAATGCCACATAATAATACTAAACGTTGTATTATTATGTGGTATTATTATTATGGTCTTACGATCTTCAGTAATAATTAATAATTAATTTTGGTTAACGTTTAAAAAAAATCTTTTTTTTTATTTTTCCACTTTTCATATTTAATAAGTTTGACATGCATTGAACTAAAGCATTTTATTTACCCATTTGGTTATTTCTTATTATATACTATGTTGGCAGATTTTAGTTATAAAAGTTGAATTTGATTTATGTTATGTTTTTGTTTGTTAGGAAAGTGTCAACATTTCCTATATTTTTTGAATTAACTTTTATGAATTTTTATTTTTTTTTAAATTAATTGCTTGTCTGCTATTAAAAAATTATTTACATTTCCTTTTTTATAATTTTGTTATTTGTTACCAAAAAAGCCAAAATATGGCTACTTTTAAAAAACTGATATAAGTGGGCAAAATGAATTATATTTTTTTTTTAAGTTAAAAAATTATTTACACTTCCTTTTTTAAATTTATTTATTTTTTTGTTTCTAATAAATTAATTTATTTTTGTTATGAAAAAAAAAACAATAAAAGAAATTGTCGCGATGTTAATTTACGAAATCTGTAAAAGCGAAGAATTGCATTTTTATTTATCTGGATCCTCTCATTTGATTTCGTTAAAGCGATGTGTTTTCATCATATTATTGTAGTAACGAAAGTAACGAGTAACGACATTTTTGTAACGAATACTCAGACCTCGAGTAACGAATACATACGGGTATTGATTTTGTCGTTACTTTTACAGCTCTAGCTTATATCAACTTAAATACTAGACAAAAATGATTAAATCTAACTTAAAATTAACAAGATACTTATTCTAGATTATTGATCCTTATGCGGACGCCCTAAACTTAACTCTATCTTATAATTGTTGCCTTTCGGCCTAAAAACTATTTTACGAACTAATCTTACATAATTATGTTTTCATCGAGAAAATTGTTAAGAAAACTCGGAATCTTTATCAAATTTAATATTTTTATATAAAAAAAACAAATTACAAACTACCTACTCTACTTACTTAAACTACTTAGCATATTCTAAATATAATTAGGATTCTGAGCACTCGTTGCCTTGCGCAACAAGTGGTCAAAATCCCAATTGCTTTCCGAGCGTCTGGCAGTCGTCAACGTGCACACGCGCCGCCGTGAGCCGACTGAAGCCTTACAGCGTCAGTCAACTCCCGGAAGCACCACCACACGTTGGCGAGCCCTGCCTCTCCCAAAAACGCCCTAGCTGACTTAATCTAACTTATAAGCTAGGAGGATGTTACCTAGAGTAACACACCGTCCTGGGAGGGCATGTTGACCCCTCCCCCCTCAACAAGCCACCAAAATTCGGCGAATTGCTTTTCCGTGTCGAATCTATCCCTCTCCGATATTGCGGTACTAAAACGGAGGAGCTCATGAGCATTGGCGACGTCCCCGTCTTGGAGGAGCCGCTTATCTCTCGCGCTGCGGTAGCGATGGTATAAGACCGGGATACCATCCCTCGTCTGTACCAGCCCTTTTGAATCAATATGGATAAATGCCTCTGGCGGGATAAAGCCAGACCGGAGCGTACTCTCTATGTACATTTCATTGGGGTAGTAAGCCCCAAATATCAGACTATTGTCGCTGGCCATCGCCCTTGCAACGTGCCTTCGAGTGACCTTAATGAGGAAATTGCCAATCCTATTCAACTGAGCCCCATCGTATAGGACCTTGTTGGGATAGTATTTTATATAGTTGGATTCGGGCGTTCGGAACAACCGGAGACAGGTCCTAAGACATTGTCTCTCCAAAACCCGAATCTTTTCCATATAACTAGGCGCTATATTAAACCACAATGGACAACCATAAGCGATGATCGGCCTTATAAGAGCCACGTAGCAAATGACCTTCACTCTAGAGTCAAGTTGACTGCTATGAAACAGTCTCCTTGTCAGAGCATAAGCCTTCTTGGCCCCAGCAAGACAAGCAACTATATGTCTATCGAAATACAGATACTGGTCAAGCCAGATACCTAGATATCTAACTACGCTTCTCACCGCCAATGGCTGCCCATTTTGTCCAATAATGGCCAATTTCTTCCAGTTTTTTCTGGTATCCCTAGAGGCCCCAGCCAATGGAGTTCTGAACAAGATTGTTTCCGTCTTCTGAAAGTTGATTTTCAACTTCCAGTCGTCGCAATATCGCTTAATTTGATCGAAGTGACGCTGCAAAAGGATATTAATGACCTCGATTTTAGGACCTGATCTGTATGCCACCAAATCGTCGGCATACGCTATAGCATGTCTGAGTGAACCCACCAGATCACTCGTGTAAATGTTAAACAGGATCGGAGAATTGACCGCCCCCTGCTGTAAACCGTTTTTAATTTCAAAGACTCTGCTCGAAGTCACGTTGCCACATTTGACAACGAACTTCTTTCCCATATGCATATTATAAATTACATATAGCAAAGGTTTGTGCATCCCCCGCCTGGTCAACTTGTAGAAAAGTCCCTCTAACCATACGGTGTCGAAAGCCTTCTCAAAATCAACCAGACAAGCACCCGTGCATTGGTTCTTGCATTTATTCCACTGAATGTCGGAAACCAGTTTCGACGCGGCATGAATAGTGTCATGCCTCGCCCTGAAACCAAACTGGTTGTCCGGAATTATGTTATTGTCCTCGACCCACTTTAACAGGGCTCTATTGACAACCTTTTCAAAGACCTTGCCAATATTCGGAAGCAAGCTAATTGACCGTAGATTGGCAGGGTTCGTCCTATCTTTACCTTTTTTCGGGGTAGGGTGTACCACAGCTACCTTCCAATGCGCCGGATAATGTGCTTCATGATTATTCAGCGCATTGTTAAACAGCGTGGTGAAAATATCTACAGCCTCCAAAGGCAGGTGTCTCAATACGACGTTTGGGACACCATCCATCCCCGCCGACTTTTTATTCTTTAGTGACTCGAAGATGCACAGAAGATCATCCTTCGACACGAACAAGTGCGATGCATCTCGGCCATTGGCGACAACTGCATTAGCATGGTTTTCATCAGTGAACACGGTGAATCCGTTATTCTCAGATCGTGGGCGCAGTGCTCGATGAGACCCAAGGGACAACTTTTATGTAACTGGACATCATCGGCATACATATGAATTAACGATTGATGAGCAATTTCGGGAATTTCATTTACATACAAGGAGAAAAGAAGGGGTCCCAAAATAGAGCCATGAGGGACACCCTGGGGTAAGCTTAAAAATTCCGATGTTTTTCCTCCTATAGCAACGACTTGTTTTCACCCGATAAATAAGAAAAGATAAGTTTCACCCACCGCTTCAGGTGCAAAATCAAACTGATTTGATATTTGCCGCATAATACAGTGTGACTTATGGAGTCGAATGCCTTGAAGAAATCGAGGAGCACAAAAAAGTAACCAAGTCGCTGTCTACTGCGTTTCTTATGTCGTCAACAACGTTTAGGATTGCTGTTGTGCAGCTACGCTTAGGTCGAAAGCCTGATTGGAATTTGGAAAGCAAGTATTTTTCGTTCAAATACGTGGTAATCTGTTTTTGGATAATTTTTTCAAACACTTTAGAGAGAAAAGAAAGTATGGATATCGGTCGGTACTCATTCTTCTTTCTTCCTTTAAGAATGGGAATAACCTTTGCCAGCTTCCACTGTTTGGGAAAAACTGAAGTTGTTAGAATCGTATTTAACAAAAGTGTTTTAAAAGGTAAAAGCTTCGGAAGGAGTGCTTTTACGAAAACAGGATGAACTTCGTCCAGACCTACTGCATCAGATTTAATTGATATCATGCTTTCAACCACTATTTGGTATATACAATGTGTGGTTATACCAATTATTTCAAAAACTGATTTTTTTACATACTATTAGTTCGTCTGGCATTGGGATAGCCCCAAGCAAAACGTCTGGCACCCACAGATTTGTGTAGATGGCTTCAACCTCTTTCATTTAATACTATTCATAAGTGGTTATATCTTCGATCCAGGATTTGGAAAAAAACTTATTTTAACTTTACTATTACTAACCTTTGCCCCAAACAAATGCTGCCAGACTAGCAAAATAAACTAAAGCTATTTAGGCACTTAACTTTGATACTCGTATATCCTAATTTTGGCTATATCACTCCCAAAAAATGCTGTGGGTTCTGGGTCTATAGTGCTTATTATCAAAGTTCGTCTGCTGTCGTGTCTTATCCGCCGACGATGCTTTCCTTACCGACTATACCATTACAATCCCCGAGAACAACTTTGATATCTTCCTCGGAACAGGCTCCGTAAGCTCCGTGCAGGAGGTCATTTAAGTCCTTCTTGATTAAATCTTTAGTTTTGTCACGTCTGTTGGGTTCCGCTTCTTCCTCCTTAATGGCGAATCCATGATCAGGATTAGAGGTGTCATATAACCATTCCACTTTACTGCACCCCTACTTGTCGACCTGTAGGGTTCGCCGGTTCGACCTCAATGAATATTGGCAGACCTTCCCGTTTCATATCGGATCACTTCGTTACTGAGGCTTATCAAATGATCAAATAATAAAACCTATTTTCTGTCACTGCGTATGGGCGATAACTAGGGCGCCAAAAATTGATAAAGGTTTTCTTATAGAATTGTTTACTATGGAAGAGGGGGGGGGTCTATCTCGTCAAAAGAACAGATTTCTGGCTTTAAAATTTTTTAATTTTTTTTTCCAATAAGTAATTTTTTTCTAAAATTGCCCCCACCTCCTAAACGGGGCGAGTAAAAATTGCTTGTTTTTGACCCTTCTACAAAAAACCGTTATCAATTCTAGGCGCGTACTCGTGCCCTGCGTATGAGCGAAACATAAGCAAAATTAAGTAATGGCAATTTATCAATATTTGTTGGCAAAATGTTTGCAAATCTTTAAAGTGCCATTAACAAAAAAGATTTCTTTTCAATTAACTAAGATAAAGAAGTTATTTATTTTCTTGGCCTGTGTACTGTGTACGAATATCCATACATAATCACACTTCCATGTCAAATCAACAAAATAACCCTTCAAGACCCACACGTCATAAAAATGTCTTAGAAAACGAAACCCACATTTACTTTTCGCTAATATAGTGTATCTACGCTGTTACTCAACCTATCCCAAGACCACCCTTTTCAAATATGTAGTTGCGAAAGCTACATAGCTCTGTTTATAACGAATTGAAACTTTAGTATATAATCTACCTACACGCCACCCGTTTACACGACAATGAGCAAATTCAGTTTAAAAGTCAGTAAACGAAACGCGCATACTGGGGCTAGCTTCAAAGATCATATACACACGAGTAGCTTCAAATATTACATATTACTTTCTTGAATAGCTACGCTCACCGATTTACGTAGGCGCTGTCATTCACATTTCTCCCGAAAATGGCAGTTAAACCTAAGAGCAACTAAAAATACTCGCAGAAACCCTCTCATCGACATGAGGAGATGCCCCCAGACACAACACAACACCAGTGAAGAAAGCCAAGCACCAAAACAGTGGGAAAATTCATTATTTAGAGCAAACGCCATCTGTCGTCCACAAAGCTGGTGGTAGAGAGTGTGGGTTCAAATAGTGCGGTTCTCGAGTGCCCCATGCCCACCAGTAACCTAACCTAACCACTCCACCATACGGATGGCAGTTAACAGTTTCTTGGGGGTAGTGGTACTCGCACTATAGTGCCACTCACTTATGAAACGCGGGACGGAAGGCCAGCGATTGCCATTTGGCCATAATAACTTGTAGTGAACTACTACGCTAGATTGGGATTGAATTGTTGCTTTCATTCATGAAATCTTTTCATGCGCACTAAATCTGGCGACCGGGTGTGGGCGCGATGCTTGGACATTTATCGAATATGCTCAAGGGGTGAAAGTTGGTGTGTCTTTGGGAATAGAATTCGAGACTCGATGTTGAGGTTTAGCCCAAAATCGATAGTAAATTTTTGTAAACAAACCCACCAGGGATAGACAGGTACACATTCGCTAAGAAATTCCATCAAGGAACATCATAATGAACGCTTGGGTTGGAACATGTGGGTGGAAAGACTTGTGGGAATGTATACTTAAAATCGGAGAAAAATTATACAAGTTAAAACTTTGTTTTGAACCGGACAACATCGGAAACGTTGGCGGGCGCTATTTGCTTTTTAAGTAATTAATATTCTCTAAGAGGTAAAGCACGCTGAATGTGTGTTTATTTTTTATGTATTCCCCTCGTGACAATCAAAAATCAAGTTTCGCTCTTATAATGCTGAGGTGTGAAAGAAAATAACTATCCCTTTAATGAAAACACTAACGCATACACACTTAAAGAATAATATAGATAATGCGCGGGGATTGATTGATGAGAGAGCAAGTGGGCGTGGGCGCAAAGCAAAGAGACCCCTTAAAGGTAACTTTTTAAAAAGAAATCAAACCTCTCTTTCGAATCAGCAATAGGGGAAGCGTAGGGTCAGGTATTATTTAGAAATTACTGTAGGCCTTGCTGTTGCTAAATAATTACTTAGGTACTTTACTTCATCAATGAAAATCTTTGAAATGGTATTGTCTTGCCAGAAATCATGCTGAGGAAGCGAATTGGTAATTACATCTGTTTAAAGATTTCAATCACTTTAAAAATGTTTTAAATACCAATTATGCACTTACATTAGTGTAGTTTTTTTTTCAAAAAAAGAGAATGCTAACAATGAGCTTACTGGTAGCTTCATCATTTCGTAATGATTGTCAGAACACGTCATAAGTTGGTCGTTTCTGTATGTAAGATCTAAATGTTCCGACAGCTTTTGTAAGAAGTCTGCGTATAATTAGTTCATACAACTTGTTGTCGTATGTTGTAATCTTTAGGGTTTTTGAATGTTTTTTAGTTTGTTTTGAAAAATATAATATATTTTCTTAAATTTTGCATTATCTCCAGAAAAGTGACTATTTTCATGTGTCACTAATTAAGCAAATATCTTCCTAAACTTGATCACAGAGAAAGACATTTCCTTTTCAGGCCAGTGCTTGTGCAATATATATATTATATATATATACTAGCTGTCACGTGCTCGCCTTGCTTCGCCAGTCTGCCACTTCTCAAATTTAAAACAAAATACTTGCTAATAAGAACTGATAAAGAAAACGTCGAGAGTGTCCCTACTCATTATATGGATATACTCTGAGTGTGACTCCCTCTCAATCTGATTTACATTTGATACCCTATCTTTCTCAATCCCATGGCCATAAAAAAACAACACAAACTGCAAAAAGTGCATAAAAAAAAGAAAGAAAAAGCACATTGCACAAAAGGTACAGGTAGAGAAACAGATTTGTGCCACACACACACACAAAGTTTCCTCCACGGAACGCTGGGAAAATCAAACGATCTTCATTTGAAATTATATTTTCAAAATAAAAATAAATATAAGGCAGTTACTTTCCATATAAAGGCTGAAACCTAACTTTCCCGACTTTTTATTGGTTCGAATGGAAGGGGCCTACAATTTTACGCTGGCTCCGAGAGGCAAATTTGAAAGTTCTACAGACTTTTGATTATGATGGGGCAATGGGAAAACTTTAAGTGTACTGGGCCCTTTGGTGAATTGAACCTGATACCTCTCGATCACTGTGCTACTGCGTCCAAGTTGGGTCGGCGGTTGGTGCATTGGACTTATGTCTGTAACCAAATTATTAGTCACTAGTGAAACTTTATAAACACTACAGTGTACGTATCTACTCAGTTGAGGAACTGTAGTTTTTTGCCATCCAAGATTTACTTCTGCTGGTCCCCGAATTGGTTCACCTTTCTACATGAAGTTACTCCATAAATGGAGGAGTAGAGCAACATCATAATCAGAAAACTGTAGTATCTGACATAAATTCTCTTTTCATTGATTGTTACAAGCCGTCTGAAGACACTAACACAAAAGCTTTCCAAGCTTTGCTATCCTGTGCACACCTCATCGAGTTTTCAACACCAAGTCAGTTAAAATTGGCGAATCGCCGTTCCTCAGAGTGTTCCTATCAAGGGTGCCTTGCTTGCTTGCAACACCCACGCCGGCACTGGATATGTTTCCCCACCTTCTGCCTGTAAACACACAAGCAAAATATCAGGCGAGAAGCAGTGCAATACGTCTCAGTAACTTCTGCCTATTCACAAACAGTGAAATATTTCCCTAATATTATTCTAAACATATTTAAAGTTGGCAATGAAACCAAATCGGATTATTACCTCTCTTTGCAAGATTTTGGTGTATTTTACCTCCACAGTGGGGTATCCTGATAGAGTGCAATGGAAAAATATTGCAGTCATTACTTTAAGTGGCATTGCAGTATGCATGGATGTCTCTAAGATCGATGATGGCATGGGTTCCGGAACTTACTCTGCCTTAATAGAATTGAGTAAACCTTTGCGGCTTCCAAACAATTGTAGTGTCTTCTAATCGTTAATTCTGGTAGTTCTTAAGGCTACTAAACAATTGCGTATAAAGTCCATAAAAGGCCTCCACCTCACCATATACATTGACAGTCATGCCGCCCTTAAAGCGCTGAAGTCATGTTTCATCAGATCCGAAAAGGTATGTTATTTTCGCATATTGATTAAGGCATTATGCGAGTACAATGTTAGAAAGAAGAAGGTATTCGAAGCAGCACAGGAATGACTAGTCAAGGATATACTCATGTAGCGAGGCACAGGCTAGCCAAGTGCTCGTGGAATTACTTGAACAAGAAGAAAAGTTCAGCTTAGAATGACAATGGGCATCCTGTCCGGACACTGCTTTCTTTGGAATCATACCAAAAAGCTGGAGCTGGCAGAAAAGGACGCGTGCAGATACTGCCATCGTATATACTTTACTGAAGACATAACACACATATTGTGTTAATTCGAGGGTTCTGCTCCTTGTAGAAGGAGATTCCTTGGCAATTGCTTATAGTAGGAAGTACCACCGATTGACGGCAACAAACAATTGTATTTTTGTAAAGAAATAAAATGTTTTGAGGAGGAGGTTTAGGATGTTCACGACTGTCTTTATAGTTGGTTCCCCCAGGGACAGCGATAGGCTCATTATGATGCCTACAGTTTTATGACAGCATATGCCACAACCCTGATTAACCTAACCTTTCCACACAATAAGCCCTTTTTTATTATTCTTTAAATGCTTATACATTAATCCGATCAGTTAGCGAGAAAGAGAGGGGAACTGGAGAATAGTGGAGGTGTCAACATTAAACCACCCCTTGGCGTTATCAAGGGAATAATCAATGATAAAATCTTAAAAATGGCTGACCTTAAATGGCAAAATTTAGATTGGCATAGGGTGTCTAGAGCACTTTGGCTTCATTCGGACAAGGACAGATCTAAGGAAATTCTCAAATTGAGCAGGGAACAGCTTAGAACAGTAATTGGGATTATGTCGGGGCAGTGTCTCCTAAGGAAGCATGTTAGGCGGCTTAGACTGGTAGATGTGGATACATGCAGATTCTGTGGTGATCTACAAACGGAGGAAGACATAACGCACATACTATATGAATGCGAGGGTATTGCACGGAATCGTAGGAGGTTTCTAGGAGAATACTTCTTCGAGGAATTAATGGAGCTGAGCGGCACAGACCACAGGAAGCTGGTTAAATTCTGCAGGAAGATTGGGTGTTTTGGAAAAGAGTTTGAGGTTTTGGTTTCAATTGGTTCCATAGGGATCGCGATGGGTTCTTCTGACGCCTGGTGCTGTATGCGAATTGCATACCCCTGTTTTAACCTAACCTAACCTAACATATTAGACATAATATCTTATAATCTAATGATAAGCTACCATTTACAGCCCTTACAACTAACAATCTAGTTAAATCGAAATATTCATCAAAAGTTATATATATGACTTTGTAAGGGTAACAGGAATTCGGTTTATTACGTTGCTGTCAAAATATTTTATATATATTATGTATATTATGTACAAAAATATCACTTTGTACAGTATTTCAATTTAATGGAACAATGCATATTTCATGCATTATGCTCAAGATATTGGAATATTTTCAAACTACATAGTTAATTAAGCTTGCACCTGGCAGTACTTTTTACAGCACAAATAAGAGAGCCATACAAATTCGTAAAGAGAGTGAGTATTCCATTTCACCCCCACCCACTCAGGCATTTGTTCGAAATCGAATGCACGTGGCTAGGCTACACAAAAGCCCACCAACACCACTATCAATTATCGCCTACTGCCATCTCTTTCCGATGCATTCTGTAGTGTAAGATTTCATTCAATATCCAACTACACGTACGCCTTACTTACCCTTTCAAAAGCGCGGTACCCAACCCAACACCACTATATAACTCTTTTTTTAACAAGCCACACACACTAGTTTACAAGTTAAACTCGCTTAAAAACAAAACCCATGCGCTACAAATACATTTATTACATTATTCTCTCTTTGTACAGTGCGATTTCTCCTTTGCGCTCTCCTTTTTTTATTAAATTTAAAGCAACACCAACAACTATATTCACCCAACCCACACTCGCACACACTCAAAAACACAATCGTACAGAAAACTTGCTGGAAAGGAAACTGAACATTTTTTCATCGAAAATCTCAGATAGATATTCAGATTCTGTCAGTCGGTCGTATTTGTTGGTCGTGTAGCGCTTCTTTTCTGTTAGTGGGATCTGTCAGAAAAGGCGTTTTGGTAGAATTATTATTTGTTTTTTTTTTGTAGTTTTCATTGTTTTAAAATTTAAACTGAAATTGTAAAAGTACAGTAAAGTTGAATTTCCATCTACCAAGGTGCAATTGCGGGTCATAGTCAAGAAAAATTGAATTTTTTGGGTTTGCTGATGAAGACGATAAGAAAACAAGAGGGCGCTGTTGTGTACATCAAATAAAAAGTGAAAATTTCCGTTTTCTGTCCCTATCTCGCTCTATAAGAAGATTTTACCTGTTTCATGTTAATATACTTGCCCGAAAAAAAAAGAAACTGAATGAAGACTGAGAAAAAAATAAACAAAACAAAAATATCCTACAAAAAAGTGAATATTTAACAAAATTCTACGGATTCTCATTAATGTTTTTTTCTTCCAGTCAAAAGTGTCAAACATCGCAAATTTTAGTAAAGTGATTTTTTTTCTTACTACAAAAATAAAAGAAGCAAAAGACGGCAAACAAGCTAAAGTGAATAAACAACAAAACAGCTACATAAAAAAAAACCGAACACGTTTAGGTGTTCGAATTCAAAGTGTTGCTCGGTGTTTTTTTATTTATTTTTTGAAAAAAGAAAAAGGTTTTATTGGAAAAGTGCATCGTTTTGTGTGGCGATAAAGATGCCTGAAACAGAGTATGATTTCGTCTCCAAGGAGTGGTTACAGGCCGAGCTGCGCTCGGATGTTAAAGATTTGATCCTATTGGATTGTCGCAGCTCAAACGAGTTTAGTGAATCACACATTCGATCAGCTGTGAATTTTTCAATACCCAGCATAATGCTGCGGCGTTTAGCAGCCGGAAAGATTGATTTGTTATCAACAATTAAGTCGCCAGACTTGAAGGAACGCATACAAATTGGATATAAAATAAGTTTGTTCGTATTGTACAATGACAGTAATTTGTTGAGTGGTAGTGGAGTTGGCGGTGGTTTAGTGTCATCGTCACCTGAAAACGCGGGTGGTAGTAGCGGCGGTGTTGCAATGGACATTGGCGGTGCAGCGGCAGCGGGCAATGGAAGTGATGCGACAATCAACGTGTTGCATCGTCGATTAAAGCAAGATGGCTGTCGGGTGGTTACACTGCAAGGTGAGTTTTTATTTTTAAATTGAACTTATCATTTTTGAATGTGAAATCGATTTGATTGATGATAAAGACTGACTTGACGATGTAAGTCAAACAACTGATAATAATGTTGTGTTGGATAATAAATAAAATAAAAAATGTTAAAACAAACAGATCCTATGAGCGTAGACTTTTTAAGAATTTTTTTTTATTGATTTGCGATTAACGGAGAAGAAACATACAGTAGTGGGCTATTTTGTTTGTATAATTTAACATTTCTATTTCATCGGTGTGTAGATATTGTAGAAGAAATAATTTGAGAATCGCGGCCTAGCCGTCTTGGTGCTGAGTTCAAACATACAAAATTATGTTTGTTTATAGAAATATACCTAATGCTTTGATTCTTGCTAATTTGTTTGAATAAGAAACACACAATTTGCAAATTCCTTATAAATTTAAGATCAACAAACTGATCGTTATCAATTTCTTACTAATTTTTTTTGCTCAAAAAGATTTTAGTTTTAAGGAGTAAAAGACGTAACGAACGAAAATATATTTTGGCATTTGACACCACTCACGACTGTTATGTAAGAACGAAGTTACAGTAGATGCAACAACTGTAGTATGCACTTACTAAAAACAAGGGTCTGTTCATATTTAAGAGGGCTTCACATTAGTAGAATATTTTTTGCACATTTCGGCCTTATTGTTAGGATTTTATGTGTTTTTTGTTTAAGTGTCAACCATATAAAGGGTCTTTCATTAGCGTTTTGACAACTTCAAACTTTCAGTGTGAACGCACCATAACCGATTTCCGAACTGTCAATGTCAAAATATTCAGTAAAATCAACATTTCAGTAAAATTTCATTTTGATTTTGAAATACACAACGGAACAACGTTTTAAAATAATTAAATTTTACTACCGAAATTCCGAGTCGGTGGTTGCAACTTTAAGAGCGTTAACGCCAATTTTCGGGCGTAATTCTCGTCCCAGTAGACAAGCAATTCATAGTCTAGTGAACAAATTTGCGTCGAAATATTCGCTGCTTGATGCTGCCGGGCCAGTGAGAAACCGTTTTGCCCGAAGTGTGGAGAATATTGCCGTAGAGGCGTCCGCCGTAAACCAGCTAAATCAGTCAATTTCACGGCGTTCTAAGAATTCCGCCTCTCCCAGACCACATTATGGTGAATTTTGCGTAATGATCAAGATCAACAAAATTTGGTACCAAAGTGGAAAATTACGAAAAACATTAATAAAGCACAAAGCGATACATTTTGCCGAGCGAATCGTGATAGGCCAGACAAAACGCTCTGGAATCCGTGATGGCTTGTCTTAAAAACTGATGTTCGGTATTTCGTTTAGCTTTAGCAAAATGGTCCGTTTGCTAGATGAGGTCGAGTTAATGTAGTTGACGTGTTTGCACTTTTTAACCTACTCCCAAAGCATGATACAGCTCAGAGTGTGCGGTTAGATAATTTCCCTCATTTGTTCTCCGTGCACACAATACCAGATATCAATCCAAGGTTTTAAAAGAATCCAATATTAGCTCCGTTTTCATGCAGCACTCCGTACCATAAAGCAGAATTGGCAGTGTCAGTTTGTTGTAGATCTTTTGGAAAACCTCGTTAAAGCCGTGGCTTCCGTCCTCCTATTCTTAGAAAGTAACAAAGACGCCAAGCAATTTTCGTAAAGCTTTTGATAAGATATTATATCAATTAATCCTTTTCAGATTGTCTTGTTCGGTTTCGAACAGATGTTGCTAAAATGCATATCTTCCTACCTGGACAACTGTTTTCAGTATCAGTTTTAGGTCCGTCTTATCGGTCCCTTCATTGGCCACCTGTAGCGTCCCACAAGGCAGTTGTCCATGTACCCTTCTCTTCATTTTAACTACTCGTATAAAAGACACTGAGCGCATAAAATAAGCATTCAGCCCTCTACCTCTACGCTGACTATACCATATTTTTAAAACTCATCTCTTCATTACAAGACTTTTGCCTTCATCAAGATCTAGATACCTTTTCCACCTGGGCATAAAAACGACTTAGAACTCGTATACGAAAAGCCATTTCTTTTTAATCGGGTCAAGGTGGCTTGAACTTCTGAGCAAGGGGATAAAAATTCAATTTAAAGATTCATTTATTTCAAGTTTTCATTACAGTTTCAAACGTTTTTATGAGTGTAAGCATTGACTAAGCCGTCAGCTCAACCAGCCAATACACACATGCGATTCCGGGAGACATCTTTCTAGAAGAATACAATTTACAACAATAAAGAGTAGAAGTCAAACTTATCTAAATGTATTTTTCCTGAGCAAAGAATAAAATAATACCATTTTAGGTGAAAAACCCTGTTTTGCAAAAACCCCATTGCCATGCCATAAGCCCAACTATGCGTCTACGACTTATTTTCCAAAATGGTTGCAACATATTATGTTTTCTCTTATAAATAGCTCTTTTGTGACACCCTTAAGTGTCAGTTTAGACAGATCGGTCAAATCCCTCTCCTCGTAAAGCGAATAACATCATTTTTTAGGGAAGTCCATTTCTAGTACACCCAGCCTCGATCACGCATGTGCATTTGCATAAGCCTTCGCTTGACATGAACAGCGATATCACCAGAATATGTCTCAGCGTAGAGATCAGAGTGGTGAGTGCGCGTACGTTGAAATCGCTCACTCATTGATTTTATTTCCTTATTTGTGTCGACTACAACCAATCGTTAACCTCTCTATGCGACGTAACACGTATAATTTATTAATAATAATTTTTTTATTTATCTCAGAAAATAACCCTTAACATTCCACCAAGTTTGTCTCTTTAGCTAATACCAAATTTAGACGCTTTGAATTATGTCAAATTTGACAGATCGTTTGGAAATATTCTACCTTATATCAAATACTCCATTTGTAAAGAAAATAGGTACCTACATATGTACATACTTATAAAAATAAATTAGGCTACCTGTTGCTTCTCTTTTAATAAATCCAAAAGTAAACAAACTAGGCCAAGATCAGGGTACTCATTGCGTAACTTTAAGAATGATAATCGTCCAACAACATCGTCATCAATTGCTTCACGTAACTTAATCACTATCGTCTAGTCTATCATCGATCTAATATAAGTCCAATTAAAATAATCTTGTATGAATCGTGCAAGATCCAATTGGTTTCAGGTAGTGCTCCACTAGAAAAACCTCATTGTGATTAACTTAGGTAGTGAGACCAGTGTGACCATAGTGGACTATCATACTCCACTTGTACAATATTTCAAAGCTGCAGAGAATATATTTTTTTTTCCCGAAAAATAATCGCATATAAAAGTGGAATATTTTTTTCTGAAAAAACGAATATTTAGATAAAAATATATTCTCCATTAATTGAATTCAATTCTTTGCTTTAGTTAATTTAATTACTTCTAAATTGCAAATTTCATGCAGCTTTTAGCTCTGGTAACACTATTTTATGTTTATTTGCGTGTGAAGAACCAAACTCCAGTAACATGTTTTATCTACGGCTGTGTTGCACGTACCTAGTTTTTTCTTAGTTTCCGTATGCATTTATTTGCAAATTGTGATGTGGCGTTCTGTCATTTCGTTAGGCCAGTTCCACTTACTGAGCCCACAGAGATTCTCCTCCGCTGTCTCAAATGAGATTTGTTTAAACAGCACTCTTACTGGAGGAGGAATGCATCTGTCAACACGTACACGTATTTCTTTTTTTCTGCCACATCATCAGACTAAAAAGCACGAGACTACACAGTTTCCTCACATACAAGTTTAAAAAGTGGTTGGAAAAAGCGAGTGAGGAGGCGAATCCTAAAAACGTTTGTCTCACTTATTTGAAAAAAATCTCCGGTTCCTCATGTGAGGAATCGTGTTCCAGTTACGAATCTCTCTGAGGTCTCGGATGGCACCGTAAGTGTAACTGGCCTTGTGAATTACATAATAAGACTATTCAAATATTCATTTTGATTTTGATCTTACTTTGTACATTTTTTTTAAAAGAGTAACTGATATTTTTTGTTGCAAGTATAGATTTTTATTTATTTTCTAGTTTTTTAAAAGAAGTTATATTTTTTGTTTAACTTGTCTCACGCTTTGTTTGAAATAAAAGTTTTTTGATATGTAAAACATCTTTGCCCCTAGCCCCTACCGAGAGCTAGTTGGAAATATCGATCGTCACCGTCGGACGGCAAAAAACCAAAGTTTGAGCTAGAGAGCTGAAATTTATAATTTATAAAACTCTCCAGGGTCCCTTCATGCTCATGTGTAAATATTTTCAAAATTCGCCCACTGACACGCCCACAATTTAAATGAATCCAACGCTGACGAGTCTACATGTTTACACATCAACTGTACCGTGAGTGCAGCTCACACCTTTTTTTTATAATCTTGTCTTAAATTAAATTTTATTTTCTTCATTTGTATTACCAAGTGGAATATAAAAATACTGAAAAATTTCACTTTTCAGTGTAAGTGGAATATTTTTGAAAGAATCTAATGATCACACAGAGTGACACAAGTTTTACTAAAAGTAGACAAGAAGTTGTAGACATTACACTTTTCTCCGATTTGATCAATTAACAATTTGCTCTTGGACCACTTCCAGCTAAGAATCGCTTGATCTGCTACTTGACAGCCAATTATTTTGTAACTCCCACGTTATTAGCAATGCGATCCCTATCAGGCCAAATGCACGAATAACTAACTCCATATGTCGGATAACTAGGGACAAACGCTATTTGTGCAACAAAGCATCAAACCATATCAATCCGCGGGACCCGGCGACATAATACCAGCCGAGCTGCAAAACACCTCGGATATTATCTTGCCTATGCTAGAGATAATCGTAAACAGCTGCATTGAGCTGGTCTACATTTCACTAGTTTGGAGAGAAGTTAAAAAGGTTTTTATACCCAACGCCGGTAAATGCTGCCAAAGCCAAAACGTTTTAGAACCATAAGGCCATCATCATTCCTTCTAAAAACGCTTGAAAAACTGATCTTTATCCATTTGCGTACTAACATTGATACGCGACTCCTGTATCCTGACTATCCTTAGGTGGCAATACTTGACAACAGAATTGGCCAAAGCTGGATCTGAAACGTTTAAAGTGTTTGAATTTCCTGAATAGACTGCACATTGTGCTACAATTGTCATCACCGGACCAACAAGGCTAGGAGTCTATACAAATAACTTCTGCATAAGCTGCTTGGACGAAGAGGAGAAGGAGACTATTCTCCACCTTCTCAGTTCTCACACCTGCCTTGCTCTCTCTCAAAGCTCTCTCTTTTATAATGATCTCAATGATCTTATAAACATTGGCATTAAAAGTCCTTCAAGCTTTATAAAAAGCTCCAACTAATTCAACTCATTTGGGATCTTTCTTATATAATGATCTCAATGATCCTATAAACATTAGCATTAAAAGTCTTTTAAGCTTTATAAAAAGCTCCAACTGGTTCAACAAGTAGGAAGAATCCACGTGGTGAAACAAAGGACCTTTTATTAGTCTAAGTGTGTCGGCTTGAGCCGACTGCCACATCAACCTAACCTAACCTAGCTACTGTAAAGGCAAATCGTTAGAAACACCTCTGCATACGCTACTGCGTTCATAGAAGGCGCTTTCAACAACGTCAACACATTTGCGATCGCAACTGCACAATCAACTCTAAAGTTAAATGATTCATTTGGTGAGTCTGAAACGCCTGCTCACAAAACCGGATCAAAAACTCAAAGCTGGGTGTGACATCTTAAGTTCTGCCAGCAAACGATCCTTTCGCCCCCTCTTCTCTGGAACTGAACGAGCTGCTTATGTGCCTGGAAGGAAAAGACTGCAGGGTGATTGCCTATGTGGATGACGTTGCAATTGCCATCATAGGAAAGCACCTGAACTTTCTGAAAGAACTTTTTTTCCAACAAGCAAATGAGATGGGCAGATCTTTGTGACTTGGGCAACAAAATGTCAAACACTAACAGTCAGCCCACAAAATCTAGTGCAAATCTTTTAATTATTATTTTTGATCGTTTTTAACATACATAGGTACATGTAAATAGATAATGCAAATTATTATCAAACAAAAAAGTATTGATCACATTTATGACGTTAATTAATTTGTTCGACAAGGTACCTACATATTTCTAATTTCTTAGCTACTCTACATTAAGCTTATTTCTTAGGCCCTTTCAGTTATTTTGTTTAATACCAAAAAAACGCAAACATGATTTTCCCCTATTAGTTCATTTTTATTTATTTTTCGCTTTTCGATTTCCTGTTTAGTAAAAAAGAACAAAAAATGCAGTGTTTGGAAAAGACAACAAAAAATTATCATATTTCGTCTGTTTTGTGCTGTTCGTCTTCTTATTTTCATTTATATTCATTTACATATTCCTCCCGGTGTCGCGCCTTCATTCCTTTAAGCCAGAGAAGTTCAAATATTTGCCATCGTTTAAAAAAAAAAAAACTAATTCACCTATCTGTGGTGAATTCCTACAATTCACTGTGACAAACAAACTGATAGGAAGTGTCAGACGAGTGGAATAAAGATAAAATCAATTCAATTTATTTTAATGAATGAATTAATAACTATCGTGACTGGTAGAATATGATAGGGAACACAAAATGATCAAAAAGGGAATAAACAAACAATAAATACCACCTACTATTGAAAAGCAAATGATAAGATTAAGCACATTATTTTTGTTTTCTCTTCTACTGTCAATTTATGTGCTGCAAAACGAAACAACAATAAAAAAGGTGACAGAGTACCGGAATAGTGAAAAAGAAGAAAACAAATTCAAAGATAAGGTCACTCTTTCTGTCTTCAAGTACTCCGTCGTTTTGTTATGCTTTAATGATAAGATGTTGTTGTCAAAAATGTGTAAAGAAGAAAGAAAAATACATTCCTCACACACACAAAATAAAAACCTGACCCGAACAACCCGAACATTTTTGTTTAACTATCAAACAATTGATTTTTAAAAATAGACAGTCATTTGCACTTGAAACGAACACACTATGCACCCCGAATCGAACAATGACGTTTTGTGTTTAATTGCGAAAAATAGTGATCGCAACAGCAGCAGGTATTCAAAAAAGAAAAGAAAAGAATCATCTATCCCTTGAAAAAAAAATTTCGTGTCAAAGTGATTTGTTCAGTTGCTATTGTTTTTTTCCTTCTTTTTCAGTATTTGTCTTCAGAGGAGCAATCCTTTTCTTGCCAACTCGATGCGCAAAGTATTGTGTCAATTTTTATTACATTTTATGATAATCGATTTTGTTTTAAATTGTTTTTTTTTTTGTCTTTTGTTTCATTTATAGGTAGGAGTCGGTAGGATTTTATTGGGGATTTACTTTTGTTTGAAGTGTTATACATGTGAAGATGCATTTGTTTGACAACTCAGGGGCTGTCCGTTGCTATATGGAAAGAAACCTACTCGGAGTGTTTTTATTTCCTCTATATATCTTCGTAATTGAATATGACGAAAACTAAAGGTTCGAATATGTTCGAAGGTATTTCTTTTTTAGAGCAGAGCAGAACAGTGCGTGAGCACGTGGAGCATGCTCTGAACCGAGCCTGCTCAAAGTTTTCTGATTTGTTTATGAAACATACTCAGCTGTCATATAATGGCCAATCATATTTATTTTTTAAATAAAAAAATATTTTATTAAATAATTTGTTCGTTTGGCTTTCTGGCAAACACTGAGTTGACCTACTGGGAGGTGAGGTATTGATTATGAGGATGTTAGTCGAAATATAGAAGTCGAGGAATTCAGAGTGAATGTAATCAACACATCGACTTCAGAATCATTATAGAGGAACAGAGTGAGCATCAGTGAACCTCAGTTCTGGCCCCATATTGTCTGCTCAGCGGGGGCATAACATACAGGGATTGACAGCATCAGTCCAACCTACTGTATCCTATCTAACCCTCAGAGGGGAGTGCTGATGGAAATGACGTCAAGCAGTCATCTTTTCTTTGGCAGGAGTACCTATATGTTGGGATGATTGAACTCAATCTGTCGCTCAAATTCCTGGCGGGAGATCAGTGTGTGGCTACTGTAGCTGCAATATGTTAAGTGTGACTAGTGCAGTCGATCTCAGCCCGCCTTCAGAATATTCGGTTAGGATCAGCGTGGGGTGACTAATGCAGTCAAACCCCAGTTTGATCTTAGACTGATCCGAATTCACTGCGCAGCGGAGGGAGAACGAGAACTTCATGGGCTGACTGTTTCCGTCGAACCGCTTATGCTTCCTGATCCATAGAAAGGAGAGCATTTTGGGTTGACTGTCGAACTTCAAGTACTCTTTTCGAATAGTCGAATTTTGGTTGAAAGCTGTTTTTGAGAGAGTGACTGAAGCGTGCGAACCCCAGATGGCTACGGATCGGGGGATGAGTGTAGCATGGGGTAACTGTTACAGTTCGAACCTAAAGCAACGCCGATCCACGGAAAATGGAGCAGGGAGAAGTGGCAGTCGAACATGAAACTGGATCCACCCTGAGCAGTCGTTGCCTTACGCAACAAGTGCTCAAAATACTAATTTCATTCTGAGCGCCTGGCAGTCGTCAACCTGCACACGCAACGCCGTGAGGCGACTGAAGCCTTAGTCACCTCCCAGCGTCAGTCACCTCCCAGAAACACCACCACAAGCTGACGAGCTCGACCTCTCCCAGAAACGCCCTAGCTAACTTAGTCTAACTTATAAACTAAGAGGGTGTTTCCTAGCGTAACGCACCGTCATGGGAGGGCATGTTGACCCCTCCCTCCTCAACACGCCACCAAAATTCGGTGAATTGCTTTTCGGTATCGAATTTATCCCTCTCTGCTATTGCCGCACTAAAACGGAGGAGCTCATGAGCATTGGCGACGTCCCCGTCGTGGATGAGCCGCTTATCTCTTGCTCTGCGGTAGCGGTGGTATAATACCTGCATACCATCTCTCGCCTGGACCAGCCCTTTTGCCTTGTTTTTAAGGATAGCCTCATTCACCTCATCCAGGATTCGAAGCTCGATTACTCGCAATCGGGTCGAGATTGGATTGAGTTTCCGCACTCGTGCAAATTACGGGTTTCCTGAGTCTTGAGTCTGGCTGCGATTAGTGTGGAGAGCAAAGGGCTAACCTTCCCCTTTCCTAGTCCTAGAGTTGGGCATATGCTTACTCTTCATCATTGGGTTTTCGGGTATTGTCCTAAGTCGTTGTTTAGCCTTGTCGAGAGATTGCTTTTCATTCTCCGTTAAGACTTCCGGAATTTTGCTGCCAATCTTTAGGACGATCCTAATCGTGTTCCGTCTTTGCCTGCGCAGGATCTCATGCTCCTCTAGAGGCTTCTTTGGCTTGGGCTTGCCGGGGACTATAGAGTCTGGGGCTCTCTGAATGTCCCGCACGGGATTGGGAGGCTGTGCCTCCACGACTGTTTGGCAACTGTCAATTGTCGAGTTACCCGCTGAAACGCCACGACTGGATTTACCTGGTTGGTGAGAGGATCCCGAATCCAATTTTCAAGTGGAGCTGAGGCTCTGGGTGTTCTCCAAATGCAGTTTCCTCTCCCCTACCTCCTCATTGACTAACTTATTTCCTTCCAGGCCCGTACGAGCAATAGGCTCGATGCAATGTCTGGCCGATGAGTCTGGTAGTCCTGTGGTCGGTTCCTGTGTCCGATCAGTCTCCGTGTAAGTCTCTGTCACGTTGGTCTTAGGAATCGAGGGTATTGTAAGTCGAGCTGGTCTTTCCCAGTCAGATCATCCGCAGACAACAGCTTCTTTACACCAGGGAGCATCTCCCCCTTGAGTTTGATGTTTCCTCGGTGGCATCCTTTGGCAGAGTGGTTGATGCGGTCGACCTCTCCCCTGAATGAACTTTGCCAATCTGGGAGGAATGGGGCCTCATCAACTTGTTACCGCTGGTGTTATCCCCAGGACTAGCTTCCGCCGGTGTACGAACAATAGGGTCATTCTCCATAAGACGCTCTTCCTGAAGATACGCACGTGCGTTATGTACCTTATGTCTGGAGGAGGTAGACAATATAGACAGGTTGGAGCTAGCGGCGGAACAGCTATCGCTGACATCAAAATGCATGCTTCTCCATGCCAGCAACATCCGTTCCAAAGCTATCCCCATTCCATACTCCAAGATTGGCGAAAGGGTTCAGGAGAAGATTTTCTTCTTCCGTCAGTCAGTCAGTTTGAGGATCGGTGTTTATAGACTAAGTGGTGCCCGATCCTTGCACCTTAGTCTCTTTTGTTTTGTTTCGTTTGTTTGTTTTATAAGATTTGTTCATTTTGATCCCACCTTTTGCATGTGAGAAACTTAAGGTACCTACCTACATTTTACGATGGTTAATTTGAGAAGCTTTTATGACGAGTGATACTTTTGGATCTTTTTTAGATTTTTGGAAGAGGTAGGGGAAACAACTTTATGTGCAACTGGGCCCCGGCTTGTCCAAAGTACTAAGCTACTGCAGCTGATGGTGAAATGTCAAAATGTCATATAGCATAGTGCTTCCAAATAACCAAAGGCGTTTTTTCGCACTTTAATTTAATCCCTTCTATGTAGGAGACGAACAAAACCACACGCCTTAAATACAGTTCAACTGTCAATTCTCCATTTGATAATGTCAAAAAAATCCAACGCCACTGTATTATGTTTTTGAATCAACAATCATGTCACATATTTTATACACAGAAAAATAACTGTCAAAACACAAAACATTTAATTTAATTTCAAAAGCACTCAACCTTTTGATGTTTTCAAATGTCAATCTATCACAATTAATAATGTGCGTACCTAAAAATATCCCAGCAAGTTCTGTTCGATTTTTGAGTCACCTGTCGAATGGTTTATCAATAACACAACATCCATTGAGATCAATCGTCGAGGTGTTACATTTACACTGTCAAAGCTGTGTTAATCAAATTTATGGGAATACTACACGCTCATATATTATGTCACAATAAAATAAAATCAAGTTTAATTGAATAGGTACCACCGATGAAATTGGATTGGATAGACAGATGGAGATATTCATATTCACGCGCATAACCCCATTTTCCAACTTCCTCCTGTCAAATTCAATGTAACAAAAATTGCGAAGACTGTTTTATGTGTAATGCGAGTGTATGTTGGAAGATGTTCTTTTAATCCCTTCAGTAACAATTTTAGCACAAAAAAAAAGAGTTTAGGTACTCTCTCTATCGTTGTTTTACTTCCCCCAAGGTGTAAGTTGTGTGAGCACACATATGGTAGGAAACTGGAGAACCCTTTTGTTATTGTAAATTTTTTATCGTCATTTGTTCCCTTCCCATCCTCTGAAATGTAATTTAATTTGTAAGTCGCCCCACACTCTGCTTGTGTGATATTCTATCGTTCGCGTCAACGTTCACTTCCAGTGTGCTTAATAGTGTTGGATTTCCAATTGCATCAGTTTTTCACTCCCCCACACCCACTTTGCCATACAAAGGAATCTCTTTCTTTCGCGGCGAGCGATATACATCCGAATACAATACGTATACGTGTGCAGTGCGATGTGCATTTTACAACATCCATCTATTTCACCCTATTCCCCAAAGTCATCATCGCAATCGTTTACGCTGGATGAGCATTCATATGTTGATAACTTTCAAGAGACCCTAGAAAATGTCAGTCTCTTCTTGAGAATTGCATATACGTTACGAACTGCAGCCGAAGAGAAAGAAGAAGAAACACGAATTAAAGGAGAAGCCAGCAGGACAACAACAACCGTGTCCGTGTCCATCTTTAGGTGCATCTTCTGTCTTCCCTTGCGCGCCGTGCCATTGCCTCGACCATGAGACATTTCAAATTGAAATGCTTAGAGACCTGCGTATACGCGACGTAATATAATATCCGTGTGTGCGCGTGTGGTAGTTGAACTCGCGGTTGTTGACTCCGCGCGCAGCTTGTCTCGCCGCCACTGCTGCCGACAGCGCCAACAAAAACATCATTACACACATCCAATCCGTTTGCCTTGCCCCCCGATAACTCTTCGTTTCCACGTTCGAGTATTTCTTTTTCTAAATAACACTCACCAACAAAACGACAGTAAAGTTCTCATTTTTTATGCTACGAGAAGGAAGGGGAATCGTGTTCATGTTAAGAAGGAAGGAGGCTCACAAAATTGAAAAAAAGAAACAAAGCATCAACGACCGAAGGCGCATGAAATATTCAAGCTGAGATAATGGCGGGGATCGTGTTTTTTTTTCGTAGTGTTGTTACTTCACATTTGCTTTTGTCAAATTTGACCCTTTTTAGGTACCTACATACATCACGCTAAGAAGCTTTGGACCATTTTTCCGGTTTAAGTTCCTGTTTATTGGACCACGTGCCAAAGACTTTTGTGTTGATGAAACACTTTTATAGACATTTTTTCTTTTTTCTATTTAGATGTTTTTTTTTATTTGTCCTCCTGTTAGTGTGTCGTTAGCTGATCCAGGCAATTTATTCTGAGCTTATACCTAGAGTGTGCTCTCGATCAAGCTCTAAATGGAAAAATGATTACAAAGCTCTTATGTGTCTGAGATAAAAAAAAGAACTTTGATAACTCCGGCTCTGCTCTGAACTAAAAAAATATAAGCGCCTATCTTGACAAAGCCTTTAGGCACATTTTAATAAAAAAAAAAAGAAAGTGTCGGTCGCCAGAATAGACATTTATAAAATATTCAGACGAACTTGGGAAGGTCGTGAATAAGCGGCATTCTTTGACGACTGTATATGGTCCATCTTAACAGCTTTCAAAACATCGCTTTAATGACTTACATTTATGGGTTAACATGTTTATTTGCCAGCTCTATCTGTGCAAGCAAAGTTGAAGTCTGTCCATAGAAAGTTGAAAACAACTTCCCCAAGTAAGTATGTGTGTATGTATGCACCTGAATGGTTAGTGGACATTTTCCTAAACATCAAATTGATTTATATGCTTTCCGTAACGAGGCGGTACGGGTCTCCCAGCTAAAAGGCATTAACGGCCCATAAAGGGCCTACAACCCTAGCTTGTAGCTTCTCCAACTATTTGTGTCTGTGAAGATGTATTTTTATAATACAATTAAACTCCGATACCGACTGCAACTGCACATTTTTGAGAAGCTTCTGATGGTCATTAATACTCTTCAATGTTTTAGACACTCGCAAGACGTGACGCAGTGAAACAAATTTTAAGTGTTTCGGGGTAAAATTCAACCTCGAACCCCTTGCTCAGTAGTTGAACGCAGTAACCACGCCGCCCGCAGCCAATGTCACAATTAATTACTAAAGAAATAAAAATAAATACAGGGCCTAAAGCCTAGCTTCTCCAACCACTTTCATGTGCGAAGTGGAAGGGACCTACAATTTTTAACCGAATCCGAACAATTGTGAGAAGCTTCCTCATGTATTCCTCAATATTTAAAACCGAGCTTAAAATGTATACTTCTAAAACAAGTGAACGGGTTACATATCTCGACTAGAAAGTCTCGAAGAACAAAATCTCGACTACAGCATCTCGAAAAACAGAACCTCGAAAGCAAGAATCTGGAAAAACTAAATTTCGAAGAAGAAAATCTCGAAAATCTGTTAAAATAAAAAAACAATAATATTTAAGGTATATTTATTTTTTTCATTATCTTATAATTTGTCAGCTAAATGCAATTAATTAACTGATTTTCTCCTGCCATAATGAGTTTCAAAAACACAAGGGCTGATAATTTTAGATCATAACCCTCCCACTTAGCTCCATCCCTACTGGTTCGCCTGTGAAATTCACCTGTTCGACCTAAGAAAATAACGGCAGGCCTCCCGATTTTGAATCACTTCGTCGCTTAAGGACTGCCTCTCTTTCGCGTTTGTATTGGAACGTTGATTGATATTGCCTTTTTGACAGGGTTCGTAGGATCTCTACTTTGAACATGCCAGTACCAACTGAGCCGGTCGCGCTCCATTTTCTTCGAGATGGGTTCTTTGACGTGCAGGCTTTCTCAGATCTTGAAACTTCTTGTTGATCAATCCTTTTTTTTTTAAAGGAAATCCAAATCCCAGAACACTCAGACTCGGTAACGGCCCATTGTACTACCAGCCAGCCTCCTTTCGCTGTAGAGGGTGAAGATTGGGTGGCGTATCTTGTTGTTCCCCATGGGGATTGAACCTGTACCGCACGGGTCACAAGCCAACACACTAACTTCTACACCGTCGCCACCCATATCAATCTTTGTTACTCCTGCTGTCATGCGAAGCATCTTTATTTCAGCTGATATATGAAGCTATTGCGTGGGTATTGTTAATGATTCATTTTTGGTGTTGTCACTGGGTTTTAGTTTATGCGAAGTAACAATGGGGTTTGCGTTGAGTTTTTTTTTTAACAAAAATAAAAAGATTTGGCATTAACAGGGCCTAACGTTTCTTAGTGGTTTTCTAAGAGTAAGTACTTGTTGTCTGGCTAGCGCCATAGACACTACAATTTAACAGCCCAGTTCTAAATTTCACGCCCATAGCATACATTTTGCTCTGGTTGTCCCGCTTCGCGGGTTCTTAGCATTTAAACTATCTTTCCGCAGGGTTTAGTCCGCCCACACAACTTCGTTGCTCCGCTAAGGGTAAGTACTTGTTTTCCGGCAGGGGCCATAAACACTTTGAAATAAGCGCCCAATTCCGCATATGATGTGCATTTACTCGCATCATTTTCGCTTCGCGGGTTAAAAGGGTTTCAAACTGTGTACATCTCTTCGAATCCTACCGCTGTCGGTCTTCGGCCTCACATGCAGGTGCTCAGGGCACCGCTACGCGTTTAGCTACCTAATATACAAACAACACCAAAAGTAAGTTTTCAATTTTCAATTTCATTTTCATTTTCCATTTGGCAGGTGGCAATGGTGCGATGGTAGTGTATTCACTAAGTGATTGGCAGTTCGTGCGTTCGAATCCCGACCAGGGCCATGATTTTTATAAATTGAATACACACAACAAAAAAAAATCTCCCTAAAGCAATTTAGGCGCCACCTGTTGAGAAAAAAAATCCCATCGCACCAAACTTCTTTCCTATCCTTCTATTCTTTCATACAGTAAGTAGCACCCAGAAATAGGCAATGAATCATTTGCTGGGAGCTACTTACAGCAACAAACAAAAATGTCTGCACTGTGGTTTCCACTATAAGGGTACTGTGTCACTACAGAAAAAAAGAAATCCCTTTAGCGCACGCAAATTATAAAAAAAATGCAAAGAAATTCTTCTTCTCCCTTAATGACGGTGAGGCTATGATCCGGGCCAATGGGATCATAACCACCCCTGCTGGTCCGTCTGTGGGGTTCGCCGGCGCATTGATTTTTCAAAGCAAAGAAATTATATTTGCGTTGTAGGAGCAGATTTGACAGCGAACTCTACCAGCTGTATAGCAACATTGACCTGGTCAGAAAAGTACGAATCAGTCGACTAAGATGGCTAGGACATCTAGAGCGAATGGACGCTAACGCTCCGGCCCGAAGAGTCTTCGATTTCAAGCCGGAGGGACAACGCAGTAGAGGAAGACCTCACTTAAGATGGCGCGCAAGCGTGGAAGGGGACCTCAACCAACTTGGAGTGCGCAACTGGACGCGGTTAGCCAAAGATCGGGCTAACTGGAAAGGCGTTTTGGTTGAGGCCCAGATCCAACCCGGACTGTAGCGCCACTTAAGAAGACGAATAGGAATTCCATAGGAACAAAAAATAAATAAAACGCATTCCCGATTTTGAGTCCAAGACCTGAACTTTTTTGGTTTAAAAACATAGGGGCGGGCTACAGTCCGCTTGGGCGAACTGTTGGATACCCTATTCTTATTCCTATATCTCATAAGTGGGCGTGACAAAAATTTAAAGGATTTTATCGAAAAAACTAAGCTTTTGTAAATAAAAACGCTCCCTAGCTCAAACTTTGGTTTTTCAATAAAATTGTTTTATTTAATTGTGGGCGTGTCAGTAGGCGGATTTAAAAAAAATTTAAGTATGAGCATAAAGGGCACCTAGAGAGTATATACTATAAATTTCAGCTCCCTAGCTCAAACTTTGGACTTTCAAAAATAAAAAAAAAATAATTGTGGGCGTGTCAGTAGGCGGATTTTGAAAATATTTACACATGAGCATAAAGGGCCCCTAGAGAGTATATATTAAAAATTTCAGCTCCCTAGCTCAAATTTTGGTTTTTCAAAAAAAATATTTTATTTAATTGTGGGCGTGTCAGTGGGCGGATTTTGCAAATTTTATGTCCCAAGCAGTTTTATGGGCCAAAGATCATATATAAAAAATTTCAGCTTTCTAGCTCAAAATTCAATTTTTCCCAAAATTTGTTTTATTTAATTGTGGGCGTGTCAGTGGGCGGATTTTGAAAATTTTATGTCCCAATCAGTTTTATGGGCCATAGATCATATATAAAAAATTTCAGCTCTCTAGCTCAAAATTCGATTTTTTCCAAAATTTTGTTTTTTTGAGTTTGTGGGCGTGTCTGTGGGCGGATTTCAAAAATTCTTAAACTTGATTATTTCGGGACCCTAGAGAGTATATGGTTAAAATTTCAGCTCTCTAGGTCCAGTTTAAAGGCCTAATTTTTGCCGACGGACGGACGGACGGACGGACGGACGGACGGACATGGCTAGATCGACATTACTATCGATGATGATCATAAATATAGTAACTTTTAGGGGTCTACGGGCAATATTAAGGTATGTTACAAACTATGCGTCAAAATTAATATACCCCTAGAATAGGGTATAATTAACTTAACAGACTGTGTAAAAAACAACGCACAACGAAGTTGGAGAAAAACAGCCTTTCAGAACTTATTTAGGACGATTCGTTTTTATGAGAATTACGTAGAAGGAACTTTTTTACTTGTACTTTTAGCCGACGAGTTGTTCACATACGAAAGGACGACCAACTCGACAGCTAGATTTACTTAAAGTGCATATAAAATGCATTTGACCTATGCCGTGAACTTGCTTATTGTTTTTTTTTAACACTTAGGGTACTTACTGAAATATGTATGTACATATATGCTAGAAATTATTTTATTTATAATGTTAATTGGTCATATACCACTAAATTGCTCTTGTAAAAGCAACAAATTCTTTCTATGAGAGATTTTTGCATATTTCAATCTTAACAAATGCAAAAAAAAATGCCAAAATTTTGATTTTTGAGATTTCGGTCATTCATTGATTTTCCCATGCAAATCCAACTAACATTTCAACTTCCATAATCACCCTTATTACGGTGGCGTTTTTGTTGATCGACTTTTGTTGTTTTTTGAGATGTAGCGGTTTTGTGTCATTTTAGTATCGGTATTATTATCGGCAGCAAAACGCATCAAGTGTCGTTTTATTTATAATCCACAAACGTCCCACTGAAAAAAACTGACACAAAAATGACAAGAGCCGATAGGCTAAACCGCCACTCGTAATATGGATGAATGTCTTATCGAAGCTGCTTTTTTTTTAAATTTCGTTAAACTGAAGTTACGCCCGTTTAAGTTTCGGTATGTACAGTGTACACCCCCCTCACTTGATTACGAACAGGTAGTCCTTTGGTTAAATTATACAATTTTTTTAAATCCTTCGATAACCTCGAAAAGTGGGTGCGTTATGATCCATTATATTCTGCTCATAGCTTCGCCGTGAAGATGCTACGGCTCTGACAAGCCAACTTATCAATCTTTTAATTAAGCTTTGCTTAAACTCATAATAAAGTTATTTTCAGGCTGATTGATATGAACTTCGAATGTACAACCTTTTGCAGACTACAGAAGTCAAAAGCTTCTTACAAGTCCAGAGCCGAATATTTATAAAGTTTCGTATTTTTGTCTCCAAAACATGTTAACGAAGCATTTACAGAAGTTATACAAGGTGGCGCAAAAGTAATCCTCCTATCAGAAAATGCTATAAATTTTGCGATTCGCCCCTAATGTCAGTTCTGTTTTGACATTTGTGTAGTAAACACATGCGAAATACACGTTAATAAACAATTTTACGCTACACTGCTCCAGAACGCGGAATATTGGTGACTATTTATTTGAGCAATAATCGGTCGGTGACTTTGGCACAACGTGAATTTCGTCGCAGATTTCCTACCCGTCCAACGCCTACTGGTGAAACACTGCGACGTTTAGCCGCTCGCCTCGAAGAGACTGGCACAACACGAGATGCTGCCAGGCGTGGCAGACCCCGGAGTAGCCGTTCTGCAGTGAATATTGCTGCTGTAGCCGAAGATGTCATGGAAGCGCCGTCGACATCGACCAGACGACGTGCCACGCAAATGGGTATCAGTCGACGGTCTTTACAGCGAATTTTGGTACAAGATTTGAAGATGTGTCCGTACAAAGTCCAGACGGTGCATCAGCTGTTAGCTGCTGACCGCCAATCGCGTCTAACATACGCTCAAGCCATCCTTAATCACCACCAAGAGGAAGATGATTTTTCATTAAAAATAATCATGAGTGATGAGGCCCATTTCCATCTTAGCGGGTACGTAAATAAGCAAAATTTACGCTTCTGGGGCACTGAAAATCCGCGTGTAACCCACGAAGAGCCATTACACCCGCTCAAAGTCACTGTATGGTGTGCTGTCGGAGTCATCGGACCTTTTTTCTTCGAAGACGTCGCGGGCCAAACGGTTACTGTAAATGGTGAGCGCTACAGAGCAATGATCAACGAGTTCTTTTTGCCGCAACTTGATGAATTGGGATTGGAAAACATGTGGTTCCAACAGGACGGTGCAACGGCACACACTGCATGTGCCACAACCGATATGCTGAAGGATGCATTTCCCGGGCGCCTAATCTCCCGTTTTGGCGATTTGCACTGGCCAGCAAGATCGCCTGATTTGACCGCTCCAGACTTCTTTTTGTGGGACTTTTTAAAGTCGCGGGTTTATGTCAACAAGCCTCAGACTCTTGCAGCTCTTAAAGACAATATCCGTCAACAATGTGAGGACCTATCGCCGGAAGTTTTGGCCAAACTGATGGAAAATGCCATAAAAAGGGCTCAAATGACAATCAACTGTGGCGGCGGCCATTTACATGACATCATATTCTCGACTTGATGTAAAAAAATTAAAAGACCAAATAAAAATAATCCACAAGAAGAATCAAAGTTTTTCTTTTTTTTTTAAATTACAGCCAAAAAACATCGGAAGGTTATTTTTGCGCCACCTTGTATAAAGCGTTCAATTCCCCAATTTCAAATTTCTAATTTTATCGAAGCTGAAATGTTAGTTGACTGCATGATAAATATGTGTTATGCAGTTATAAATTATAGTCTATTTGGCAAAATTTCGAACTCAAAATTCTTTTTATGAATTGTCAGAAGATGTGAATAGTTCTTAAGGGAAATGACAAAAGGTCTTTGCATTAAATTAATGCGTCAGAAGTGACAGCTGTGAAACAATCTCAGGAAACTCTTTAAATTCCTAATAAATTGTTAGAAAATAATGATTTGCTGTAAATAAAAACATTTAAAACATGCAGCTTTGTTGTGTGTCCTGTCAATTTAAATTTCGATGAAATTTCGATCGAATAGCATTTTGGAAAATTCATCGAAATACTCGAAATTCGCTCTTCCTTATTAGTTGCATCGTAAGTTAGTTAAAACATACTTTGATATAACCATGTATTCGCTAGTAGGTTTAACACGTACTTCATCGATAGCATAAAGCAGATATATGACTCAATACCTACAATCAATACACAACTAATCACTACGTTGCCTGAATCGCGAAATGTATTTAAATTTAGGGAAATATGCTTAAGTGAGCTACAAAATACGTGTAAGAAAATGAATACAAGAAGTACATTTAACTTAAATACAAAAATTGTTCTGGACTGTTTTGACATAATTGGCCCAATAATATTAAAAATAATCAACGAATCTTTCAACCGCGGTGAATTTCCGAAAAATTTTCGAACAAAAAGTTTCGAACAATCCACTGTGATAAGTATAGACCCATTAACATGTTGCCATTACTTGAAAAAATTATCGAAAAATGCGCGTACGACCAGTTTTATAAATATGTCAGTGACACTAAATTGTTGATTGAAAATCAATCCGGCTTTCGACATAATCACTTGTGTGAGTCTTCCCTAAATTGGTTGATTATGACCCTAACAGAGGACAGACATAACGGGAATAAAATTGTAGCTTTGTTTTTGGATTTTCAAAGGGCATTTGAAACAATTGACCGTAATATTCTTTTAAAAAAACTTGAGAAATATGGTGTAAAAGGGATTGAGTTTAACTGGCTCAGGTCCTACCTGTCAAAGGACTATTGTCAATGAATTGCTATCAAGCTCAAGTGAAAGGGTGTGCCACAAGGAACAATACTTCGACCACTATTGCTTCTAATTTATATCAACGATATCTGTAACGTCTTAACAATGTGTAAAATAACCCTGTTTGCAGATGATGCTCTGATCTTTATAAGTGGTAAAATACTGAGTGAACTTATTGATTTCGTGAAAGAGGACCTAAACAATATTTGCACATGGCTGCAGACCAATAAAATGAAAATTAATGTAAAAAAAACTAAATCTATGGTTGTTAATAGTTGTGAACCAATCAACTAAATGGTTGAAGGAATGATAATTGAGCAAGTGACCGAAATAAAGTATTTGGGGGTGTTAATGGACAATAAACTTGATTTTGGTAACCATTATGGTGAACGTAACAAAAAAAATATCACAGAAAATAGGCTTCCTAAAGAGGATGCGTAAAAATATAACAACAATGTGTGCCATAAATGTGTATAATACTATTATTAAACCTCACTTTGAGTTCTGTTCGACTATTTTATTCATTTGTAAAAATGAACACATAAATAGGCTACAAGTACTACAAAACCGAGCTATGAGAACTATACTCAAATGTAGTTTCAAACTGTGTACATCTCTTCGAATCCTACCGCTGTCGGTCTTCGGCCTCACATGCAGGTGCTCAGGGCACCGCTACGCGTTTAGCTACCTAATATACAAACAACACCAAAAGTAAGTTTTCAATTTTCAATTTCATTTTCATTTTCCATTTGGCAGGTGGCAATGGTGCGATGGTAGTGTATTCACTAAGTGATTGGCAGTTCGTGCGTTCGAATCCCGACCAGGGCCATGATTTTTATAAATTGAATACACACAACAAAAAAAAATCTCCCTAAAGCAATTTAGGCGCCACCTGTTGAGAAAAAAAATCCCATCGCACCAAACTTCTTTCCTATCCTTCTATTCTTTCATACAGTAAGTAGCACCCAGAAATAGGCAATGAATCATTTGCTGGGAGCTACTTACAGCAACAAACAAAAATGTCTGCACTGTGGTTTCCACTATAAGGGTACTGTGTCACTACAGAAAAAAAGAAATCCCTTTAGCGCACGCAAATTATAAAAAAAATGCAAAGAAATTCTTCTTCTCCCTTAATGACGGTGAGGCTATGATCCGGGCCAATGGGATCATAACCACCCCTGCTGGTCCGTCTGTGGGGTTCGCCGGCGCATTGATTTTTCAAAGCAAAGAAATTATATTTGCGTTGTAGGAGCAGATTTGACAGCGAACTCTACCAGCTGTATAGCAACATTGACCTGGTCAGAAAAGTACGAATCAGTCGACTAAGATGGCTAGGACATCTAGAGCGAATGGACGCTAACGCTCCGGCCCGAAGAGTCTTCGATTTCAAGCCGGAGGGACAACGCAGTAGAGGAAGACCTCACTTAAGATGGCGCGCAAGCGTGGAAGGGGACCTCAACCAACTTGGAGTGCGCAACTGGACGCGGTTAGCCAAAGATCGGGCTAACTGGAAAGGCGTTTTGGTTGAGGCCCAGATCCAACCCGGACTGTAGCGCCACTTAAGAAGACGAATAGGAATTCCATAGGAACAAAAAATAAATAAAACGCATTCCCGATTTTGAGTCCAAGACCTGAACTTTTTTGGTTTAAAAACATAGGGGCGGGCTACAGTCCGCTTGGGCGAACTGTTGGATACCCTATTCTTATTCCTATATCTCATAAGTGGGCGTGACAAAAATTTAAAGGATTTTATCGAAAAAACTAAGCTTTTGTAAATAAAAACGCTCCCTAGCTCAAACTTTGGTTTTTCAATAAAATTGTTTTATTTAATTGTGGGCGTGTCAGTAGGCGGATTTAAAAAAAATTTAAGTATGAGCATAAAGGGCACCTAGAGAGTATATACTATAAATTTCAGCTCCCTAGCTCAAACAAAAAAAATAATTGTGGGCGTGTCAGTAGGCGGATTTTGAAAATATTTACACATGAGCATAAAGGGCCCCTAGAGAGTATATATTAAAAATTTCAGCTCCCTAGCTCAAATTTTGGTTTTTCAAAAAAAATATTTTATTTAATTGTGGGCGTGTCAGTGGGCGGATTTTGCAAATTTTATGTCCCAAGCAGTTTTATGGGCCAAAGATCATATATAAAAAATTTCAGCTTTCTAGCTCAAAATTCAATTTTTCCCAAAATTTGTTTTATTTAATTGTGGGCGTGTCAGTGGGCGGATTTTGAAAATTTTATGTCCCAATCAGTTTTATGGGCCATAGATCATATATAAAAAATTTCAGCTCTCTAGCTCAAAATTCGATTTTTTCCAAAATTTTGTTTTTTTGAGTTTGTGGGCGTGTCTGTGGGCGGATTTCAAAAATTCTTAAACTTGATTATTTCGGGACCCTAGAGAGTATATGGTTAAAATTTCAGCTCTCTAGGTCCAGTTTAAAGGCCTAATTTTTGCCGACGGACGGACGGACGGACGGACGGACGGACGGACATGGCTAGATCGACATTACTATCGATGATGATCATAAATATAGTAACTTTTAGGGGTCTACGGGCAATATTAAGGTATGTTACAAACTATGCGTCAAAATTAATATACCCCTAGAATAGGGTATAATTAACTTAACAGACTGTGTAAAAAACAACGCACAACGAAGTTGGAGAAAAACAGCCTTTCAGAACTTATTTAGGACGATTCGTTTTTATGAGAATTACGTAGAAGGAACTTTTTTACTTGTACTTTTAGCCGACGAGTTGTTCACATACGAAAGGACGACCAACTCGACAGCTAGATTTACTTAAAGTGCATATAAAATGCATTTGACCTATGCCGTGAACTTGCTTATTGTTTTTTTTTAACACTTAGGGTACTTACTGAAATATGTATGTACATATATGCTAGAAATTATTTTATTTATAATGTTAATTGGTCATATACCACTAAATTGCTCTTGTAAAAGCAACAAATTCTTTCTATGAGAGATTTTTGCATATTTCAATCTTAACAAATGCAAAAAAAAATGCCAAAATTTTGATTTTTGAGATTTCGGTCATTCATTGATTTTCCCATGCAAATCCAACTAACATTTCAACTTCCATAATCACCCTTATTACGGTGGCGTTTTTGTTGATCGACTTTTGTTGTTTTTTGAGATGTAGCGGTTTTGTGTCATTTTAGTATCGGTATTATTATCGGCAGCAAAACGCATCAAGTGTCGTTTTATTTATAATCCACAAACGTCCCACTGAAAAAAACTGACACAAAAATGACAAGAGCCGATAGGCTAAACCGCCACTCGTAATATGGATGAATGTCTTATCGAAGCTGCTTTTTTTTTAAATTTCGTTAAACTGAAGTTACGCCCGTTTAAGTTTCGGTATGTACAGTGTACACCCCCCTCACTTGATTACGAACAGGTAGTCCTTTGGTTAAATTATACAATTTTTTTAAATCCTTCGATAACCTCGAAAAGTGGGTGCGTTATGATCCATTATATTCTGCTCATAGCTTCGCCGTGAAGATGCTACGGCTCTGACAAGCCAACTTATCAATCTTTTAATTAAGCTTTGCTTAAACTCATAATAAAGTTATTTTCAGGCTGATTGATATGAACTTCGAATGTACAACCTTTTGCAGACTACAGAAGTCAAAAGCTTCTTACAAGTCCAGAGCCGAATATTTATAAAGTTTCGTATTTTTGTCTCCAAAACATGTTAACGAAGCATTTACAGAAGTTATACAAGGTGGCGCAAAAGTAATCCTCCTATCAGAAAATGCTATAAATTTTGCGATTCGCCCCTAATGTCAGTTCTGTTTTGACATTTGTGTAGTAAACACATGCGAAATACACGTTAATAAACAATTTTACGCTACACTGCTCCAGAACGCGGAATATTGGTGACTATTTATTTGAGCAATAATCGGTCGGTGACTTTGGCACAACGTGAATTTCGTCGCAGATTTCCTACCCGTCCAACGCCTACTGGTGAAACACTGCGACGTTTAGCCGCTCGCCTCGAAGAGACTGGCACAACACGAGATGCTGCCAGGCGTGGCAGACCCCGGAGTAGCCGTTCTGCAGTGAATATTGCTGCTGTAGCCGAAGATGTCATGGAAGCGCCGTCGACATCGACCAGACGACGTGCCACGCAAATGGGTATCAGTCGACGGTCTTTACAGCGAATTTTGGTACAAGATTTGAAGATGTGTCCGTACAAAGTCCAGACGGTGCATCAGCTGTTAGCTGCTGACCGCCAATCGCGTCTAACATACGCTCAAGCCATCCTTAATCACCACCAAGAGGAAGATGATTTTTCATTAAAAATAATCATGAGTGATGAGGCCCATTTCCATCTTAGCGGGTACGTAAATAAGCAAAATTTACGCTTCTGGGGCACTGAAAATCCGCGTGTAACCCACGAAGAGCCATTACACCCGCTCAAAGTCACTGTATGGTGTGCTGTCGGAGTCATCGGACCTTTTTTCTTCGAAGACGTCGCGGGCCAAACGGTTACTGTAAATGGTGAGCGCTACAGAGCAATGATCAACGAGTTCTTTTTGCCGCAACTTGATGAATTGGGATTGGAAAACATGTGGTTCCAACAGGACGGTGCAACGGCACACACTGCATGTGCCACAACCGATATGCTGAAGGATGCATTTCCCGGGCGCCTAATCTCCCGTTTTGGCGATTTGCACTGGCCAGCAAGATCGCCTGATTTGACCGCTCCAGACTTCTTTTTGTGGGACTTTTTAAAGTCGCGGGTTTATGTCAACAAGCCTCAGACTCTTGCAGCTCTTAAAGACAATATCCGTCAACAATGTGAGGACCTATCGCCGGAAGTTTTGGCCAAACTGATGGAAAATGCCATAAAAAGGGCTCAAATGACAATCAACTGTGGCGGCGGCCATTTACATGACATCATATTCTCGACTTGATGTAAAAAAATTAAAAGACCAAATAAAAATAATCCACAAGAAGAATCAAAGTTTTTCTTTTTTTTTTAAATTACAGCCAAAAAACATCGGAAGGTTATTTTTGCGCCACCTTGTATAAAGCGTTCAATTCCCCAATTTCAAATTTCTAATTTTATCGAAGCTGAAATGTTAGTTGACTGCATGATAAATATGTGTTATGCAGTTATAAATTATAGTCTATTTGGCAAAATTTCGAACTCAAAATTCTTTTTATGAATTGTCAGAAGATGTGAATAGTTCTTAAGGGAAATGACAAAAGGTCTTTGCATTAAATTAATGCGTCAGAAGTGACAGCTGTGAAACAATCTCAGGAAACTCTTTAAATTCCTAATAAATTGTTAGAAAATAATGATTTGCTGTAAATAAAAACATTTAAAACATGCAGCTTTGTTGTGTGTCCTGTCAATTTAAATTTCGATGAAATTTCGATCGAATAGCATTTTGGAAAATTCATCGAAATACTCGAAATTCGCTCTTCCTTATTAGTTGCATCGTAAGTTAGTTAAAACATACTTTGATATAACCATGTATTCGCTAGTAGGTTTAACACGTACTTCATCGATAGCATAAAGCAGATATATGACTCAATACCTACAATCAATACACAACTAATCACTACGTTGCCTGAATCGCGAAATGTATTTAAATTTAGGGAAATATGCTTAAGTGAGCTACAAAATACGTGTAAGAAAATGAATACAAGAAGTACATTTAACTTAAATACAAAAATTGTTCTGGACTGTTTTGACATAATTGGCCCAATAATATTAAAAATAATCAACGAATCTTTCAACCGCGGTGAATTTCCGAAAAATTTTCGAACAAAAAGTTTCGAACAATCCACTGTGATAAGTATAGACCCATTAACATGTTGCCATTACTTGAAAAAATTATCGAAAAATGCGCGTACGACCAGTTTTATAAATATGTCAGTGACACTAAATTGTTGATTGAAAATCAATCCGGCTTTCGACATAATCACTTGTGTGAGTCTTCCCTAAATTGGTTGATTATGACCCTAACAGAGGACAGACATAACGGGAATAAAATTGTAGCTGTGTTTTTGGATTTCCAAAGGGCATTTGAGACAATTGACCGTAATATTCTTTTAAAAAAACTTGAGAAATATGGTGTAAAAGGGATTGAGTTTAACTGGCTCAGGTCCTACCTGTCAAAGGACTATTGTCAATGAATTGCTATCAAGCTCAAGTGAAAGGGTGTGCCACAAGGAACAATACTTCGACCACTATTGCTTCTAATTTATATCAACGATATCTGTAACGTCTTAACAATGTGTAAAATAACCCTGTTTGCAGATGATGCTCTGATCTTTATAAGTGGTAAAATACTGAGTGAACTTATTGATTTCGTGAAAGAGGACCTAAACAATATTTGCACATGGCTGCAGACCAATAAAATGAAAATTAATGTAAAAAAAACTAAATCTATGGTTGTTAATAGTTGTGAACCAATCAACTAAATGGTTGAAGGAATGATAATTGAGCAAGTGACCGAAATAAAGTATTTGGGGGTGTTAATGGACAATAAACTTGATTTTGGTAACCATTATGGTGAACGTAACAAAAAAAATATCACAGAAAATAGGCTTCCTAAAGAGGATGCGTAAAAATATAACAACAATGTGTGCCATAAATGTGTATAATACTATTATTAAACCTCACTTTGAGTTCTGTTCGACTATTTTATTCATTTGTAAAAATGAACACATAAATAGGCTACAAGTACTACAAAACCGAGCTATGAGAACTATACTCAAATGTAGTTATCATACACCTGTCTATTGGATGCTTAACTGTCTGAAATGGCTCAACATCAAACATCGAATAATGTTCAATGTGTTGCTGTTCGTGTTTAAAATGAAATATAACATGGTACCCGAATACCTATCGTCAACCCTAATATCCGTAGGAGAATCGCAGCCGTACAACTTACGTGAAAATTCTGACTTCAACTGTCATCAGAAATAAAAAGTGAGACAGTTTTAACACGATTTAAGAAACTTCTTATTTCAGATATTAGAGACAATTTAATATGATTTTATATTCTCTAGTTTTTGTTCAAATAAGTTGTTTAACTGTGTTTATTTAATTTAAGCTAAATGTAAATTAAAATAGTTTTAAATACTAAATAAAATATACATACATTTACATAGACATAGAGCAGTATTGTTTTTATTTATACTTTTTACCACGATTCAAAAATGGTTGTTTCATAGATCGTTTCCGCAATGAAATATATTTGCTTTGATTTCGAAATGCAGTCGCTATATTATAAACTAACATAGTATGTCGTTCGGGGGCCGTGAAATAACGACGACTTTTAAAACTCTGGGGACATCTCTTCGACTCGTACACCGGCCCGCCTTCGGCCTCACATGCAGGTGTTCAGGGCGCCGTTACGCAGCGTTGTGTTTATTATTAAAAAAAATTGAATTTATATGAAACAAAAATACAAAAAGTAAATTCGAATAATTGAACACAGCGCCGACCGGTTCTAAACTCGTTTACCCGTAAAGCGCCCACCCAAAACAAATTCCACACATAAGTTTATCATATTATTTTTTTTTTAATTCTAAAGGAGGAGGAAACTTTCTTTGTAGAATATGAAGCACATGAACAATTAAAGATATACTTCTGCCCAAGGTGAAATAAGCCCGAACGTCAAAATTCGGACAGTGAATTAAGGCCGAATTTTAGAAGACGGCGTTATTTTGCCCGGCGATATTTCATGACACCTGCCATTCGGTGCAGCTAACATTGTTGTTTCGCCTTCAACTCCGATTTGTTTTTTCATTCCAACTCAGGCTGTCTGACAGCATTGCTAATGTCAAACTCGATAGCTTTTACAAATATAAAGACCGTTCCTAAAGTTGCCGAAAAGGGACTTCAACATTATTTCTGGTCTTATTGGAATACATTTTTGACAGTTAACTTTAAAAAATTGACGGTGGTAAAACCACAATTTGTACAGTCGTTGAAGTAATATTTCTCAACTAACGCCCTTCTTTCAATAAAAATCATGTAAACATTTGTCGCCTACTGACACAAGCCTGCCAATATAATGTATGTACCACAAACTTGAGCAGAAGTTAGCCGCATTTGATCATATTCATTTAACAGAATTTTCTTTCTTCTTCTCATTTACTTTAACGACAAGGTCTTGTTTTGGATTAGAGGGAGCATAACTCTCCCACTCTTTTCCCGTCTGCCTGTCGTGTTTGTCTGCTCGAGCACAAAAGGAATAAGCAGACCGAATCACTTCTTCACTGAGGCCAATCAAATACTGGTGTTTTTGCATGTGATCCACGAGCATATAGGCCTGCCTCTATTCTTAAGATTTTGAGACTTTTTTTTTTTGTTGGTTGATCTCTCTTTTACGACACCGGTGATCTCCATTTGTCCAACCCACGGAATTGCGCTGCAGCCATGATTTAAGCACACACGGGATACGCGTTGATAGCTTTAGAAAACAATATAATAAAAGTTTAAAAATATTTCTTTCATAAATCTTTGACACACATATTTTGATGTCTAATAGTGGGATATGAATGATGTTCTAGACGTTAAAAATAGATTAAAGTTTCAAAAAATCTGTACCAATTCAATTGGATACCAATAAAGGCTTCCACGTCGTAATTTACCATTCAATATTATAACAAATACCTTATGTTGACACCTGTCATCTGGTTCGTAGTTTCGAAAAAATCCGTCGTAAAAATAATCACTGAATTTTCTTGGCAAAATTAAATGCTGCTTACTTTTTCGAAGAAGAATCTCTGGAATATGATTGCATATACGAGGGCGGCTCAATATGCCCGTGACTTTTGGAATAAAACACAGATTTTTTGATAAAAAAAAAAAATTATTTTTCAACGTAGTCTCCCTTGAGCTCTATAAACTTTGTCCAACGCTTCTCCAATTTTTTTATCCCTTCCAAAAAAAATGATTTGTCGAGGTCCTCAAAATAGGCCTTTATTTGCGAGATGACTTCATCATTGGAGTCAAATCTTTTTCCACCAAGCCATTTCTTCAGGTTTGGGAACAAGAAGTAGTCGCTCGGAGCCAAATCTGGAGAAAAGGGTGGATGAGGGAGCAATTCATAGCCCAATTCATGGATTTTAGCCATGGCAACTGCACATGTGTGCACCCTTGCATTGTCTTGGTTTTTTTTTCAAATCGTCATTGAATCGGTCCAATAAGTTGGCATAATATTCCCCATTGATTGTTCTTCCCTTTTGAAGGTAGTCAATGTGGATTATCCCGCGTGCATCCCAAAAAACAGTCGCCATAACTTTATTGGCTGACAAACCCACCTTGGCCTTCTTTGGCGCCGATTCACCCTTAGAAACCCACTGTTTTGACTGTTGTTTGGTCTCTGGTGTGTTGTGATGGATCCATGTTTCGTCCACGGTTACAAAACGGCGCAAAAACTCCTCCATATTGCGATTAAACAACGCCAAACCTTCCTGTGAAGTTGTTACACGATTGCGTTTGTGGTCGACTGTGAGCAAACGCGGCACCCATCTTGCGGAAAGCTTTCTCATGCCCAAGTGATCATTCAAAATTGAAACCACTGAGCCATGCGAGATCCCTACGGCTTCCACAATCTCTCGCACTTTCATTCTTCGGTCGGCCAACACCATATCGTGAATTTTTTCGATTGTTTCGGGTGTAGAGACCTCAACTGGGCGTCCAGGACGTTCGGCATCTTCAGTGCTTGTACGGCCACAACGAAATTCAGTAAACCACTTTTTTACCATTGAAATCGATGGTGCAGAGTCCCCATAGTCTTTTTCAGCTTAGCCTTGGTCTCGGTAATGGTTTTTTTTCGCAAGAAATAATGCTTAATAAGCACACGAAATTCACTTTTTTCCATTTTCTCCTCAAATTAGTGAGTAGTCTGATAAAAATAGCTGTCAAACACAAACTAACTGACGCAGCAAGTTTAAATTTTGACAGGAGTCAACTGACAGATGTCTGTTGACAGAAGCAGTGTTGACGTTTCAGTAAAGAGGTCAGAAATTCAAAAAGTCACGGACTTATTGACCCGCCCTCGTATTTATGTTTTTCTGTTTTTGCTTCATATTTTTTTTAATAATTTGTTTGTTTTTCCCCAAACCTACTCGTTGTTTACTTTCGGCATTTTTGCTATGTCAGACAGCAGGTGTCACTGTCTTCCTTCCATCCCATTAATAGATTCAAAGCAACGCACAGGAAATTGTTATTAACATACCTTAATATTGCCCGTAGACCCCTAAAAGTTACTATATTTATGATCAGCATCGATAGTAATGTCGATCTAGCCATGTCCGTCCGTCCGTCCGTCTGTCGGCAAAAATTAGGCCTTTAAACTGGACCTAGAGAGCTGAAATTTTAACCATATACTCTCTAGGGTCCCGAAATAATCAAGTTTACGAATTTTTGAAATCCGCCCACAGACACGCCCACAAACTCAAAAAAACAAAATTTTGGAAAAAATCGAATTTTGAGCTAGAAAGCTGAAATTTTTTATATATGATCTATGACTCCTAAAACTGCTCGGGATAAAAAAATTTCAAAATCCGCCCACTGACACGCCCACAAATAAATAAAACAATTTTTTTGAAAATCCAAAGTTTGAGCTAGGGAGCTGAAATTTATAATATATACTCTCTATGGACCCTTTATGCTCATGTGTAAATATATTCAAAATCCGCCCACTGACACGCCCACAATTAATTTTTTTTTTTTTTTGAAAATTCAAAGTTTGAGTTAGTGAGCTGAAATTTATAATATATACTCTCTAGGGGCCCTATTTTTTTTAAATCCGCCTACTGACACGCCCACAATTAAATAAAACAATTTTATTGAAACACCCAAGTTTGAGCTAGGGAGCGTTTTTTTTGACAAAATCCTTTAAATGTTATATAACAAAATATGTAGAGCGTTCTTAACAATTCAACCATACTTAGACTTTTGTCACGCCCACTTATGAGGGATAGGAATAAGAATAGGGTATCCAACAGTTCGCCCAAGCGGACTGTAGCCCGTCCCTATGTTTTATTTTCAATTAATCAAGGCTAAATTAATTTTTGTTATCTACAAATAGCCAAGAACTTCCGATGTACATAATAATGTGTGGTATTATCTACAACTAAGCTCAACAATGGGCATATGAGGTGCGTTCATGGAATTTAACTTCAAAGTGGTAACGACTTTTTATTCTGTCGGGCTTTGTTTTTGTTTTTATTTAAGCGTTTCGCTAACCCATTTTAATCAACAAGCTAATATATTCCTAAAGCTAAGCAAATATACGGTTACATATGTATGGTATATTTTGTTTAAGCTTTATCTAATTATAATAAAATGTGCTTTAATTGGTCGATGTAGGGGCACTTGTGGACTATTATGAGAAAATCTCGACCCTTTTGTTTTTTTTTTATCTCGGAATGGTGTCACGAGTATTTTTTTTTTAGATAAGACGTATTAATTGAACTTTGCAGTATAAGTGATTTTATGATTGCAATCCATTATGAAGTTAATAAAATATCTTTCATGAAGGTGTTAATGAATGAAACTTTGTTTAACTCTAATTTGTATTTGCTTTTTACGTTATTTGGAAGGGATACTAAGCATTTTCTTGAATTGTACCATTTTTATAGCCTTTGGAATTTCTCTTAAGCAGATATGTATAAATATATATTTTCTATTCTACACTGTTTGAAGTGTAATGTATCACTGAAACCGTATATAAGATACTCTGATGCGGGCGGCAACAGTGCAGTAGTAGTGTATTCGCTTACTGATTGAAAGGTCGTGTGTTCAAATGCCGGCCAAGTTCATTACTTTTAGTCCTATACATGAAAACTAGATCTCCCTAAGGAATTTAGACACCACCCGTGGAGAAAAACCCTACAACTGCACACAAACACTTCTTTCTTATCTCTCTATTCTTTCTAATAGTAAGTAGCACCGAAAAGCATGCAATGAAATACGATATTTCCAGGTGCTGCTTGCTGTGAAACACAAATGCTTGCGCTGTGTTCTTAGCGCTATAAGGGTACTGCTACATTTACAGAAAAACCCCTTTAGCGTAAACAAATTATAAAAAATAAAATAAAAATTGGTTTGTTAACTTCATCCATCCACTGTTGTTATCGGCTTTATTTTATAACACCCTGTTAACTCTGAAATAGTCATGAACTTTTTTTATTAGGCCATCCGCAATAGTTGGGACTGTTTTTAAAAGTTAAATAAAATAAATAAATATTAGGCATTAACGGCCCATACAGAGCCTAAAACCTAGCTTCTCCAACCATTTTCATTGCGAAGTGGAAGGGACCTACAATTTTAAGCCGAATCCGAACGGCAAATTTGAGAAGCTTCTCATGACAATTGATACTCTTGGATGTTTGTCAGAAGTTCGCAAGAGGTGGGGCAGTGGAAAAAAAACTCTAGATGTTGGCCCCGGCGGGAATTGAACCGGGGACCTTTCGATTAGCAGTCCGACACACTTTTTTTTGACTTTGAAATTCATTTTTTTATTCATTGTTAAATATCTACTAACATACTAGACAAAAATGATTAAACCTAACTTAAAATTAACAGGATACTTATTCTTATTTATTGGTCCTTATGCGAACGCTCTAAACTTAACTATATCTTAGAATTATTGCCTTTCGGCCTACGAACTATTTTACGAACTAATCTTACATATATATTCCTCGAAAAAATTTACTAAAACTCGGTATCATTATTGAGATTTTATATAAAACAAATTACAAACTACCTATTCTACTTACTTAAACTACTTAACGTATTCTAACTATAATTAGGATTCTGAGCACTCGTTGCCTGGCGCAATAAGTGGTCAAAATCCCAATTGCTTTCCGAGCGCCTGGCAGTCGTCAACGTGCACACGCGCCGCCGTGAGCCGACTGAAGCCTTACAGCGTCAGTCAACTCCCGGAAGCACCACCACACGTTGGCGAGCCCGGCCTCTCACAAAAACGCCCTAGCTGACTTAATCTAACTTATAAGCTAAGAGGATGTTACCTAGAGTAACGCACCGTCCTGGGAGGGCATGTTGACCCCTCCCCCTTCAACAAGCCACCAAAATTCGGCGAATTGCTTTTCCGTGTCGAATCTATCCCTCTCCGATATTGCGGTACTAAAACGGAGGAGCTCATGAGCATTGGCGACGTCCCCGTCATGGAGGAGCCGCTTATCTCTCGCGCTGCGGTAGCGATGGTATAAGACCGGGATACCATCTCTCGTCTGTACCAGCCCTTTTGCATCAATATGGATAAATGCCTCTGGCGGGATAAAGCCAGACCGCAGCGTACTCTCTATGTACATTTCATTGGGGTAGTAAGCCCAAATATCAGACTATTGTCGCTGGCCATCGCCCTTGCAACGTGCCTTCGAGTGACCTTAATGAGGAAATTGTCAATCCTATTCAACTGAGCCCCATCGTATAGGACCTTGTTAGGATAGTATTTTATATAGTTGGATTCAGGCGTTCGGAACAACCGGAGACAGGTCCTAAGACATTGTCTCTTTAAAACCCGAATCTTTTCCATATAACTAGGCGCTATATTAAACCACAATGGACAACCATAAGCGATGATTGGCCTTATAAGGGTCACGTAGCAAATGACGTTCACTCTAGAGTCTAGTTGACCGCTATGAAACAGTCTCCTTGTCAGAGCATAAGCCTTCTTGGCCCCAGCAAGACAAGCAACTATATGTCTATCGAAATACAGATACTGGTCAAGCCAGATACCTAGATATCTAACTACGCTTCTCACCGCCATTGGCTGCCCATTTTGTCCAATAATGGCCAATTTCTTCCAGTTTTTTCTGGTATCCCTAGAGGCCCCAGCCAATGGAGTTCTGAACAAGATTGTGTCTGTCTTCTGAAAGTTGATTTTCAACTTCCAGTCGTCGCAATATCGCTTAATTTGATCGAAGTCAGGCTGCAAAAGGATATTAATGACCTAGATCTTAGGACCTGATCTGCATGATCTGTAAACCGTTTTTAATTTCAAAGACGCTGCTCGAAGTCACGTTGCCACATTTGACAACGAACTTCTTTCCCATAAGCATATTATAAATTACATGTGGCAAAGGTTTGTGCATCCCCCGCCTGGTCAACTTGTAGAAAAGTCTAACCATACGGTGTCCAAAGCCTTCTCAAAATCAACCAGACAAGCACCCGTTCATTGGTTCTTGCATTTATTCCACTGAATGCCGGAAACCAGTTTCGACGCGGCATGAATAGTGTCATGCCTCGCCCTGAAACCAAACTGGTTTTCCGGAATTATGTTATTGTCCTCGACCCACTTTAACAGGGCTCTATTGACAACTTTTTCAAAGACCATGCTAATATTCGGAAGCAAGCTAATTGACCGTAGATTGGCAGGGTTCGTCCTATCTTTACCTTTTTTCGGGATAGGGTGTACCACAGCTACCTTCCAATGCGCCGGATAATGCGCATTATTCAGCGCATTGTTAAACAGCGTAGTGAAAATATACAGCCTCCAGAGGCAGGTGTCTCAATACGACGTTTGGGACACCATCCATCCCCGCCGACTTTTTATTCTTTAGCGACTCGAAGATGCACAGAAGATCATCCTTCGACACGAACAAGTGCGACGCATCTCGGCCATTGGCGACAACTGCATTAGCATGGTTTTCATCAGTGAACACGGTGAATCCGTTATTCTCAGATCGAGTCCGACACACTAACCATTGAGCCACTGCGCCCGACGTTTTTAAACTAAAATATTCTCTTAATTCCTTTTTCTGTAAAAAATCGTATTTCAGCCAAAGACTCTGAAACACCCTGTGGGCAGATTTCTTGCATTAGAGATTTTGTTTAACATTGGGAATTTCCTTTAAGCAAAAAAAAAATATAGCGCTATATTTATTTGTTGTATAAGATTTTCGCAACGAAACAACCATTCTGGATCACAGTGCGCCGATTAAGGCCCTGAGAATTTCTCCTCTGAGCCCTGTCTAGAAGGTTAATGGGAGAGCAGGTTAAGTGAATTCAGCCTTCAGGCCGAGTTCACATAGATCATTCACGAACTATTTTGGAGGTGGTCAACAGGCTACGCAAGGCCTTGAGCGCATCTTGAATGTCGTTACAGACGCAAATACTCCGCCCCTCCAGCTTTTCCTCACAACATAGTTCATAGCCACTGTTTGTCTTACAAGAAGTAAAGTCTATAACCTGGTCGCTCTCCATGAAAACACCAGACCAGATCCTTGATTGGCTTTGGAGCCTTTCGTGAAGATTCGACTGGCCTTCTTTACAGGCTTAACGTCTGGCCAGAGTCAGTCCTGAACACGAGGAAAGTCGACTTCGTAATTTCGTATCAACCGAAGTTCCGGTGCCATTGCATCAGACGGCATCCATTAAACAGGAATCTCTTTTGTAGAAAACATTCTCAGGACAAAAAATATGTAAGAAGAGCGAAACAGAGAGAGAGCTCAATACGGTTCACAAGCACAGACGTCTTAGGCCACAGAAGACTTAAAAGACGGCGTCCCCTTATGGACATATAAAACCGCTCCCCCCTAATGTAATACAAAGAGTGGTTCCAGGGTGGTCTCGACCTGTAGCGGGGAGAGTTTTGTCCACGAGAATCGGACACCCTAAGGGTGATGGCCAGCCACTTGATGGTACATTATGTATTATCACCTCAAAAAAAAAATTAGACAGGAGTCGAATGACATCCGTCGCTTAAGCGAAATATTCCGTGCAGCCGAGACATACCTACCTTTGGAGTTTGCCGAAAGCAGCAGTAACGTATTTACGTAAGAGCTTATAAAAGTAAAGTATATGTAACCTCCAGCAACAACAAGAGTTCGTTTCCCGGTTGCTCAGCGAGGGTTGGGTTCAGCGAATAAAATTATGGTTCACACGAAAAATACTTTAAGATTCTGTGTTGATCAAGTAACTGAAGTAAAATAAAAAAAATTGATGCACATAATTTTGAGGTTTAAGAGAAATGTTCGATCACATTAAGAATTACCGGTAAAAGCAATGAAAGACGAAGAGTTTTGTTCACATTTTGTTGGAACGGTTCAAGTTTTTGAGCGGAACGGTATTGCCGCTTAGAAATGTTGCAAGATGGCGCTATCCACATTCGAAAAGATTCATAAATTCAGCGGTAGAGTGTCTATTTTTCCCTGGGATTATGCGGTTACCGATTTTTTTTTAACACTTAAACACCTAACTTGTCCTACTGTTCTCCTAGTGCTTTCACTAGGTTCCCTGCATATTTCTCCGGCCTTAGAATTCAATTCTCGTATCCAGGTATGAAATATGGAACTCTCCGAAGTACTTTAAGTAACACCCTTAAAAAAACACTTTCAAAATTTATTACACGTCTTTTAAAAGTTCGTAGGTCACGGCGTTTTAAATGCATCAGATCGAATCGAAACAGGATTGACTCAATCCGATCATTAAATTGTCTGCGATCGTATTGCAAATTATCATGACCGAGTTTGCCATATGAGAGGGTGTGTCTTTTTGGTAATTTCTTTGGGATTTTGGCTCCACTAATACGACACAAAACAAAACCAGAAACTCATAAGGATCCAGATTAGGTAAGGTTAGGTTAATGGGTTGTGGGTTAGGAAAAACCTATACCCGTCACACTTAGGTCAATATAGACCCATTCTGATGCCCTGGGGGTTATGACTCCCTTTTTGTGGAACCTTTGAAACTATGGATTTTTTAGCCATCCTGAGCTAGTTATGAGCTTGTGCAAGTTATTCACAGACTTCCTAGAAATTTCTTCTAAATCTTTGAAGAAGTTCCTTTGGAAGATTTTATTAACTTCCCAGTGGAAGTTCTTGTAATGGGGCCGATTTTGTGAATCGCGGATTTTGACATATCTTCACGTTTCAAGGTCACCATAATCCAAATCCAACGTTTTTATAGAGATGTCTGGCTGTGGGTATGTACGTATGTGCGTATGTACATATGTGCGTTCGGAATTATCTTTCGCCACGATTATCTCGAGAACCAAAGATGATATTGACATGGGACCGGGTTTATACGAAGCGTTATTACGTAACTCAGAACTGATTAAAATTCCAACGAAATCGGTCCACCCGTTTTTTGTTAGTAAATAAATAACTAAAATAATGTTACAATTTCTACAAAGACATCCACGCTGCTTGCTTCCAAAAAACTAAAACCAGTGTCAAAAGTCAGATGGCTTGTCATATTCGTCATATTCAAAAAGGTTTCGCATCTCGTTACAATAATATGGCTTTATTTGTACTATTTATTGTCAGTTGTCATTGAGAAAATCATTATTACATTGATATTATGGGATTATTTTATATGGCGATTGTAATAAAATTATTTTCGATATCCATCATTTGGGAAAGGAAATAATTTCTTATATAGTAGCAACGTAACTATATGATTCCTCATAATTGACACATCATACGGAATTTGGTTTCTGGTAATTTCTTGCGGCATAACAATGTTGCAAAATTGATTGCAAATGCTGCGCAATCTATACCATTACTTTGTTCCTGAACTTTATAAAATATATGACTTTTTTCAAATCTATATAAAGAGTAACTGGGAAGTTAGTCGTGTGAACCTTGCGGGTCGCACCCAGACCACTTTTTTCTTAAGTGGCACAGTGAGGGACAGTGACAGAGGAATATGGAGTGTCCTCATGCTCATCCTCGTCTCCTCGATCTATGAAACTGAATTCTATTTCAATTGATTTTTTCAATTCGGCCAGAGCGAAAACCTGGTTCTAGTTTCGATTCTGTTTCAATTCGAGTTTCGGTCATGTAAACACGGTACCAGCAAATAGAGTTGCCGATCCAGCGCTCTGCGCCATAAAGAAAAACTGGTAGGATTACAGTACGGTATGCATTTTGTCCATCAATGTCTGGAATTTTGAACCTATTTGTTTTGCCAAACCGAAACAGCATTTTTCTGGGATAATTCTCCGTCGCATCTCCGATAAAGTGTCATTCGTGGAGTTGATGCTTACAACGAGATAGATGAACTTAAACAATAGCAACATTGGACGCGTTCAATTTGGAGGGCAAATACTATTTCCTACTAGTGGACCCTCTGTGATTGGATGAATAGCTCACGTGAATATCAGCTGTTAACTGAAAATTTCCGCTTCGAGCAAGTGAAAGAAATCAACCCTAATTCGTCAGTGAAGTAAAGACGTCAAAAACATCTGATTTGATCAGCTTCAGTGTTCGTAGTATTCTAAGGTGTACTGCACACGAGCGTCAAAGTACGGAAGGTATATGCCTGTATCTAAAAATTTCGGTACAAATATATGCACATATATGTAAAGATATATTAGAAGAATACTACAGAAACGATTCGATTCCGGATTGTTAGATTATTAGGCGGAGAAAAATCTTCAATGTACGCGTGCAGAAGGCAAAACTGTTCACTACATCTGTGAACTTATACAACAAAACAGATGCTAGGTAACGCGTTCAAGTAACTATTCGTAAGTCAACTTGCAGGCGATATGTGTTGCCTTGGAACTTGAACTTGCCCATTGTTATTCATAGACGATGATTGTCTCGGATGCATGCCACACCAAAGTTTGTACATTTCAAGTAAATACCCACTTTTGACAGGTGAGCTTGTACGAGATAGTTCAATTGCCAAATGTGGCATTGCCCACTTCGTAGTATGACCTACATTATGCATATTTTTGTATTCTTAACTCAAAGGCCAATACACAATGGTAAATTTCCCCTCGTCACTAATGTCAATGGTTTTTGCTTTTGCGAAAAAAAACTGCAAACAAAATACGAATTCTGAATGAATACAAATTATCTGATTAAGTAGAAAAATAAAAACTTTACTAATACCAGTCATCGGTTTATGATATGTTTTTTTCACGTGGGCGTGAGTAGATTCCGTGGGTTTCTCGAGCGTCCACATTGAACAACGAAACATCTACAGTACATCATTCAATCTTTGGGGGTTTTTCTTGTAATAGTCAGGTGAGCTCTGCGGTCACATTAAAAAAAAAATTAAAAAAATACAAAATCTGAAAACCTGAAAGAATTTCAAAATTGACTTCGAAATGAAATTATTGTTTATCAAACAGAGCAGTACACTGTTGTGACAGTGGACCGGCGCGGCAGATGTCATTGTGATAGTATGCGATTGTTATAATAAGTTCTGGTTGACGTCAGATTTGAACGCCCTCGCATTGGCAGCATGCTTCATCGTTGTCTCCATTCCATTCACAAATCCGATATGGCTTTGTGATAGATAGGTTTTAGTGTATTTGCCTTTTTTGAGTGTTGTTATTTTCACTCCTTACTATCGCTGTGTTGTTCTTGATTGGAGTACACAAAAACGAAGAAGAAGAAGATATTAACGAACAATTGATGACACAACACAACATTATAAAACATGGATTTGATGGTGAACGCGTTTCTTGTTTTTGGTCGTGTTGTTTTCTGGCTGACCTTTGAAGGTTAACTGTGTCTGTTATTTTGGGTAACTGACAGATGTGAAATTTGTGTGTGATGTATGACCAGCTCGGTTGGCGTATTTGGTGTTACAAGTTCTTACGTAAGATTGACAGTGGAAAATAATGTTGAGAGTTGTCAGCGATCATTATTTTATATTTATTTTAAAGAACGTTGCTGGATAGTAGACATTTGATATCGTTTTTATGTATGGATTTTTAGACGTTTCATTTATGTGTTTTGGGTGGCAGGTGAGACGAAGATTACACTGAGTATTCTATGAAACGTTTTACCCATTGTGTAGGACTATCTTTTAGGCAAGCCTGTTGCGATTTACTTGCAATCTTGCTGAAATGTCGTTTTTTCGACGGGAAAGCAAAACAGTGAGTGACGGTGGACTGTTGTTGTGGCTATCAGATGTGGCATTCTATCGAGAAGAAACCGTTATACTACTCACTCGCCAAGAGCTTCAGACCAGTCAGTGTGGCTTTCTTCTTGCTGAAAAGCATGGAAAGGCTGGTCGAACTTCACGTGCGCAAAGCTGCTTTGGGATTGCACTCACTATCTCAGATGCAACATGCCTATCAACGCTGAAAATCCTGGTTTAATCAAGGGCGAGCTTGACATGAACGAATACGCGATGGGCATTTCCATCGATATTGAGGGTGCTTTTGACAATGCGACTTTTGACAGCATGTGCAGATCTGCCGGACAACACGTCGTAGACGAACCATTGGTGTGTGGATTAAAGCAATGCTAATGAATAGAACGTTGGTTGTGGATGCGGATTGTGGCCGTTTTGTTATGTCTCCGCTGCTGTAGTGTATGCTGGTCGACTCTCTGTTGAACGCACTCAACAGTTTTAATGTATACGTTCAGGCGTACGCGGATGATGTTGCCGTGCTTCCTGTTGGATCATGCCTAGCGACTGTATGTGCCAAGGCACAGGCGGCCCTTGACGTGATCGACGAATGGTTCACTAGGAATGGGCTCTCTGTCAATCCTCTTAAAACTGAGGTTGTTCTCTTTAGGAGAAGGAGGAAGCTGCTTGGGTTGACTCAGCCAGTGCTAAAAGGCGTCACAATCCAACTTTCCAATGAAGCAACGTATCTGGGAGTCATCCTGGATAGCAAACTTCTTTGGTCCAAACATGTTGAGCTGAAGACCTCCAAGGCGCTGGCGCTGTCTGTTTTCTGGCAGTGCAAAGGCATTTTCGGCAAGACATGGGGCTTATCACCGAAAAGAGTCCTATGGATTTATACGGCTATGATAAGACCATTTATAGCATACGCATCGGTTGTTTGGTGGAAAAAGCTTTCACGTAAATACGTTACTGCTGCTTTTGCCAAACTCCAAAGGCAGGTATGTCTCGGCTGCACGGGGGCCTTCCCCAGCACGCCTGGCTCCGGCCTAGATGCACTATTGAACCTTCCGCCCCTTGATGTTTACATCATGGGCTGTACAATCAAGGCTATCTCACGTCTAAGAAGAGGTGGCTTTTGTTATAACTCGCACTGGAGTTTTGATGGACTTGCGCAACGGTTGTCCTTCGACTCCTGTCTTATGGATATGCCGTCTGATGCGATGACACCGGAACTTCGGCTGAACCGCAACTACGAAGTCGACTTTCCTCGTGTTCAGAACTGGCTCTGGCCAGACTCTGAACCTGGAAAGGAATGCAGTTGTGCTGGTGTCTTCTTGGAGAGCGACAACATTCGACTTTTCTTCCCGTTAGGCAAACATGCGTCAATCTTCCAAACAGAGACTTATGCTATCCTAATGGCCATGGACTATGTTGCGAGGAACATGTGGAGGGGGCGAAGTATCTGCGTCTGTAGCGGCAGTTAGTCTGCGCTTAAGGCCTTGCTCAAACCCTTAACCACCTGCAAAATAGTTCGAGAATGCAAGATGTTTCTGAATTCGGTCGGACCGCTGAATTCACTTAAACTTGTCTGGGTCCCGGGTCATAACTGGATCATGGGAAATAAGATCTCCGATGAACTTGCTAGACAGGGCTCATAGGAGGACTTCTCAGGACTTGAACCAGCGATATGTCTGCCTGCGTCCTCGGTCAGTGCTCCCATTGACGGTTGGGTTTCATATGATCACAATCGCCGATGTCATGACTCTCCAGGGTGCAGACAGACTAAGCAAATTCTTCCCCACGTCTGTAGGAAACCTGCGGCATTCTTGTTGTCTCTCAGTAGAAAAGACTGCAGACAGACTACTGGCGTTCTTACGGGCCACTACGCTTTTGCCAAACACCTTAAGGTGCTAGGCCTAAGCGATACCACGAACTGCGAAGCCTGTGGAGGAAGCGACGACACTGCGAAACATTTCCTCTGTCATTGTCCTGCTTTTGGCCGTATCAGGTGACAGGTATTTGGTACGGATATGGCGAGTGCTGTAAACCTAAGCTCCTTATCATTGAAGCACCTTCTCGTTTTTCTTAGGAAAACGAGTACATTCTCACAGTAAAATGTTGTGTGTCTGCCTGGTAGTACAATGGACCAGTATTGAGTCTGAGTGCTCCAGTGTAGAAAGTCTTACACCCCGACAAAAAAAAAACTATTCACAAGGAAAAGACAACTTCATAGACATAAGGCCATTAGCCTATCAGGCACGACACTGATACCAATCAAAGAAGTAAAATATCTAGGACTTTATCTAGATAGTAAACTCCTCTGGCGAAAACATACAGAGGAGATATCCAAGAAGGCCACCCGCGTTCTCATGATATGTAGTAGCTGGGGGGTGCAGCCCAATCATCCTGCGATGAATGTACATTGCAATTGTGAGACCAATAATCACATACGGAGCAGTAGCATGGGCGAAACGAACCAGTCTAACTACGACAAGGGAGACATTCAGCAAAGTGCAAAGACTGGCGTGCCTCTGCATTACCGGAGCAATGCGTAGCTGCCCAACCGCAGCCATGGAGGTGTTATTGGAATTAACCCCTCTGCACATCATGGTGACGAACGCGGCAGACAAAACAATCATAAGAATGGCAAAAGACGGAATTGGAAGAGGAAAATGCATCGGTTCGAAAGAACACGATGAATTACTCAAAATACTCCCACTTCTTGCCATACCTAGGGACGGTAGCATGAGAAAATTCAACTTCGAGAAGAATTTTCAGATAAAGCTCAGCAATATGGAGAACTGGAGCAATGAATCCAAAAGTTATGGACTGAGCAACCACCCAACAAAGTGGTACACGAACGGCTCGAGGACCGAGGAGGGAACTGGCGCAGGAGTTTTTGGGCCAGGAACTAAGCACTACGAATCAATGGGCAAATGTACCATCATCTTCCAGGCAGAAATATGTGCCATAGACAGGTGCGTTCGAATCAACCTCGAGAAAAACTACAGGAATTGCAGCATAGCAATAATGTCTGACAGTTTATGGCTGCTTGATAAACGCATAATGTCTGACAGCCAAGCAGTCATAAAGGCTCTTGACGCCTACATCATCAAGTCAAAACTCGTATTTGAATGTCTACACGGACTGAATAGACTAAGCCAGAACAACAGAATATCCATCTGCTGGGTACCTGGCCATGTTGGCATTACAGGCAGTGAGGCAGCGGACTCTCTGGCAAGAAAAGGGGCACAGGAACTCTACAGGTCCTGAACGGGATAGGAGAAAACACTCTACGCGAAGAGTTCAGGAGACTGGAGGAAGAAACAAGGTCCAAAACCTTTCTCAACCTCCAAGGTCTGAGACAAGCACAGAAACTCTTAGGAAATTACAACCAAACAAGATTCAAAGATTGTATCAGCCTTAACAAAAACAACCTAAGAATCCTAACAGGCCTCCTCACGGGCCACTGCAGACTCAAGGGGCACCTGGAAAAATGGGTTTATCAGAAGATGGGCTCTGCAGATTCTGCAATGAAACCGCCGAAACTCTAGACCAAACTGGAATCCTGTCGGGCATTGGCCAAAAAAGGGTAAGATATTTGGGTAGGTACCAAATAACAGACAAGGACATGCAAACCATGGACCCACAGCACATTCTCAGATTCATCAATGAAACTGGAGTGGACGCTGTGCTCTAAGGAGTGTGACCTGCCAAGGATAAATCAGAGCAATACCCCGATACGGTTTAAGTCATTTTTTTTTCTCCTTCGTTTCGTACTAACAACTTAAGTCCAGCACAACTGCTTTATATCGTAATCATACGGTCCTTAGGCAATACGTCAGAAAAATGCATATTTTGTTTGGTATTAAAGTCCTAAAGTATACTTAAGTCTCTGCGACCGTTACCCTCGAAATATTTAAAATTCTTCTAAGGACTTAAATCAACACCTGCTATCAGCGCGACACTCTCCGTATGCGCGCTCAAGTTGCTGTTTATCAGGAGGAAAAAAAAGAAGCAGGCAATAATATCTTAATCCACCAGGAGCAGGCTAATGCAGCATATGATGCGAAAAAAACAGATACACCACAAGACAACGCTCGAAAGAAATGCCTCAGATTTGATTTACAGCAATACCTTCCGACACCGTTTGTCCGATCGTTGGTAGCATTTTATAAAAGGCACCAATAACAGTTCACGATGCAGGAGAGTTAGGTCCGTTTTATTCACTATTGTTCAACTTGCTGATAACTCCTTGCTAACTTCGGAGTTGATATCAACTCGAGAGTTAAACTGCAAGTTGAAAAATGTTTTTTTTTTCACTATTACAACTTTCGGTTTGAAAGTTGACATTCGTAAGTTGGCCAACTTGCTGTTTCAAAAAATTCCCTGGAATATTTGTGACAGATGACACATAATATGTCAGTCTCAACTTTGGATTTGCTTTTAACCGCTCCGTTTTCGCTTTTTTAGAACAACAAACTTTTTTTTCTTGCGTTATAAATCAAAAATATTTAATTTTTACATGGTGCCGCGTGTTTGTCATGCCTCTTTCCGTTTTAAGCCTTTTTAAGCAAATTGAGCACTTCACCTCACAAGCACGTACTTCGAAAACTAATTTTAATTTTAAAGAAGTCCAACGACTGAACTCAGCAAACGTAGAAAACGAAAACGACAGCGAAAAGAAAACAATTATTTATAGGCAATATAGGAGGAGGTTTCAGGGTTGTCTGTATTTGTTGCTGGTGTGAAATTGGCAGTCAATAACCGCCACCTTGTTGAAAAAAAACTTTTGTTGAAAGCAATCTCCTCGTTGACTTAAAGGCCAAATAATTTGCCTATTCTTCAATCACCATGAAAGGATCGTAACGTAGCACTCTGAGATCCGCCGATGATGTCGATATCGCCTGCGTTTCCATGTAGTTGGACGGGGCTGTTGTCTGTGCCTTCCGTATTGACAGCTGCCCTGCGCACTATCTGCTCCAGAACAAGATTGAAGAAGTTACCTGGTCGCGCGACTGTTTGCCGTAGTCCAGCGTCACGCGACACAACTGCATTATTTTAGCGGGGTTCCCGAATTCGGCCAGCGCCACGTAGAGCTCCTGATGATTAATGCTATCACATCCTTTTCCTCTGGGTGATACTTACGCAATTGTGTATGCAACCCTTCCTAATGGTATCATATGCGGCTTCAAAATTGATGAAAAGATGATGGTCTTCATTTGACTCAGTATGAAGAGTTAGTCTATTGTCGATCAGCCAGGCATAATTTCAATGAGGTCTTCGGAAATTTTCCTAAGGGAGAACATACCCTTGTCGACAGTTGAAAAATGTTCTTTCCTCTGCTTTCCATTAGGCTAGTCTATTGCCTCTTAGGCAGGCCTTAAAAACGTGGGGATCGCAGACAACAACTAGAGTTAATAAACAGAAATTGAACAAAATCCCAAGTTTACTCGGATAACTCTACTATTTTGGGGAGATGAGAAATCACAAGTTGACCAACTTTGGATTTTCTCAACTTTTGAATATTGCAAGTTGAGAGAGTCAACTTTGAGTGAACAAAAGCAGTTTCTTAACTTGCCAATAATAATCCTCAAGTTGCGTTCAACTTGGAGTGAATAAAATCGGCCTTAACGCACTATATGTGGCATGAAGCTCTAGCTGCTAGAGGGGGAAACGAAATAGCTTACTGCTTATATGTGCATTTGAAGATGCTACCTGATTGCGTTTCTGTAATGGCATTTTACTCAAAACCATGTGGGTGACAATAAAAACAGTTATGTGGCAGCAATGTTTTAAATAGCTCAAGCCTTGTTTCAGGCCATACGCATATGGAATGCGACTTGGATCATTTTTCATGTTCAAAAAGAAGAAAAGAAACCAAAAACGTGTTTACCACCCCCACCTTTAGCACCAGTTAGGAAGAACAACAGGCCTAAAAAAGAAGTAGGTACACGAAATGCAGCTAGAAGAAATTTTTGGTCTTGCCGTTTTTTAAAGGTAGTTTTTGTGTGCAGAAAGAAAAATACTTGGCATAATATTCAATGGCTTCCATACAAACAGAATGGCTTAGTCAGTTATAAAAACACTTTAAACCTTTTCGAAATTTTTTAAGCTTTAGGCTTCCTGAGGAGAGGAAAAAGTAGACGTCTCAACGATTATCCACTCCAAACAAATACAAAACCTTAGTTCCGATATCTGAGGAGAAAGCAAGCGATTTTTGCTCTCTTCTGAGCTGTGCCACCTGTGTTCCACAACTTATTTAAAAATTTACCTAACACAACAATAGATGATGACCCAGATTTGATCCAGATTGAAAAAAAGGAACAACTTAAATTTTTTTTTTGGTTATTATGTTCATATTCAGTCGGTGGCGAGGGTGAAGTGGTTAGTATGTTGGCCTGTGCCCCATGCGATGCAGGTTCAATCCAAATGCGGAACAACAATGAGACCTTGTTTTCTTTTTTCACTGAATGGCAATCTCTTTTTTTTTTACTTTAGTCTTACGAAGGAACAAAACACATAAAAAAATTATAGAAAACGAAAGGTTCTTAAGGACGTAAGTTATTGGAAAAACGGTTAACACTAATGAATTTGCCAAAACGTCTTAATATAACTATTTGTCATATTTTCGAAGCTTGTTTTCCATCATTTATTTTCAACCAAAATTTTATCCAGATTTTAAAATAATTATACAATTTTCAATTTAATTTGACTGAAAACTGCAATTTCGGACTTAAGTCCTTTTTGCCTAACGTCAAAGATATTGCGTATTCATTTACCACTCGGGAGTGTGAACTGTCTTTGTAACGTCATTCATATTCATACGTCACTCAATAACATTGATCACATCAATCAAATATTAGATCTCTCTTAAACATCTCAAAAGTCTCATGAAAGTAGGTACTTCCTTTTCGACTTCAACAGTGATCTCTGGCTCAACTGCAATAATTTTCTTTTCATGTTTCACAATTTTCCTCCCCAGGCAAAAATGTGCTCGAAATCCACAAATGTAAACAAGGAAAAAATTCAGTCCAATCGACAACGAAAAACTCGATCTGAAAATAAAACTCGATGATGTACTCGTACATGAAAGTATTGCTCAATGATCATTAACACTAATTGTGCAATAAAACTCTGTGTGTGCTGTTCCCTTTCGTATTTTTATACGCAAAAATTTAAATCTTTCGTCTAGCGTACCCGCATGAAAATGTATAAATTTCTTTCATTTTATTTATGAGGATCATTTGTACGTCTCTTCGCGCGATTGTTAGTGTCGGGGAATGGTCTATCTATACAGTTCCTCCAAAACAGCAACAAATTGCAATTTCTAATTTTACGATGGTCTATCTCTTTTAGGTTGTAAGTTTTTGTTTCTCTTTTCAAGTCTTTTACGATCACAAAAAAGGGCAGACATCCCACAGAAAAAGAAAACCAGACACACTGTGATCTCATCCCCCGTTGTTGTTCTGTGGTCTCATATCGCTGAACTCACCCACCGGATGCGTTCGGTTTATTTTTCTTTGCCCACATGCATGGTTGTTCTCGAAACGTGGAGCTGTGTTGATGATGTTTCTGCAAAGGCACGTTCAATGTTGTTTAGACGTTTAGAAGATGCGCGCGTTTTCGTTTCATATAATGCGGCTCTCCATGTGCGGACGAATGGAATTCTATTTTTATGTTCCAAAATGATCTTCGTGTTCTATAGTGGACCTTTTTATGTGTGCGTTTTTGGATACATCATTCATCGTTCTTTAAAAGACGTCAAACAGCTGACAGGATCCACTGCGAGTGCGACAGACAGATCTCACTTGGGTCCAGCTAACTGATCGTTAATTTGAACATAAGCTAAGAAAAATAAAATCAAACCCTACATGCGCGCCTTGTTATCGCCAATGGAAGGCATGTTTCTTTTCCTTGGCAACTGAGTCAAGTAGAGAGAAGCACACTTTAGAAAGAAGAAGATGAAAATAAAAACGCAAACTTCTTGATCTAAAAAGATCATGAAATAAATATTTTGCCCTTTTACGGTTTTGGGATTTTTGCGTCGCTACCAGTTCGACGATATACGAATTGTTGAAATTTAACGTTGCTACCGCTGCCACACCTTCTCGGATCAGTATATTATCGTTCGTCGTTCGTTTGTTGGTTGCCGTGTTCGCAGTGGATCAAGGTTTCATTTTGCGACGATGAACTTGGCCAAGACCAGATTTCTTTTGCAAATGGTTTCCCATTCGCACATACATATACGGTTAGGAGAAATTCTATTTTTTTTATTTTTATTAAATACAGCAAATGAAGTTTCTAAAGCCGAAGATGTCGTAATTAGATGATGATTATGTATGGATGGAAAAGTTAGTGCGGAGAGGACGATTTGGAATGCGGAACGAATTGTGTTCTTTTGAAAAAACTAATAATCCATTCTAAATTTATCAATATTTCTTAAATTTGTCGTGACAGTTCTTTTGACTAGGGCCTAGAATGCTCTATAAAATGCCACATTTTTAATGTCAAAGATTGCAATAACTTCAAATTTCTCCTGAAATTCTCATTAAAGTTAATATTATCTCAACATTACGCGGCTTTTCTTGTTTGGATCTCAGCAAAGCTTGGACAAGTCAAGTATGCTCCGCGAAGCCTAAGCTCATGGTGCTCCGAAATATTTATGAAACAAACTTGAGGCACTTCACTGTCATATGATTAGAAATTATGTTTTTTTTAAACAAAAACTATTTTATAAACATTGAAAGTATTACATTTTGCTCTAGAAAGGCAACCTACGGCAGCCATTTTAATTGTTTTCCCTCCTTTCGGTCTGTGTGGCCGCGCTTAGAGTTTTACTCCAAGTACTTGGCAATTTTATGTAGTGGCCTGATTATGGAATTCGAAGCGAGTCGTTTACAACTCGAAACGAACATAGGGAAAGGCTACCGTCCGCTTAGGTGAACTGTTGGATACCCTGTTCCATTTACCTACTGTCCCCCATAAAGGGGCGTGTCAGAAATTTAAGTATGCGTGAATTGTTAAGAAGGACATGGTCTACATATTTTGTTAAACATAACTGCTTTGCTTGTTTTTTTAAAAATGTAATAAAAAAAAACATTTTTTTCTAAGAAAACGCCCCTAAAAACTTCATGAAAGAATTGTTCAAAAATGACTTTAAATTCATACTTTGCGAAGAAAATGGATTTCATTTCCAATGATTTCTTCAATAAAACAGTTTTTTTTAAAATAGTGGGCGTGTCAGAGGGTGGATTTTAAATTTGTTTACACATGAACATTTCGGGCCTCTAGAGAGTATTTGTATATTACAGATTTCAGCTTCTTAGCTCAAACTTTGACTCTTCGATAAAACAGTTTTTCTAAATTGTGCGCGTGTCAGTGGGCGGATTTAAATTATATGTTCCGAAATTCAGCTTTCTAGCGCGAATTTTGGGACTTTATTTTTGCCGATAGACGGACGAAAATGTCTAGATCGACATTACTATCGATGCAGATCACGAATATAGTATTTTTTAGGGGTCTACGGCAATAGAATGTTACAAACTATATTAAAAATTCAAATAGAATAGGTTATAAAAAACCGTAGATTATTATATATAGATAACAATATTTGAATTGTCTTAATTGCATTAAAAAATGCAGTTTAAATAACAAAATATTTTTATTTTCACTTTCAAATGCCACTGGGGAATACCTGTATTATCTTTTGGTAAAAACTGAGAATGCCAATCTCTTAACTTCACACATATCAAAATCGTTAAAACCGTTTTTGAGAAAAGTTAAGTTTTTGAAATTTTTAAAAACTGATGTATGAATTAAACTTTATGAAACAATTTTTTTATAAATCGGAGTTCGCAAATTTGTCCCACATAGCATTAGGGGCTCTAATGCAAAATTTCTTTAAAATGTCTTCACCGGTTTTTATTAGATACCCTATTCTAAGGGTATATTAATTTTGACGCATAGTTTGTAACATACCTTAATATTACCCGTAGACCCCTAAAAGTTACTATATTTATTCACCATCGATAGTAATGACGATCTAGTCATGTCCGTCCGTCTGTCGGCAAAAATTAGACCTTGAAACTGGACCTAGAGAGCTGAAATTTTAACCATATACTCTCTAGGGTCCCGAAATAATCAAGTTTACGAATTTTTGAAATCCGCCCACAGCCGCCCACAAACTCAAAAAAACAAATTTATCGAAAAAATCGAATTTTGAGCTAGAAAGCTGAAATTTTTTATATATGATCTATGACTACTAAAACTGCTCGGGAGATAAAATTTTTAAAATCTGCCCACTGACACACGCCCACAATTAAATAAAACAATTTTATTGAAAAGTCAAAGTTTGAGCTAGGGGGCTGAAATTTATAATATATACTCTCTACGGGCCCTCTCTGCTCATGTGTAAAAATTTTCAAAATCCGCCTACTGGACACGCCCGCAATTTTAAAAAAAAACTTTTGAAAATCCAAAGTTTGAGCTACGGAGCTGAAATTTATAATATATACTTTCTAGGGGCCCTTTATGCTCATGTGTAAATATTTTCAAAATCCGCCTACTGACACGCCCACAATTTAAAAAAAACTTTTTTGAAAATCCAAAGTTTGAGCTAGGGAGCGTTTTTTTTACCAAAGCTTCGTTTTTTTTTTGATAAAATCATGTAGAGCGTTCTTAACAATTCAACCATACTTAGACTTTTGTCACGCCCACTTATGAGGGATAGGAATAAGAATAGGGTATCCAACAGTTCGCCCAAGCGGACTGTAGCCCGTCCCTATGTTTTAATTTTCCATTATTCAAGCCTTTGCAACAATCTGAGTATACCATATTCTTTCATTTACTCCAAGTATTGAAAGCCTCAAAATTAATCAAAAGCATTATAGCCGTTTTTAAGAAAAGTGATGTTTTTCGAAATTTTAGTCACTGTTAGAAAAAAAATTATAATTTTATTTTTCCGTAAATCTCAGTTACAGATTGTTCTTAATATTTCTATCAGGCTGTATAGCGAATTTCTTTGAAATTACGTCACCCGTTTTTGAGATAGTTGTTGGTTTTCTAAAGTACATATACGTTTATCGAATTGGTCAAACTTCTGACACTTAACCCAATTAGCTATTCCAAATGTGAAAATTTATCAAAATCTCTAGTGCTGTTTTTGAGAAAAGTGGAAGTTTCGAAAAATATTTCCAAAATTACAATTAGCAAAATTTGTCCAAAATGGAAGTACATATTAGTTTGTCTATAAGTTAGTATAGAAATAACTTGACTGGTTTTTGAGATATGATCATTTTTGTAAAGTGCCTTTATTCGATTTTTTTTCGAAAACTGAGGACGCCGTTTTCTTACACTCACCTCAGTTATTTCATATGTATATCAAAATCGTTATTTTGTTTGCCATTTATATGGGAAAAAAAAACTATCATCACATATCGATAACTATCGATAGCTTTAAATCAACTATCGATAAGAATCGATGGAAAGAACAAACTAGACGAAACTTAACATCAACATTGTCAGGCCAATACCAAAGGTTGCCTGATTTGAGCTCTTTGATTTCGGTGGTAAAAGGGACTGCACACTGCACCTTTTTCTCCGAATGGTTTAGATCACAAACAACTTCGTTGCTCCGCTTATGGTAGGTGCCAGTTGTCTGTCAGGCGCCTAGTCAGCTTACTTTTCCGAACCAAACAGAAAGAAACGATTCGTGTTGAGCTCTCCGATGTTTGGTTTGCGAAAAATAATGCAACAGCGGAGAAAAGACGATGAGTAATAAATAAACAAATGTCAGAGCTGTTGATAATTTTATCTTGCAACGCCATCTAAAACATTGCTATATCGTTCTAATCACTCCATATCATCAATTCATCATTTCTGATTTTTCTTTTGAACTTTTCCATTTTTTTTTCTTAAAAACAACAATGAAGAAAATATGTAAAAAAAATCAAGCGAATTCGTCAAACCGTTCGTGAGTGATATGGACACTAACGAAAAGCTTTTCATTTTTATATAGGTATATAAAGGGTGTATAGGTACGAGTACATTGGACCAGTATTGAGTCTGAGTGCTTCAGTGAAGATAGTCTCGCACCCCGACAAAAAAAGGACTTCCCAAAATGTACGCAAGATTTGAATTAAATAGAAAACAGAGTTTCTTTTCTTTAGATTGTTATTTTTGTTATTGAAGCATAAAGAAGCCAGAAGAAGTCATGTATGGAATACTACATCGGACAAGTAACCTCCACGGCTTTGCTAGCACATACGAACTCTTGTCGAAATTTTCCATCACCATTTTGCATAAATGTGGCTGAACTTCGTTGATGCCGCGTTAAATTGCCTCCTTAAACTTCAAATAACCATACGATCTAGGGGGCTAATTCTGATCACCATAATGGGAGAGTATACGACGAGAAAATGTATCATGCAGTAATTGAATTGTTTCAATGGCTGTATGACATGTGCCGTCTTGTTGAAACCACATCCATGTCATCCAATTTCGGGAGAAAGAATTCTGTTATCATGTCGCGATATCGGGCACCAGCAACAGTCACTGCTTGATCAGTCTCATTTTCGAAGAAGTATTGTCCAATGATTCCTCCAGTCCAAAATCCGCACCGAACACTAACACTTTGTGTATTCGTTTGTTTTTCGACAATCACATGTGGGTTAAGCCATCAAGGTGAAAATGTGCTTCATTACTTTGCGACGATTTTGATCGAAAAATCAGCATCCATTTGTTCATTAATCTATTCAACGAACTCTCTTCGCTGTGCATAAGCTTCAGTTCTTGTGCCAATTGAACTTTGTGAGCCTAGAGACTACTTCGATATTGACGTTTGAACAGCTTGTTTTTGGATGACCAGTGTGTTTTGCATCACCAATTGATCCAGTCTAACTGAATTTTTCAATAACTCTCACATATTAGGCGTTTTTCTTTTTTAGCCCCAAGCGGGGAACAGAGCGGCGCACGAGCGATCAGAGCTCGCTCCGAGCTGAACGTAACCTGAGCGCTCCGAGCTAATTAAGAAACAGAATTGAGCACTGAACTGTCATTAGATAATTTTTTTTTATTAATTTTCAAAATAGTCAGGTTTGCTTCTGAAATTGGTGTTTGTCAAGGATTGTTCCATTTAAATTATAATTTCTAGTAAATAAACTATGGAAAAAGCACAAATAATGAATGAAGTCAGCCGCGCTCAGCTTTTCGCTCGATGTGCTCGGTCATTTTTAATCGAGCTCATCGAGCGAGCCCTGAGCTAGCTCAGAGATAAACAAGAAATACAAATTTTGTGCTCAGAGCACTCCGAGTTAAAAAAGTAACACAGTTCTTTTTTTGACAGCTCAGTGCCCCGCTCGGAGCTAAAAAAGAAAAACGCCTATTATTATTCATTGTTTTTGAAATATTGTTCAACAATGAAAACACGTTGTTCTCTCGTGTAGTGCTCCATTTTTACTACTAAACTGTCAGCTGTCAAATTGTTTTTGTTTTTAGGATTGCCAACACTTTACTACACTTATGGTGGCAAATTCAAATCTTGCTTTAATTTTGGGGACACCATTTATATATGTATAGATTAGTTAATAAAGTGTTGTAGGTTGGACTGTAAAATTGGGTCAACAGGGTGACAGTAAGCCCAGTTCATAACAATGGAAGAAAACGTTATCTTTTTACTTTTGTCAGAAGCTTTGACTTAAAGTTGACGTTTGCAGCTGACAGTTGTACAACTGAGATAAGGTCTGTTTGCTTAGGTACTTGAAAATTTTTTTCCCACAAAGTCCTGTTTCTTAACCCAATATTGGTAAAGGTTTTGCGAAACAAATTACGAATTTTTACGACTTTCCAAGTACGCGGAACTCCCATCGTTTTTCGTCAGTTTTTTGGTTGACAGTTCTCATTAAATGAATATGGCATTGTTTGAACCGTTTGCGCTTTACGGGTTGTGCGTTAAGCTTTTGCCGATATAAATTTGATGTCAAAAGTCTGCGTGCGTCAAAAACTTTCGCTAAGATTGTACAATGTACACATTTCAGACATAGTCTAGAATTCGATGGAAATAAAGTGGTGTCATTGCCGTAAACTCTACATACATATTAACATGACTTTGACATTATTTTACTAAACAACTAGAAGGTCGTACATATTACTAAAGTACATACATAATACAAAGATAGAAAATATTATATATTAAAAATTGCGTTGATTGATGATGAAATCTTTGATCTAGGTATAGCAGTATCTTTCTTCGACGTTGATGTGACAACTGGGAAGAAATTTTATGCATTTTTTTCATTATTTGGGAGGATGCTTAAAAGCTTTCAATCTAAAGAAAAATTAACAAGAGATGACTTGATAAATCTGTCAAATTGATTGATAATGGGAGCGTTTCTTTTTGCAAAAGAATGTTTATGATCTTTATGAAATTTTTAAATCTTATTTGAGAAGTGATAAGGTCATAATTGCATAAAAGAAAAACCTGTGACATCTCCCTGTTGCCTGAATTTCTGGGAATAAATCAAAACCTTTTTGGTATGCCACATTTCCTTCAAAATAGTGATAAATATTTTCCACGAAATTAGTCACGACGAATTTATATTTAAACTAACAACACCAATTCTGAAGTAAAATTCAGCCAAACACGAAGCAATAGAATTTCCTGCAATCGGTTAACCCTTTCCTTCGAAGAAGCTAAGACCCCCGTTTCATGAAACAAAAATCCACACCAGCGCGCACACACACGCGACAACCACAAACCTCGTAACTCAAAATGAATACAAAATGCTATTGTGCAGTCCAGATGATTAATTAATTCCTTCGAAGTTTAAACAGACACTATAAGTTCAAAAATTAAACCATCCGCGCACAACGAATAGTCGGAATGTGTGCTCATGTCTGAGATTTCCGGTCGGACGCGTAAATTTTCCTGGAATTTGATTCACTTCATTCGTTTGCCTTCACAAGGCAAACCAGCACAAACCAGGCACAGTCAGTCAGTTAGCCCAGTCCATTTGTGTTGTTTTTGTACTTCTTGTCCATCGCTGCATCCGTCCATTAAGCCCATTCGTCCAGAATTCCGAACACGTTTCTCAATGGCGAATTGTTGATTAAAATTTTATTATGCAAATTACACATAAATCGAAACGAAAAAGGGGGCCGTCGCCGCCAACAACTACTGACTATCGGTATCGGAGGATATTCTAAGTGTGTATCTCCCCTTTCGTGGCATATTTAAGAATCTTTCACTCATCGGTGGCACTTCGGCTGGCGTTGAATGGCAAATATATTCATTGGTTATAATTGGGTGGCCATATGCGTTGCATAGTATTTCTTACCAACAACGTTCAGTTTGCGTATACGCTATTTAGGGTGCCGCAGTCAGTTGAAGCCGTATTCGGGACTCTTAAAAGCCTACATTTCGACACTTAATATGAATTAATAAAACAAATTAATTTATTTGAAAATGTGGGCAAAGCGTCCAAATTAAGTAGATCGGATGTGCCCGCCAACAGGTTGTGATTTAAATTTTTTTATTTTTTAAATAATAAAACGCAATCATATGGTAGGCACGATCTCAATTTGATTTCCGTGGGTGATCGAAAAAATGCACACACCGCACATTGATGACAGTGGAGTGGCTTTAAAGTTTTTCGACATTTTTTCTGCTGACATTTATTGGTGACAGATGGCAGAACTGGAACAGATGTGGATGGAACATGATATTTTCTTTTTCTACATATAAATTTTAATTTAATTCCTTTTGTTTAACACCTATAATGAAAGAGACATTTTAAATTGTCTAGGATTTATTTTCCTTTTATCTTTCTGAGATTTATGACAGTTTGTGGGTGCAAAGAAATGTTGCATATAAATGTCATTGAAGTTCAAGCGGCAGGTGTGGTCCGTATCTCAAGGAGTCGAATGGACTTTTGATAGAAGTATGTTTTATGAAAGAAGATAAAATTTTATTAAAAGTGTTTGTGGGTGCGTATAGTTTTGTAATAAAATGGTGAGTAGATAAAATTAATGAGACAAATTCGGATTATGGGGTGAATAACTTCAATGCTTGTACGTAGGTACAGGTTAATAGTGAATTATGTGATCATGGTCACCCAACTGTTGCATGAAAAAGATCACCCTCAGACATTCTTTAAAGTTCTATGGGTGACAACTGCTGTTCGTTTGTTTAGTGTAAGGACACTAGTTCTAGTCTGCACAAAAAGAGGATTGAGCTTACACTTATTTGATAAAAGAACATTCACGGTTATGTAACAAAATGGGGTCTTCTTTTTCTTTTGAACTTGAGCCTTAAATAACAAACTTCTAGAGGCATTTATGTAAGATAAACCAACAACAAACAGGAATTACCTACTTTGGACGATACAGTTTTTTTTTAGCAGTCCCCACCTCTTGCGAACGTCTTTCAAACATCCAAAACTGACATGAAAAGCTTTGACGTTCGGAGTCGGCGTAAAAATGTAGGTTCCGTCCAGTCGTATCGAAAATATAACTTCGCAAACAGAAATGGTTTAAGAAGCTATTTTTAAGACTCTGCAGAAGTAAAGCCTCATTCTTATCAAAAACACATTAAACCGCACATTCTTCTACTTTAACGGTGAGGTTATTATCGACGGTGCAGGGAACGTGCAATAACTCCACCTCGAGTGGGAAATAATTTCACCTTTTTATGTGAAGTTATTGCCCACTGAATGTGGCTTTAAAATAGATCAACGTGTAAAAGGGTTAAAAACTCTGGACAGCTCTTCGAAACATACCCCGGCCGGTCTTCGTCCTCACATACAGGTGTACAGGCCGCCACTATTGGCCATGTTTTAAAGTTCATAAAGAATAAAATAGTTAAACAAATAGTAGTACCTGGGTGGGCCGCTTCGCTGGTAAAAGGGTTTAGAACTCTGGACATTTCTTCGACTCATTCACCTACCGGCCTTCGGCCTCACATGCTCAGAGCGTCACTTCGCGACGTGTTTTAAAGCTCAAAAGGTATGAAATAGTTCAACAGATAACAGTACCTTGGTGGCCCAACTCGCGGCCGTCATACGGCTCGATTTGTACAGACAAACTCGATACTCACTTAGTTATTTACCAATTGAAACCAGAGACGCCGTTGTAACCACAGTATACTTTGCGTCAGTAGCGACGCTTGCCAAAAATGTGTAGTCGTTCAGTGAAATATATATATAAAAAATTACGTTTTAATAAACAAGCAATTGATAAGTACCTTCATTATTGTACTTAAATTCTGTGACAGACGTACTCGCTCATAAGAACTGATAAAGAAAACGTCGAGAGTGTCCCTACTCATTATATGGATATACTCTGCACGCGACCAACTTCAAGCACCAAAAAAAAACCCTTCTCGTTCAAAAGGGATTTGAATGGCTTATTTCGTTGTATGCTTTTAGGTGCTACTTAGTATTAGAAAGAATAGAGAGATAGGATAGAAATGATTGGTACAGTTGTAGGGTTTTTCTCCATGGGTGGTGTCTAAGTTGCTTAGAGAGATTAAGGTTTCATGTATTCGATGTAAAGTAATGGATTTGGCCGGGATTTGAACGCACGACCTTCCATTCAAGAAGCGAATACACTACTACTGCACCGTTTCCACCCGCGTTGGGGCCTAAATTCATTCCGCCCATCAACAGGTACCATCGTATTTTTACATTTGGCCTATATCGCAAACGGTGCAAGAGAATCACCGATCATGACGATTCATAAATTATCATGGGAATTATTTCATAAAAAAAGGAAAGTTATATCCACCTTCAGTGGAGTTATTTGGATGCACCATTATCCACCTCAACTCCCACTTTATTGTCTCCCTACTAGTCCCCCTGTGGGGCTCGCCGGTAGCCCTCCCGGTTCTCCCGAAATGACGAAATGAATGCGCTCAGTGACTGCAATGGTTTCAAATATCTACAGCATTCTTTTTGACTTCTACATTCTGGTTGCTGATTATTCCTTCAATCATGACATCAAATTGAATGGCAATTAATTTTTCCATAACGTCAATCAACTTTTTGACATCCATGTTCCTTTAAAAACCCGTCTCATTAAGCATACGTCCCCACCTTGGCTGAATGGCGACATCTCTGCTCTAATGTTGAAACGAGATACCGCTTACAGTCAATGGAGACGGTTCAAATTGGAGCACTTCCACAAATCTTATTGCAGACTTCGTAATCAAGTCGTCGCATTGATCAGAACAACAAAAAGGCGTTACTACGAACACAAAGTTGGTCCATTAGTTTCTGGAAAAAAGTTATGGAAAAATCTGCGAGAAATCGCTATTGGGAAGCAATCTATGAAGTCTGCTGATAACATCGATTGTGATGCTCTCAACAAAAAGTTCACCTCCACGCCACAATCCTTTAACGTTGCTACACCTGTTGATTCCCCTATTGAAGAGGAATCAACAGGTGTCAGCTGTTCGCTGAGCTTTATAAGAATACGTGAAGCAGACATAGTTGAAGCAATATTATCTATCAAATCCAATGCTACTGGCCTCGACCTAATGGAACCTAAGTTCGTTAAGTTATTGCTCCCTCATATACTGCGCTTTATAGCTTATATATTCAATAGTATCCTGACTACATCCGAGTTTCCTTCAGAATGGAAGAAGGCTAAAATTATTCCCGTTCTTAAAAAGCAAACGGGTACTGCTACGGAGTTCCGACCCATTGCTATCCTCCCGTTTCTTTCAAAGGTGTTTGAAAAAACCATTATGAAGCAGATACAATCATATCTATCGATAAGCAACCTGTTAACCACTTGTTAGTCTGGTTTTAGACCTAAGCGCAGCTGCAAATCTGCCCTACTTTTTGTTACTGACGAAATTTCAATTTTATGTACAAAACTGCGTAATTTCTTTGGGTTTTCTATAGAGTCTTGTAAGTTGATTCTCTCGTACCTTAGCGGAAGGCAACAATGCGTGGTGGCAAATGGTCAATCATCGATCTTTCTCAATGTTTTGAATGGAGTGCCACAGGGATCAATTCTTGGCCCAATTCTCTTCTCACTTTACATAAATGAGCTCCCAAAAGTTGTCAAACATTGTATAATTCATCTTTATGCTGACGATATGCAGCTTCTGATAAGTCGACCGTTTCGGGAAAAGAATGATGCCGTTGCAGTGATGAATGAGGACCTTTCTTCCATTTCTCGCTGGTCTAAGAGAAATCATCTGTGCCTAAACCCTGTCAAATCAACAGCTCTCCCCATCTATCCAAAATCTTTGATTTATCAGTCTTAAGACCACTGAATCTTGAAAACGATAGAATCGAATATGTTAGCAGTGCTAGAAACCTTGGAATAGTTTTCAATCGTTCCCTCACATGGAACGACCACCTAACTAAAGTAGTCGGTAAAGTATATGGTATTCTCCGTGTTCTTCAAGTCTTTCGAAGTTTCATGAAATTTTTTGCAACTTGGACTCTGCCACCAACCGCAAATTAAATGTCGCATATAACAACATTGCCCGTTATGTCTATAATCTCCGTCGCTATGACCACGTTTCTTCTTTTGCTGTTCGCATTTCTGGCTGTAGTCTAGACAATCTATTAAACTTTCGCTCACTTACCTATCTACATGAAATCATTCAAACAAAACAGCCTGATTATTTACACGGTAAGCTGAACTTCCCTCATTCAACAAGATCTTTTGCTCTTATACTACTCGTACCTCGATACAATTTTCTTATTACTGAGCGTCAATTCTTCGTCCATGTTATTCGCCTTTGGAACTCCCTGCCCATAAGTATGAGAAGTGTAAAGAGCACAAGATGATTGAAATGTTTACTTTTCAACTATTTGGCAAATCATTGATAATCTCTATCTATTTATTCAATTTTTGTTTTCCTTTTTTTCTTTTTTCTCTTTTTTATTGCTTGCTTTCTCTTTTTTTTGTAAATAGCTTAATAAATACATTAAACTCAAATTCTTAAATTAATTTAAAGGCTTTCACAAATTTATAAGACTTTTATCCTACTCTGTAAGCGATTTTGAAAAAAAAAATAAAATAAAACCTGAATAGCCCTGAAGGACAGCGCCAAACCTTCTGTATCAGACAAACTTTTTATAATATCCGAGTGACTGATAGGAAGGGAAGGGTCTGTACGCAAGGCAATGAAAGTCAGCAGTCGAAAATGCTCCGTTCCAATCGATCAGAAAAAACAGGAAATCAGTTTACAAATTCATTTCTCACCATACGATGTCAAATGCTTCAGAAAGACCTCTAGTCAGGTTCTGCTAAGCATTCTACGGCAGGTTGATGGTCTGAAGTTGAATACTCTCTACCGTTTGACTACCTCTTTCCATCCTCGGGCGATCGTTGATATTGAACAAGTGTACCGTTCTGGGACTTACCCCCTTAAGTTCTACTAATCTTTCTTCTGCATTTTGATTTCAGTTCAAGGCGATGATCTTACGTCATATACCCCATGCTATTGCTTTCAGGAACACAAGCTAGCCTTCCATTTCTCCGCGTTACGAATATATTGAACAAGTGGTCCAATCTGATCAATCCTTTTTATTTCAATTCAATTCAATTTCTTCTTTATTCAAATATGTACATAATACGAGTATATATATAATATAGAAATTACAAATTATTCAAACAATCTTACATGGAGGTAATGCTCGTACACACAGAATAGATAGTGACATCTTTATTTAAAAAAAAAATAGAGATGATGCCACATTTAGATATTGTTACTTTGTGGCGTGTACAAAGGCAAATAAAAAAAAAGGACGGCGTGAAAAAAAATTAGAAAAAATAAAAATTACAGCAATTTAGAAAGAAAAGCAATCTTTAACAAAAAGAAAAAAGCATAAATTCAAATATTCAATAATTACGTCTTAAATAAATAAATAGAAGTGGGCAAATAATTTTTTTTATTATGCAGTGTAGCGCAACAGGGTCTCGATTTTAGTATGGTCAAAAGCAAGAAGCCAGGATCTCGTTACTTTTGTAAATATGCGTACATTTCTTATAGAATGAATTTCTAAGGGCAGAATGTTATAAAATTTGCATGAGATAATGGAGTAAGAGTTTCTATAACTATTAGTACGAAAAGCAGGAATATTTACAACAAAGCTTGAATGGCTCCGTAAGTGCCCGAAATCGGACTTTTCCAATACCCGCCTCTCATATAAAAGACCTTCAGAACTTAGAAGTAAAGGAAGTATTTTCAAGGACCTGAACAGGTCCATAGTGTGAGCTACAAAATTTCCGTATAGCAGATTTTTGAATGACAGTTAATGTCTGCAACTTACTAAAATAAGCACCATCCCAACTGCAGATTCCATATTGCAATCTTCAATGGAATAAGCCATAAAAAACCATTTTTAATGTGTTCGAAGAGCAATACTTTCTAAGACGAAAAAAAACGAGTGGAAGAAAGAAGATATTTTTTCAAAGGAGAAATATGCTCAATAGTAACACCAAGATATTTAAAACTATCAACACCTTCAATTGTAAAACAGTAATACTGCAATCAGCGTTTCTATTAAAAGATGGTTCCATTTGGAAACTGCATATGTTGTTCAACAGCTCATGACTTGCACAATCATGGGATTGAAATACTATATCTGAGTCGGGGTACTCATGCTCAGTAAGACTTAAATACATCAGTTTGGTTTTGTTGGCTGATGAACTCGCCAAAAAGGGAACCAAACTCCCCCTTTTACCTGAAAAGGGTTCTCTGGGTATCCCAATCGCTACCTGCAAACTTTTATTCAAGCTACGAGTATCTGCAATCGAGAGAACAAACCTTAGGTGGACAGGTAGTAATACATGTCTAACGACTAAGCACATCTGGCCAAAGCTGGGCCTGCGACGCTCTAAGAGTCTGATCTCACTAAACCGACTGCATATTAGCTCCACTATAGGTGCCATTACAGGGCACTGTCTGATAGGCAAGTACGCATCGAGGCTTGGCGTTTATTCTAACGATTTCTGTAGAAGTTGCTTGGACGAGGAGGAGGAGGAGACTATACTTCACCTTCTCTGCACATGTCCAGCTCTCTCCCATAATAGAAATCTTTATCTGGGAGATTTCTTGCTTAACAATCTTAACGACTTGGCTAACGCTGACGTTTGAAGTCTATCGCGCTTCATAAGAAGCTCTAAATGGTTTAACTAGTAGTGGGGAAACCCCTCGATCCGTGTGGCATCACAATGGACCTAATCCTGGTCTAAGTGTGTCGGCCTTCTGTTGACAGCCACTTTAACCTAACCTAACCTTGGTTTTGCTACTAACAATAATCCTGTTTTGTGCAAACAAGCATCTTAGTAGAAAAACTTCATGGTTTATCTTAGCTATCAAATCTAAAGGTGTGTCCACACCAATGGAACATTTCAGGAAACATTGTTTAATAAACATTTCTGAAATGTTTCCCATTTGTTTAAAAAACATTTCACAAAGATTTCATAAATATTTCAGAAATGCTTCGCGAATCGTCCAGACCAAAATAATCATTTTTTTTTAAATATTTCGGAAACATTTCAGAAATGTTTCTTTGTTTCTGAAATGTTTATGAAATGTTTCTGAAATGTTTAAAAAATGTTTATTTGATGTGGACACACATTAAGGGACTGACTGAACAATAAGCAATACCAAGGTCGTCGGTAAAGGCTTTAGTTTTACCCAAGAATGGAAGTGAAAATAAGGAATTTATATATATTAGGAATAAAATTGGACCAAGTACAGAACCTTGGGGCACTCCTAAGTTATTTGTTTTAAACTTCTTATACTGTTTCCAATTTTTACACGTTGAGTTCTGTCTTTAAGATATAACTCAAACCATTTGTAAATGAAACTTCTGAAGCCGACCTTATACAATTTATCTAGGAGGATTGCGTGGTCAACCATATAAAACGCCTTAGTAATGTCGACAAAAAGGCCAGCCCAAAAAAAGTTTGTCATCTAAACCCTTATACACAATAGAGCAGAAGTCTAAAAGAGCATCCTCCGTGGCCAGTCCTAAAACGAAACTGTATGGGACTAAAAAAATTTAGATGATTAAGATAGGCTAAGATCGTTTTAACAACTTTTTCAAAAACTTTGGAAATTGACGACAACAACGAAATTAGTTTATAATTGGATATATCTGTCTTATTACCCTTTTTAAATAGAGGAATCACTATGGCACTTTTTAGTTCAGTTGGACAATTTCCAATCATAATGCTGAGATTAAAAAGGTAAAATAAAATGTCTACTAAATTGAGACCCATATTCTTTAGAACCAGATTCAAGATCTCATCACTACCATACGAATTAGAGTTAGGTAGGGAATTAATCGTTTTAAGCAATTCCAATACTGGAAGAGGAGGTTATTCAAAAAAAATCCTTTGTGCATATAATTATGACTGAGCGATCAAAAACCCTCCTCACTTTAATGCATCCCTACCCGTCTGCCTATGGGTTTCGCCGGATCAATTCGACACTGAGGTCACTCTAATGCAATTGTTATTGCATTTATGACGTGATACAGGAGTTTTGAGGATTTCCTTTTTTTACGATTTCGCCACATTACTACTCCTATTGCTGATTTGTTATTAGATCTTCTTTTTTTTTGACAGCAATGATTTACAATCGTGGAATACCACGGATTTGCATGCACACTTGCGCAACACTTAAGAAGTTAAATATAGGATGTTTTTATAGAGGCATACAACTTTTTTTAAAAATAAAACAACAAATTTAATGGAATGACGAAATTTTGGCTTTATTAGCTCACAAATTTTATGGCATTTAATATTTAAAAAAAACTTTTGGCATATGGCCTCCGCGACTGCGCCTTATGACCGCCATCCTGTCGGTTCAATTTCGCACCACTTTTTCGAGCATACTTCGAGGTTTTATTTCATCAATAGTGCGTCGAATGTTGGCTTCTAAGTGATTAATCATTGCTGGCTTATCAGCATAGACCAGAGATTTGACGTACCCCCACAAAAAGTAGTCCAAAGGTGTCAAATAACACAAACGAGGTGGCCAACTGACAGGTCCATTTCTTGATATGATTCAGTCACCAAACGTTTGGCTCAACAAAGTCATGGTTGTACGCGCTGTTTGTTAAGTTTGACGAACAGAGCGCGAATTTTGGTAATAAATTTTTACGATTAGTAAACGTTGTTCTGATTTCGTTGGTCTTATTTCGTCAATAGTGCGTCGGTTTATCAGCATAGACCAGAGATTTGACGTACCAGCAATCAATCAGACGAACGAGGCGTCCATTTCTGGAGATTATTCGGTTACCAAACAACAAAGTCGTGTGTGGAAGAAGTGCTCTACAAGTTTGGTGAACAGAGCGCGAATTTTGGAAATAAATTTCCACCATTAGTAAACGTTGTTCTGGTGTTAGTCTTTCCATGGTGATTTGCCAAAGTATACTAAAAAAAAAGTCTAAATCACTTTATTAGTATGACAGCTAGTTTGACAGTTATCCCTATCACAAGTTTTATACCTCTATAAAAAAAACACCCTATATACCTATTGTTAGGCCGACTGATTATACAATAGCCTGGGTGTGATTTGTCTCGTTCGTCGGCTTTTTCGACAAGCATTGTTTATCGAGGAGCGCTGTAGTGATATTGTTAGTTTGTCTATGCACGGAATGCATCCGCCCCATATAAAATCTTAGCCAAAGCCTAAATGCTAAAATTCAAATAACAAGAAAAATCTCCTCTGAATACTATTGGAAGGAAAGGGTTACTATCACATTATGTCACGTTTCATCTTTCATCCATAATCTACCCTCGTGCCAAGCATTTGCATATTTAAAGCTTGTGTGTGTTTATAAGGACAAAACAACAGCTTTTCATCAATTTATTTATGGCATCCTTCATGAATGAAACTTCACAATCTCAAACCAATATTGATTGCCCACTCTTGCTTCATCCAACCCATTGATCGGTTGAAAGGGACTCATCTCTTGCATACCATAAGACAGTTGCTCTTTGAGAGGTGATTGATGAATCGGAAACATCCAGAATGTTCCCCATGTACAGCTGAATGAAAAACCAATAAAATCCTACATAAAACCAACGAAAGCAAAGTCCGAATTCTTTTAACAAAGCAATGAAGATTTATTCTATAATTTTTACAATATATGTTGGTGGTCCTTCATATGAACAAACGCCCAAAATTTTTCAACGAAACTCGCTGCTCGTCTCACCCTTGGCTGAAGGTAATAAATAACATTTAAACTTGACCTCAAATTTGCCTTGTGCCGAATACATCCTGTTTGTGGGCTGTGCCCCGTTCAGATGCCTCAAATTGGGCTTTAGCGCGCGTTTAAGAGAAGTAAACACACCCTTAGCATTAACAAATATGAAACCCACCCAACCATAATGCTCTCTCTCTCTGAGAAGCGCAGAAATGAAGGAAAATCTGTGCGCGTTTCAAACTCAAATACATGTACCTATATGGATTTGCGCAAAAAACTACTACAACGCCATGCAAATTGCCATTAAACTTCCAGTTCACTGTCAGGACTTCGTTGTCCTATATAATACCACAGTGGTGAATACATACACCATTCACCTCTAGTGCAAGATTCGCAATACACAAAAAAGAACATTCATGTTTTTCTTTCATTCTTTCACAATTTAAGGGGTGAATCACCCAGGGACGTTGGCATTATTGTTTTTCATCCATTCACAAGAATGAAATTCCAAGGGTTTGAATTTTCATTCTTCTCCGCGTATGTAGGAGTTTGTTTGCAAATAGTGTACCTTGTGACCATGAAAGAGAGTTGCTCTGCGTTTTTTTTTTAATCTTTCCCCAACCGCCCTAGAGACTCGCTGTGTGTTGTTTATGATTTGCCAGGATAACGATATTTATGTTAAAGTGGTATCCATTAATGAAAAACAACCTTGGTATTGTTTTTGTTGTTCTTATGCTAAGTGAAATGTGTAGGATATTAAATTAATGTGTTTGCCTTTTAAGGGGGGGAAAAAACAACATTTTATGATAACATTAAAATTCAAAAGGGCGTTTCCTTGAATCTTTTCCAGCACATTGAAATATTTAGGACAATAAAAACTTTAAGGAAATTAATTTGTAGAAATAAGTATGGCAAAGCCCACACGCGGACCCTAAGGGATGCAGTGAAGTCGGAGGTTTATGATGCTTTTAGCCCAAATCAGAACCTCGTCGTTAAAATAAGAGAGAAATGAATGGCCTGATAGCTGGTTGATTTAAGAAAGCCTTTCAATAATTGTAAAGAGGTGTTTTGTCTAAATTTTAACGATTTATGCCGACAGCATTGGTTAGAGGACTCAAGAACATGGACAAAGTCAAAGAAAAAGTCAAAAGTCACTTCTGAAGTTAATCACCTTCTTTTTTTAACGATTATCTGGACTGGACCATAACCCTCCCACGAATAAACTTTCACGTTATGACAAAACATCACTGTCCAAATTGTTCGAAACTCTTACCGGTCATAATTTGCTAAGGAACCACACAATGAAAGTAAATCTCAAGGATGACGACATTTATAGAGGCAGCGTTGGTTTGTGAGGATATACCTTACTTTCTCAGTCACTGCCCAAGCCTCTGTTACTTGAGGAACAGAAAATTCAAGAACTCTCTGATGGCTCACGGTCTCATCTTTACAGGTTTAAAAGGATATCAAGATGCCTGGACAACGTGGAGTAGGCAAAAGAAGACCAAGAATGAAGGACCAAAGCGAGAACAACGAGGCCAACACTTCCATTGAAGGGCATCACAATGGGTTCACAAGGACTAGTGCTCTGTTCCATCAACCCGAAAACCTAACCTTAGCATCCCCTCCCACTTCACTGGTTCGCCTTTGGGGTTCGCCGGTTTGACCTCATAAAGTATCGGCAGGCCTCCCGGTTTCGAATCACTTCGTCACTGACGGTAATCAAATGCTTATGTTGATAAGGCGTTTTCGCCATCTTTTCTGTTCCAGGCGTCTCAATCTGGTGTCGCAGTCGCTTCTGGTGCTTCTATCAGTACCTGTCGTTGGGTGTGGAACCGCGAAAACTGAAAAAACGTGTGCTCCACATCTTCTACTGTGTCTGTGCAGTGCTGGACATTGGGTAGTCGTCGTGCTTAAACCGACAAAGGGTTGATCGGAAACAGCCAGGTCCGGTTAAAACCTGCGTCAGGTAGAAAGCCACTCCATGCATTCGCCTTATCCACGATTGTATATTCGGTATAAGACGGTAGGTCCATCGGAATTCGGTTACTGTCTCGTCGTCGTGCACTACTTCACCCTCCTGGCGGCTCCTTTCATATTTTCTCTGGAGCTCTTTGGCCAATATGTCTTTTGGTGTCATTCCGGCAATGACACAGACTGCATCACCGGAGGTTGTGCGAAAAGCGCTACATACTCTCAGTGCACATAGCCTATTTGTCATTCCAATTTGGCGCCTATTCGTCAATGTTTTTATGGCCTCGGCCCATACTGGTGAACCATACAGTATTACAGAGCTGGGCACCATAGCCAATAGTAGCCTTAGACTGGGGCCTTCAATATGCTCCTTGAAAGAGAGCTTCGAGTCGATCACAGCGCCTAGTATTTGATGGCCGATTTAGATGTTATCTTATGCCCGCCTACCATAAGTTTAATAGTATCCTTTTCTTTTCTGCTGCTGTTCAGTACCGCTTCTGTTTTGTGCTCAGGTCGTTTGAGCCCAAAGGTTTCTAGCCTGCGAAGGATAACACATATGGTGTCGTTGCTGATTTACACTACTTCTTCCAGCTGTTTCGCTACTACTACTATGATGGCTATGTCGTGGGCAAAACCTATCACCTTAGCTTCTTCTTGTATGTCTTGTCTAAGAACGCCATCATACATTACGTTGCACAGGAGAGGACCCGGAACCGAGCCATGCGTGACTCCTTCAGTGATAAGTGTCCTCTGCCGGAAGTAGTCCGTGACTACTTTGATGATATAGTCCGGTTCCCTTATATTTCAAAGTGCTTCCATATGCATATTCAATATGCCGAATTGAAAGAATTCTTTACATCCAGAATTGTAACGGAGCAGTATCGCTTAGGTCCTTCTTTCCATCTTGTGGCTTCTAAAGCTTTATGTACAGTGTTCACTACGATCTTTATGCCGTCGACTGTCGAGCGGGCCTTCCTGAAGCCGTATTGGTGTCCAGCTAACCCTCCTCCATTGTCAATAGCCGCCTCCAGCCTGTTGCAGGTGACGCGCTCTAATATTTTTCCTGCTGTGTCCAGCATGCCAATCGGTCGGTAAGACGAGGGATCTCCTATGCGGTACTTTCTTACGCAGGACGAGTAGGGATGCAGTTAAACGGGCTATGATCCTTTTAATTCTGATCATAGCTTCGCCGTCAAGAAAGATGAAGAGAGATGTTGCAAAATATAAATGAGTTCGGCAATAGTCAAAGAGCGGTATGAATTTGTGTATTTGCGTATATGACCCTACCTAAGCCATTTAGGGAATATTTTTTATTACATATTAAAATAAAAGAAAAAAAGTGATATATTCCGAAGCGTTCGTCGTCACTTTGATAAAATATTACTAAGCCGGTTTATCGGACGGTGGAGCACTCAGACTCAATACTGGTCCATTGTACTACCAGGAAGACACACCACGTTTACTGTTTAAATTTACTTGTTTAATTAAGAAAGACGAGTAGACGCTGCAATGATAAGGAGCTAAGGTTTACAGGTCTCACCACATCAGCACCAAATACCTGCCACCTGATATGAGCAAAAGCTGGACAATCACAGAGGAAGTGTTCCGCAGTGTCATCGCTTTCTGCACATACTTCGCAGTTGGTGGTATCACTTAAGCCTAGCACCTTAAGATACTTGGCAAAAGCGTAATGACCAGTAATTTGTCTGCAGTCTTTTGTGTTGAGAGCCAACAAGAATGCCGCAGATTTTTTACAGACGTCGGGGAGAATTCGCTTAGTCTGTCTGCACCCTGGAGAGTAATGCCATCTGCGATTGTGTTCATATGAAACCCCACCGTCAATGGAATCCCTGACCGAAGACGCAGGCAGACATAATGCCGGTTCAGGTCCTGAGAATTCTACCTCCGAGCCCTGCCTAGCAAGTTCATCGGAGATCTCATTTACTGTGATCCCTTTTGAACCTGGAACCAGATAAGTCTAAGTGAATTAAGCCTTCCGAAGGAATTAAAAGAGATCTTGCATTCACGAACTATTTTGGAGGTGGTTAAAGGGCTGAGCAAGGACTTAAGCGCAGCCTGACTGTCGCTAAAGACGCAGATATTTTGCCCCCTCTACCTGTTCCTCACAGCATAGTCCATAGCCCTTAAGATAGCATAAGGCCGGCCATTCACTATACAAAATAACTGCGCAGATTGGCGTTTGCGCAGTGCATTTGTATTGTGAATGGCGGGTTTGTACTGTTTGTACAGTTAACTGTGTAAAAATCAAAACAATTTTGATTTTTGCTAAAATCTATTTGCGCAGTTATTTTGTGTAGTGAATGGCCGGCTTAAGTCTCCGTTTGGAAGACTGACGCATGTTTGCTTAACGAGAAGAAAAGTTTAATAATGTCGCTCTCTTTGGCCGCGACTTCGTACGCACTTTTAAGAAACTCGTACGAGATTTGTCCATAATGGTACGGAACCCTCGCAAGCCCGACTTTATAAACTTCCCGCGAACACAGCCATGGGCCGCCTGTATTAAATAAAACAAGGACTTTGTAGATTTTAATTTTTAATTTTATTATTTGCGGGGATTTTAATTGTAATCTCTTTGCTGAAAATAATTTAGTTGAAAACATGAGTGTATTTAACCTATCGGCACTTAACACTAGGTACTTGTCCAATCCACTTCTCTGGCGCTCATCCTACACTCCCTGATGTTTTTTGGGTAAGTGATAAGAGGAAAGCAGCCCTCTACGATCAACTTTCAGCCCCAGCGTTCTCGAAACATGCAAGAAGTGTAATCTGGGAAAATATTTATTACTTGTCGTCAAATAATGAACAGCTTTAATTTCTCAACGAAAACATCAAAGTTTTGTACAACCGTCATGTTGCCTTAAAAAATAAATTTGTTGAAAAGTCAACCATAGTTAACTGAACATATCCGAACACTTATTTTGCAACGGGTTCAAGCATATAACCGTTGGAAAATATTTCGTCTGGATGAATCCCGACCTACTCACTGCTCCCTTCGCAACAGGGTTGTTATGAAGATCCGTAATGCAAAATCTGTGTGTTTTCAAATCGGCTAAGCCCTGCCCTTGGCGGCCGACAGCTTTGGAATAACCGCCACAGCATCGGCATATGCAAGTCTAAGTATAACCCGACCAATAAAATTGATTGCAATGCTCTAAATCGCAAATTTATATCTTCAACCTCGGTAGGTAGGTAGGTAGGTGTGGCGGTTTGATAAGGCAAACCCAATTAGCACTGAGTGCCGTTTTGTTACCACAAACTCACGTAAACCTGGGTATTATCGATTGGTGGGGGAGGCTAAATCCAACCTGCGGAGTTGAGGAAAGTTATCAGTTCCTTGATACTTTTCTCGGAGACTTCCTCAAGTGTATTGAAGATAGGGCTTCCCAATGTACGTAGTCTGGTCCTAGCTAAAGCCGGACAGGTACATAAAAAGTGAATTAGGGTTTCTTTTTCAGTTGTCACTTTGCAACTGCGGCAGTGTGTATTGTATGGGATGCCCAGCTTGGCCGCATGGTCACCTATAGGCCAGTGTCCCGTGAAGATCGCTGTAAGTCTTGCGATGTCTTTTCGGGTTCTACCTAGAAGGTTTTTTGCCTTGTTGTAGTTTGGCCACGTTTTTCTGGATATGACGCATGCAGTCAGCCTGCTCCATCTGAGGTTGGCTTTCTAAAGGTATTCTGCGGTGATATTTGCCTTAACTGCTCCGAGCGGAATGTGGACTAGTTCTGCCAGAGAGCAGTGGAGAGCTGAGCCTTGCCTGGCCAGTTCGTCGGCATGTTCGTTTCCATAAACGTTACTGTGCCCTGGAACCCAGATCAGGGTAACCTTGAACTTATCAAGTAGGGCCAGCTCATTACGGCATTCTAGTACTAACTTAGAGGATATAGTGACCGAAGCGATCGCTTTAATAGCAGCCTGGCTGTCAATAAGTATGGCAATCCTTTGTCTCGGTGTTATATTTGAATGAAGTTTGATCTGGCGACAGGCTTCACGGATAGCCAGTAGCTCCGCCTGGAAGACGCTTGCAGTATCCGGAAGTCTGTACGATTTTGCGATGTTTAAGGATTCCGAAAAAACTCCCGCACCCACGCCGCAGTCCATTTTTGAACCGTCGGTGTAGATTGTTTGATCGAAATCCCTTGTCACTTGTCCATTTTGCCATTCTGATCTAGTAGGGATTTGAACGACGAAATGTTTTGTAAAAGACATTCTGGGAATGATGTAGTCTGTTGAAGGCGGAACTAGTTTTCTAGGTAGAGAATCTAGAATACTACTGTGGCCGTAGGGTTTTGCAGTCCAGCATCCAGACTCTCTGAGTCTGATCGCGCTGTATGCTGTGATGTTTGTTATATGTAGATCAAGAGGTAAAAGATGCAGTAAGACTGTGAGTCCGTCTGACGGTGTTGACCGTAGAGCTCCCGTTGTTCCTATGCATGCCGTTCTTTGTACCTTATTAAGTTTGGTAATATTGTAATTTTTCTTTAAAGCCGGCCACCATACTATTGACCCATACGTGAGCATTGGTCGTACCACGGCTGTGTACATCCACAGGGTCAATTTTGGTTGCAGGCCCCACTTTTTTCCGAAGGTTCTGCTGCAGACATAGAAGGCTATACATGCCTTCTTTACCCGTTGTTCTATGTTTATTTTCCAGTTGAGTTTAGGATCTAGGATAACTCCTAAATACCTGGCACTGGTTGAAAGGGGTAGGGTTGTGCCGTTTAGGCGAGGAAGCGTAAAGTCAGGTATGTTGGTTTTGGTGGTGAAGAGCATCAGCAAAGTTTTCCCGGGTTGACTCCCAGACCGCACTTTTTTGCCCAAGTGCTAACTTTGCTTAGAGCATTCTCCATGATTTCACTAATCACGGAGGGAAACATTCCTGACACCAATATTACCATATCGTCCGCATACCCGACTACTTTGATTCCTACTCTGTCTAAACTTATGAGGATTTTGTTCATTACTAGGAGCCAGAGTAGGGGTGATATGACTCCTCCTTGAGGTGTTCCCCTCCTGGCATATTTGGTTATATTGCTATTTCCTAAAGCTGCTTGAATGATTCTAGTGCTGAGCATGGAAACAATCCATTGACTTAGATGGTTTGCTATTCCCAGCTCCCTCAGGGACTCTAGAATTGCTTCAGTGTGTACATTGTTGAAGGCTCCTTCTATGTCTAGGAAGGTAGCCAAGGTGTATTCTTTGTAGTGTAGGGATTTTTCTATCGTACGCACGACCTCGTGAAGAGCTGTTTCTGTAGATCTTCCCTTGAGGTAGGCGTGTTGAGATTTGGAGAGGAGTGAAGCTTCTATTGCCCCTCTCAGGTGGTTGTCTAGGAGACGTTCGAGCGTCTTCAGTACGAAGGAGGTCAAACTAATTGGTCTGAAATCTTTCGCAGTTTCATGACCGCGTCTACCCGCTTTTGGAATGAAAACAACTCGCACTCGTCTCCATGAATAGGGTACATGATTGTAGAGTATACAGTTCCTGTAAATCTTCAACCTCACAACCACATAATTCTATGAGGGCTTCTTCTAGTTTTCCAGACAGTGAAATCTTATCGCCACTAACAGAGGCTCCTCGTTTCGGTTTCAGAACAGTTGACTCTGCTGAAGTTCTCGAAAGTCTCCTCTCAATCAAGTTCTCTGCTGTAGGACAGGACGAGATTAGTCCTACACTGTTGTTCACGCTCATTTGTGTGATAAATTGTTTAAGCTATTTAATTTTTCCACCAGTGCAGTCAAACTGATTCATTCCTACTTATCAATGTACAATGCAAGCCGTCCAATCTGACAGCATCACGTCGGATTTCCTAGAAACTGTAAATGGTGTTCCACAGGGATCTATTTTAGGCCCACTTCTCTTCTCTCTGTAAATTAATGACCTTCCATCCATTGCTAAACACTGCGCATTACATATGTATGCTGATGATGTGCAAGATGATGTGCAAGAACTGCTGATGATGTGCAAGAGCTGCCCACTTGGCCTTATCGAACATTGCGTTGCCTGCGTCAATGATGACCTCGAAAATTGGTCTGGTTGGTCTAAATCAAATAGTCTTTTGTTGAACCCTACAATATCTAAGTGCTTAGTTGTCTCAAAGTATGCATTAGACCTGTCCTATTTCCCTCCTGTAGTCTTAGGGCTCATCTATGGGCGTGAAATTTCCGGTAAGTGCAGCTTTGTCAGTAAAAGAAGACTCCGTGTCACTTAACAATATAATTAGGTACGTTTTTGGACTACGAAGGTATGACCATGTGTCAAGCTATTCCAGACGCATTTTCGACATAACATTTGATAGCCTGTTACAATTTCGCACCGTGACTTTGCTCTCACACATCCTGCGAACACGACAGCCGCGGTATCTTCATTAGAAGCTAAAAATGGCTTCCTCAAACAGATCTGGACACTTAATTCATCCACGATACTCTTTCCTTACACCCGAGCGTCAGTTTTTTATTAATGCTATCCGCTTATGGAATTCTTTACCGCGTTCTGTTAGACGGATCAAAAGCGCAGCAAGGTTTAAAAACGAATTAATTTTTTATTTTGCCCAAACATAGTTAAACAATATGGTATTCCTTTTTAACTTAGCTCCTTCTTATCTTGTATTATATTGTCAAATCATGTAATCATGTTATATTGTAGCTTTTATCTAAGCTAAGTCTTAGCTTATCACTTATTAATAATATAATTTATCTTACGGTGTATATTTATTTATTTATTTATTATTTAATATATATATTTATATTATATTTATTTATTATGTATAGGCATTACAAAATAAAATAAATAAATAAATAAATAAATAAAACTTAGGGACGGGCTATAGTCCGTTTACGCGAACTGTTGGATACCCTATTCTTATTTCTATCAGACACCTAGAGAGTCTATATTATAAATTTCAGCTTTCTAGCTCAAACTTTGACTTTTCAATAAAATTCTTTTATTTAATTGTGGGCGTGTCAGTGGGCGGATTTTAAAAATTTTATCTCCCGAGCAGTTTCAGCTTCTAGCTCTTTGAGTTTGTGGGCGAATTTCAAAAATTCTTAAACTTGATTATTTTGGGCCCCTAGAGAGTATATGGTTAAAATTTCAGCTCTCTAGGTCCAGTTTAAAGGCCTTATTTTTGCCGACAGACGGACGGACATGGCTAGATCGACATTACTATCGATGCTAATCATAAATATAGTAGCTTTTAGGGGTCTACGGGCAATATTACGGTATGTTACAAACTATGCGTCAAAATTAATATACCCTTAGAATAAGGTATAGAAAGGTTAGTTATTTTGACCGCCAAAATGTATGCAATTTTCGGCACAAACACTTGTCAGCTATCATCTTTGTTTTGGATCCAATCCCATTTTTAACACCTTTTCAGATTAAAATTGCTTTATTTGTTAAGAAAAATTGTAATAACATATTTTTGTAAAAATTGAAGCGTACTTCATACTTATTTTAATTTCTCTATATTTTCAGGTAAGCGCCTTAACTACTACTTCAGTTGATGTATACGTAAGTCTGTCAATCTAAGTTATTACTCCACTTGTAGACTGTGATCGAATGTCATTGTCGATTGATTAAGTTTCCACTGACAGTTCAACATGAAACAAATGAATTTCCTGTAGGGTACTACTGTTCTGCAACTCTTCCAAAAATGGTTGGAGAAGCTAGGTCGTAGGCTCTGTTATGCTCAACACATATTTATTTCTTTGGCAACTTCAAATAGAAACTTTCAAATTGACCATTTTTTCACATTTTGGCTGAATTATTAAATATCTGCCAAAACAAACTACAGCAGCAATTTATTTTTACCACCTACTTGCCATACGAAAACTAATCATCTTGTGTGTCACTTAACATGCCGCGGGTATTTTTTTTTTAATTATAAGTTTCTGTTTGACGTATCGAAAACAATAGCTTCTATTTCCGGTGCACCCACCTACTACGTCGAAATTGATTCCTTCTGCTACTACAGCAGTATCATATCAGCCCACATGTATTGATTTACATATTTATCTTTCTGTTTGTCCGATCATCTGGAGAAAGAAGAAGCCAACAAACAAAAAAAAAAAGTACGCAGAATGCCTCGAGCCAAAAATATGTGAGAAAAGAAAATACACAAAAATTGAACGGAAACGAAACAAACAAACACCCACCCACCCGCCACCCTCAGACGGACGACAGACCGGATTACATAAATGTGGGAAATTCCATGAAACTGGCAACATCCTTTTTAGGAAAATATAGGATGACAGTGTCGCCAACAAACATGGCATACGAATGTATGGAGGAGTATTATAATATGTAGTAATATCAGTGGAGAGTAGGAGGATCACAATAGCATCGTTAGGCATTGCGCTCTTTCTCTAAAAATGCAAATCATGTTCGTTGAATGAGTCCACCAAAGCACACTGTTCGCTAACATGGCTTGACATCTGGCCGAGTGGGCAGATTTATATTCCATTGATTAGTGCGGGCGTAGCTTAATAAATTGTTTAAACGCATTATTTTTCTTTGCTCATTTGTGCGGTTCCGAGAAATTAAGTGACTATTGATTTCCTTTATTAGGAATTTGTATGCCAAAAAAAAAACACCAAACAGCGTAAATAAGTGTTGAGGTTTGACCATGAAATTTTTCATTGATGTGGTTTGATGATTAAACTTTTTTTTTCTCCAGTTAATAAATCATATAATTGGAATGTTTTCGAAGAATTAATTTTCTTTTAAAGTGTTTTAAATGTAGGAGATTGACACCTGGAGTGGTGATTTGTTTTTTATTGGAACCTTACACGAGTGGGTTGGAAAATAAAGCAAAGAGTCGGGTGGCGCTGTTTTTAGCTTACGAATTCCATGGAAGAGGTACATTCACTCAATCGTGGAGCAAGTTTAGTGAGACAATGGAGACTGGTTGGTGTCATATATTGTTTGACTCATGTGTTTCTTTTCGTTTTTTCGGAGCTTCTGGCTGAGACGCCACAATATAGCTTGTGACAGAATTTGTTTAGGCTGGTGGCATTTCTCCATTCTGTATAAAACGGATAATGCTGCCAGGAGAGGACTTCTTAATATCTTCAGAAATCAATTGTTCTCTGAAGAAAATCTTCGTTCTAGTTTCATTAAGGGCCATACATTCATCTAGAATGTGTTCATATGTTTCCAGCTTTTAAAAGCTGCAATTTGTCGATCTAGGAGTTCAGGAGAAAGGCTCGAGACCTTTAAAAGGAGTTTCTGAGCCCTTTCTTGCCAGTTTGTCGGCTTTTTTATTGCCTTCAAAAGCCTCATGGCCCGGATCTCACCATAGTTTGGTCTTGTCCCTTGAGCCGAGTCACAGTGCGGCAGCCCATGGACAAAAATCAAAAAAGTTAATGATCGCTTTTAATCCGTTAACGGCTTATTATTGTAGGAAAATGACTCAATCACACAAAACAAGATAAGTTTTCTCTTAAGACTTAACGGCGTTTGCGACATCACTGCACTGAGTTGAGCTTTAGTACTGCAGTCTGTTTAGTTGCAATTTAGTTTGCTAAGATAAAGTAAGGGTGTTTTCATAAACGTCGAAAATCTGCGGTAGTACAATCGTCTTTCTTCTTTGTTGCATTTTTGAACACACTTATTCTGCAGAACGTGAGCAGGCCTGCCTAAGTACAATTTTAAGTAGTCACTGAATGTTCATAAACGTCAGATTTTTTGATATCCAAGACATCAAAGGAGAAGAATGTATCAACTTTTTTCATTTCATATAGCACCGTCCTCCACACAGAAATCTTTTTCTTTTTCCCAGAGTTGAATTCTTTTTCCATCAGAATTTTTTTTGAATTAATAGCTTAGTTTTCGCCATATTCTACGTCGCAGCTTCTATTTCCCTTAAAAAAAGTTAAATTTGGTTGTAAATAAGAAATTATTAAAATATTGCCAATAAAACTTACATTTTTCGCACTTTAAATTTTTGTTTTTACCTCCCGCGCACAATCTGCCAGACGCTGACAACATTTATGACGTTTATGGACATATCTTCTGCAATTCATCTAAGTTAGTTCGATCAAAAATCTGACTATGAACACGTCTAACGCAGGTCTTAGTTAGGCAGACGTTTATGAAAACACCCTAACTTTCTGATTAACTTCGTGTAAATTCTGAAACTAGAAGGATTTTGAACAAGGTGTGTAGTGCTACCATTAGAAATAATTTTTGTTTCAACATTTAAATGTATCGGGATTTTAGGTGCATTGTTAAAAAAAATTAAAAAAATATTAAAAATTTCGCTTTTCGTGAGCTTTTAAAAATGTCGGCACAAAATATCCTGTAAATTAAATTGTTTTGCACAATTTATATATCAGACCTTGTGCCTGTGTAAATTTGCTACCCTAATAAAAGTGCATTTTTTTTCTAGTGCAATATTCAACGATTCGAATTGATGATTTGCTCGACTAATGGATTTCAAATCCAAATTCAGAAAAACTAGATAAAGTCATTCATAAACTTAAATCGGTTTTGAATTTAAATGAGTGTACTGAGGACTTTAACATTAAATTAAGACACATAGGTGAAGTCTATTGTTTAGCTCTGAGCAAAAAGTGGAAAGATTGCTCTAGAAGCCGTAACTATTTATACAAGCGACACTCAAATTGGTTACAAAAAGAAGTGTTGATACCGAATGAAGAAGCTAATGATGTACAAGCAATACCGTCGAGATCCACTGAAAATCTCCACGAAGAAACGCGTCGCGTGAGACCTTTAGTGAGTTTTGAAGAAGCTTCAGTGAAGACAAACTGTGGCAAATAAGGGGCCCGGAAAATAAAGAGATGTTTGCACAAAAGAAAAATAAAATTCAAGAGCTTTTTAAAACTCGTATGGTCCTCTTAGTGGACAAGTCAAAACCGGGTTATGGTTCCACAAATGATGGCAATACTGCTAGACGGTTCTTTAGCAATTGTGAAATCAGTTCAGAAATCACAGGAATAGAAACTTAATTAAACAATTTTACATTATTTTGAGAGTTTTATCGGCAGATATAAAAATAAATGTTGAGCAGTTTAGAATTTTACACACACGATTTATATCTAATCTTTATTGATTTTTTCAATTTGCCTATAGGTCTTCTATCGGAAGAAGCGTTAGAGGCTCGACATAAGGAAATAAGAAAAAATCGATTAAATCGCACGCGTAGGATGAGTAGGGAATAGATAGACAAACACAGATCTTATGAACGTTTTATTACTTTCTTCTGATCCTTTAATTTCCACTCACAGAAATATCTATTTCTTCTGCAACAAAAATATTTCAGAAATTAGTATGTACTTGCAAACAGAAGAATTATCAAGAGATTCCCAAAATGTGTACGGTTCCTCTTTTCATGATTTTGATTTAGGTGATACAGATACAGAGTTTGACGAAAGCGATGACAGTAGTATAATATCTGAATAAAAAGTTTAATTCAATTGTTTTCTCAATTTTTTATGTTATATTTACGAAAAATTATGTATATTGCAATAATCTAAACAGAAATAATAAACTTGTACACTTGAATTTGAACTAACGATTTTTGTCCAAATGTCTATTCAAGTGCCGCACTGTGCGATTGTTTGAATTGTATTAAAACAGTGCAAGACTGATTTGGTAATCAATGGTATGTGAGATAACGGCATTTATAGTTGCTTGACTATATGGATGGTGGAGCTCTGCTTAAAATACGCTGGGACTTTCTCCCTTAGTTATCGTAACGCAAGTATTGTGTCCGTAAATTCCGGTTCATTCCCCCGATTTCAATTTAGAACCATCTGTATACCACTTTATGCCGTTATGGCTATTTGGTGGATTATAACTAATTCATGCTTCTCTCTTGGGTAACTCTATGTTCCTGATGTTCAGCGAGAAGAGTCATTAGTTCCGGGTGGTCGCTTAGCCTTGTTGCACTTGTAATCTGACCCCCAAATGTGATTCCTTCATTCGAAGGAGAATGTATATTATAAATCGCACTCCTAAAATTCACATTTTAGCCACCATCTTGGATTTTAGTTTTTATAAAATATATATATATGTCTAGGATTACTCCAAGATATTTGACTTCTTCGGAGACTCTACGGACAGTTAAGTGCGATCTTACCTAGCTAAAAATTTCTTCTTTTGGTAAAAGGAACAATGAGAGCATTACTGCGATTGATGGGAAGATTTTCCCTGATGCACAAGTCTAGAGCTGTATTAAGGGCGTTTTGCATTCCTAATGTGAACTCGTTGCCTCTTTGCCCCTAATAATGTTGACTATTTCAACGGCATATTCAATTGTGTTGTAGCCTAAACTGCTCAATCTATGGAGCAGGTCATCAATGAACACAGAAGGGGTTTATAGTACACCGCAGACCCTTACGGCTGATACTGAAGTCGTTCCTGACGCACCAATTATTCTACCATTTTCTAGGATAGCTTTGAATCATTTTATAGTGAGTTTGTCTATATGTCTGTGGTGCAAAGCATTTGATTTGAAATCATATCCAGTGTTATCAAAAGAACCTTCTTTATCCAGAGCATAAGTAAAGTGCGATCTCTTTGCACCGGTAGCTGTTTTTGATCTCTATTGTCAGTTTTACCACAGCACCTTGCGTAGATTTGCCTTTCTGGTATACAAATTGATATGGTTGTGGAGGCATGCTGTTCATTAAGCAATCTCTGATGTGAAAGTCGACAAACCCTTCCATTGTTTTCAGGAAAAAAACGATGTCAAGCTTATAGGACGATATGATTTAGGTAATTCGCTCGATTTGTTGCTGGGTTTCGGTATTAATATAACGCTTACCTCCCTCCAGGTATTTGGTATGTAGCCCCAGTTGAAGCTGAACCTAAATAAGGCGATCATGAACGGTACCAAATACTCCATTCCTTTTTGGATGAGGGCTGGAAAGATACCGTCTGTACCTGATGCCTTGAATGGTTTGAATGAGTTTATGACCCTCTTGAGCTTCGCCGGATAAACTGTTAATTCTGCTGAGGTTTGTTGGAGTTGAAACCTCTGCTATATGGTCATTTGATATGTCCGTAGTAAAGCACCCTGGAAAGTGAGGCTGAAGCAATGTTTTCAGCGTTTCTTCCCGGTCGCGTTTGATTGTATCATCTGGTTTGATAAAAAACCCCATGCAGTTTGATTGATCCTTTGAAAGTGCCCTTTGCAAGGAAGTTTTTCAAGCTTCTCTCGCAGTGTTCACTCCCGGAGGCCCTTTTAGATCTTCGCAATCCTTGCTTGTATGTGGTCAGCAGGGATTTGTATTGTTTCCATGCGCCGGTACGTTTGGCTTTGTTAAATAGCTTTCTTACTCTCTTCCGGATACGCTCTAGGTTGTCGTTTCATCATGGTACACGCCTTTTTGACGACAGTGCGCTTTACCCAGCAACTACTAAAAGTAGGAGAGAGAGAGAGTGCGGTGGCGATGGTGTAGATGGTAGTGTGTTGGCTGTGACCCGTGCGGTGCAGTTTCAATCCCCATGGGGAACAACAACATACGCCAGCCATAAAAGAAAAGAAACGAATAACACCTTGTTTCTCCAACCTCTACACCAAATAGAGGATTTCTGCCTGGTAGTACAATGGACCGTTATCGAGTCTGAGTGCTCTGGGATTTAAAAAAAAACATCGTACAGCGTCTGCATCACTTGTTGTTAGTGGTGCTGCTGGCAATATGTCAGATTTGACCGCAAAGTTTTCACGATATGTTTTCCAGTTAGTAAGTCGGTTGTCATAACGGACTGTCACGTGTTCGATGTTGCGCCTTATTTTGAAGCTATCGTGCGTATGATCCGATAAAGATGCGTCATCGGTCACATGCCAGTCCTCGATGATAATTTGAATAAAAGGAGATGAGAGAGTAAGGTCTTAAACTTCTTCTCTTATGGAGTTTCTAAATGTGGGTTTATCACCCTCATTTAGTACAACGAAGTTATATCTACATATATAGATGTTTTAAAAGTGGCTCACCTCTTCTTTGTATCTCGGCTGCCCCAAACCTTGTTGTGTGCGTTGGCGATGATTAGGTGCACCTGCTGATCCTAACAGTACTGCACAAGTTCTTGTTCTGCCACCATCTTGTCTGCCTCTCCCACTTTTGTTTAGGTGTCCGTGTTGTGCCCGTCCAAACCACGGCCATATTAGGCAGGTTACTGTTGATGCTGTTCGCACTGGTGGCCTTTACGACTGCGCTTGTCGTCGCTGTTTTGACTGCGGTTTCTGACAATGGCGTATCTACGCTTCAAACTGCTGCCCTCGTCTCTTACTAATAATCCCATTTACGAACCTATTCTTACTCAAATTCACATTTGACAGCCTGGCGCTCTATGTCATCAAACAAAAATGCGCACGGCAGCACATCATCTTGTTGAAACCATTTGGGTCCAGCCTGTATAATTTGCGTACAAGCTCGGATACTTTTTGCATTATTTGCATCCAACAAGTTAAGATTAAGGCCTCCTCATGTTTATAATGTATATGAATTTGACCGTCCTGTCCGTCAGATGTCACTTTAACTCGACAAAGAGAAATTCTCAATTTCGAACTTTTGATTGCACAAACGTCAAAAAAGCCAAATCCAGACAGTAAAAGAAACAATAAGTGAACAAGTCCACCAAAGGCATTTGTCAGGTTTTCAACTCAAATCACGTAGTCAAGTTGCCTTCCTTTTTAGATCACTTTTTGCATCCCCAATATTCTTAAATATTGAAAAACTGTTAGGCACCGTAAGCATCTCTGCTAAACTTTCAATTAATTTAACCTCTACTAACACCTTCCGCATTCATTACACAATGCAATCAAAAATAACCCCCATGACGATGTGCCCAGGCTTGCATTGGCAGGTCTATAGTCTCCGACTCGCACACATTCACCAATTAGTCCTCAAACAAAAGGCTCATCGCAACGAGTTATTTCTACTAAAACAAGGAAATCTGCTGATTAACGACTGCTATAAATTTATTTCACTGTCACTGTCTATGTCATTTCCCATTTTGAATTGCGCTCTGTCAAAAAACAATGCGCTTACATTTTCAATTAGTGGAAATGCATTACTCATAATTTCACGCGTTAGGAATTTCTTTTGTCTAACGCTGAACAAGTGGCATGAAATGCATGCATTTAAACTTTAAGGTTATCGCAATAAATGTCATTATTAGACAAAAACTTAGAAATTATAACAGCTGCTCTTCCTTTCTTCGCTTCATTCACCGTAATATAGTTCGTTACTGACTCTATTAAAAGTGTGATTCACTTTCAAAGGAAAAGAGGCTCTTTCACTATGATGTAATGTCATAATTAAATATTACCAAGTGAGTGACAGCTAATGAACAGGATTATGATTCTTTTTGTTTTATTTTTTTCTATCTTTATACAGCACGTGGAAATGTGATGTAAGCTTTATCTATCTACATATTATCAATCCGCTGTTTTATGCCGACTATTTTCCGGCTCATATTGTTTGCCAGTATTACATAACATTGTAAAAATAAATTACCGCAATCTGTCAAAATTAACGATTTTGGTTCAGAGTAAGTAGATGTGTGGTGTAGGAAATTGTGGGAATAACATGCACGGGTGGAAAAGTGAATGGCGATTGTGTGCGAAAGGAAGCGAATTGTTTATAAATATAATTATGCTAAACATTTTTTTTTGCTGTAAATATTCCAACAAGTTTTCCTGCAAAATCATCTCATAGAGTGTTAATGGACTCTGGATGTGGATTATGATATATTTATGGCGGATATTTTTGATGAATTGGGACTGTTTGTTATTCATGCATAAATCAATCAACTCAAGGTTCACTTTACAAAGACAATCCAATAAAGAAGAGCTCTCTTTGATACTAAGTTTACTACCATGAAAATAGTTGTATAAAACTTGTTTTTGTTTTGTTTTAAGTGTAACGGAAGCATTGTAGCGGAAGCAATCGGATATCAGGACCTACTACGCAATTAGCGGATTTCGGAACCCAATTAGTTTGTTGCTATTTGCCGAATTTCGAAAATCCGTTGTCGCTTTTTTGTCGGATTTCGGAACCCATTTGCTTCCGTTTTCGAAATGAAATGACGTTTGTTGCAAATTAACCGGGATTGTTTATGGAAATTGATAGAATAAAGTTCGCATATCTTGTGATGATTTATTTATTTATTTCATCAATTGAAAACATCTACTGTTCACACTAGATTACTTAATACAATTTCAACACTTAAGTTCTACCAGCAAAGCCTAACGCCAAAATTAATTTATTTTTAAACGAGTCCCTACTTGGATCAAACTCAAATAAACCGGTATGCCTATTACATCCTTTAAGGCATCTGGTAATCGGTTCATTACAACCGTAATTAACTCCTTGATACGGAACATAAAACAATAAACGATTTCTAAGTACTCTTGATGGAGCATAAAATCCAATTAATGATAAAAGAAAAGGGCAATCGATATGATTGTTTATTAAATCGCGAATAAACATAAGTGAAAAATATTGCCTACGCCCGAAAAGAGGTAAGATATCAAATAATTTGCATCTTGTCTCATACGAAGGCATTTCGATATTCCAGCGTTATATACGCACGGCAACCCTAGTTTAACGGTTTTGGATCTTCTTAACCCTAGAACCCTGCCCATATTTGCAGTGGACTTTTCCTACCCTGGGTGCCAAGGCACCCTGGTTTTTATTTCAAGATATCTTATTAAATAAAAGTCTTAACATTTTTAAATTTTTATTTTATTTACTTTTATTAATATTTGAATAGAAAAACACAAAAGTTTTATTAAAACGTCTATTTAGCACATTTGGCACACATTTTAATTTGATGGTCGCCAGAAAATATTATCAATCAAATAAAGCACAGGGTGATACAGCACCCTGGGTAGGGTTCTAGGGTTAATTCTAATAGAATGTACTTCATACTAACTACAGTATTCGAGATTAGAACTGACAAATGCAAAGAATAGACTTAGAGTTATCGATCACATTCGTAAATGAAACTTCGGAGAGGTTACGACAAAAAGATAAGCTTTGACATTTTGAGACATTTAGTCGAAGATCATTATTATGACACCACATAGAAAGGCTCTCAAGATCTTCCTGCAAAAGAATGCAATCAGGCTCAGACTTAATAGGTCGGAACACTTTTAAATCATCGGCAAACATTGGGAATTCAAAAAATAATCATGAATTTCATTAATAAAGAGAAGGAAAAGCAAAGGGCCCAGATGACTTCCCTGCGGGGCTCCAGACGTTACATACACTGGTGATGAAATTACGTCCTTAATGCGAACATACTGAATGCGATCCGTAAGATAGAAGCGAATCCACTCAATTAAATTGGAGTGAAATATAAACCTATTTAGTTTGGAAATTAATGTATAGTGATTAACGCTGTCAAACGTGGCAGCTACATTAATTTATCTAGTATAAAAGGTGCAATCATCCATATATTCACGGATAGTCAAGCAGCTATAAACGCCCTTAGCTCGCATACCATTGACTCCAAATCAGTCATATACTGCTTCAATACCCTTCAAACACTCGGATTAAGAAACAAGACCAAATTATGATGGGTTTCGGGTCATGTCGGTGTAGAAGGGAACGAAAAGGCCGACAAACTGAGCAAAAAAGGTTCAGAAACACCTTTCATAGGTCCCGAACATTTCTGGTGCACTCCTAGATCAGCAGCTACGGCAGCAATAAAAAGCTGGGAACACAGGAAAGGGCCAAACAACCCTTTCGGGCCTTCAAAAATAATGCATTTGCTGGCATTATTTTTGAAGCCTAAGCTTAAGCAGGCATGATATCAAAAACTTAGTAGGGTACCTTACTGGTCATCATGGTTTAAGATATCATCTAAACAAAATGAGAGTAGCAGACTCTCCTGAGTGCCGACTTTGCCTTGAAGAGGACGAGTCAGCTGAACACATTTTATGTGAATGTCCAGCCCTTAATGGAATTAGAATGAAGATCTTTTTCAGGGAACATATGAGCCCCGAAGACATATACAGAATTCTTCTACTGGTAAAATTGTCCGCTTTACACGGAAAGTGGAAATCCTACTAGTTTAAACTTTTTCTGGCCAATACGGTACAAAAGATCTTTTAGGTCGAGTGCCTCCCTCTATTATATCGCCTTGGCGAGCCAGAAATTTAAAAAAAAAACTCTGTCAAACGCCTTAGCAAAGTCAGTATAAATTACATCACACTGTAACCCTTTTTCAAGGTCATTCAAGACAGTGTGACAAAAGATTGAGAGATTTGTAGTGGTAGATCTACCAGCCACAAATCCATGTTGAAACGGAGAGATAAATCTCTTTAAGAGAGGTGTAAGTTTTTCATAAATAAGTTTTTCAAATATCTTGGGTATTGTCGAAATTTTGCATATTGGACGATAATTAGTAATGTCCTGCCTTGATCCAGATTTATAGATTGATGTTATAAATGAGTTCTCCCAAACCTTCGAAAAATGTCCACTCTGCAGAGACAAGTTAAACACTAAAATTGCAAATTATCTTTTCTTTCTAGTCGGATATTAAGAAAGAAGTTAACAGCCATATTAATAAAAAAACACTATCCACTCCCTAACACACGAGTTAGTTAGCACAAGGATAGCGAACTTGTCCATATGATAACTTTTCTGATTAATAAAAATGTGTTTTCCCTGTGTTTTAGCTGTTTGCTCTTTATCACCTACAATACGGCTGCACTTTACCAAAATATACTCAAAAATCGAGTGTATCTGTCATATGCCTAAATGGGAGACAGTGTTCTCTCTCATCCTCTCAATGTTTCCACACATGCATGCGCATCCTCTCAATTTATGAATGCATGAACTACGATCTGAGAATGTGTGAAGTTGTCCGCTCCTTATTCCGTGTATACGTATTCCGTGAGTTACACGTCGTCTAGATGAGCAATATTTTATAGAATGCAATATACCGTTCTATGAAAATTGCTCGTCGAGACTACGAATAGTATTCTATGAAAAATTGCATTCTATATATTGCTCAGTTCATAGCATTCTATGGATAGTATTCTATGAGCTGCCATTTTTTTTGAAGTGCTTCACTCTGTGACATTTCCACCATTGAATAAGTAAGCTATGAAATGCCCACCGTACATTGTATGGTATTCTATATTTCTTTCTTTCTATGAAGAGTGACAGATGGTAAGCTATGAAATATTGCTCGTGGAGACGCGGTGTTAAGTTATTCACTCGTTATCACATGTCAGTGAAAGCTAACACACGTTTATTAATCAGAATTATGAGTTAACAGATGTGCAAGTGCTAACTCGCCGCTTTCCGTTGTTTATTAATACGGCGGTAAACATAGACCCCACGGAAAACGCAAAAGAACAATTTTGAAGTAAAATTGGTGGATGCCCTCGAAACCAGGATTTTTATCTAATTTTAATAGAGAAAGAGCAATATGAATTTCGTGGATTGAACACTCTAGGTTACCAACATTGAAATAATTACTTGACATCACTTGCGTTTATAGGTGGAATAATACCGCTTGAATATACAGACTAAAAGTGGTTAGGAAAACATATTTCAGATGGTTAAAAGGTCGGAAGAGGATACATCACATGCCTCTCCTCCTTTTGGTGTAGAGGCATGTGATTGGGTGGCGTATGTTGTTGTTCCCCATGGGGATTGAACCTGCACCGCACGGGTCACAAGCCAACACACTAGCCTCTACACCGTCGCCACCCTCTGAACCAGAAAGAACATACTGTCTATAAAGAAATTTGTTTAAAACATCGAATTATTTTTGTAGCCTAACAGAAGTTCAGGATCATTGTTTCTTTTTCGGAACTGCTTATATATTGCAAATTTCATCATGTTTATGCTTGAAAATGAAATAAAAAGATGGTCGACGACGGTCTAACAAAAGCTTTAAGCACACACCCAAACATAGTGAACTACCAAGGGCGACACTTTGCCCGGAAGGTAGGAGTAACCATATCTAAAGCTACCAAAATACTCGAAAAAACTTGGTAAAGTATTGAAAAATGTGTTAAATAGTCGTCTGAAAAGTGTTAAATCACGTTTGGAAGGCCTTAACAAGGCTTACACAAGGACCTACATCTTCTTCCTTCATGATGGTGAGGCAATGACCAGGGTTAAAGGGATCATACCTACCACTTAACTGCAACCCTACTAGTCCGTCTGTGGGGTTCACCGGTCACAAGGGCTTACATTTATTTTAATTAACCAATAAATATTGTTAAACAATCCGTATTTATGTTTTCAATTACTAATTGGATAACATTTGATAATATTATGTATACTCTGCTCGGATAATGCTTTGGAATTTTAACTGCACTGAATTGCAAGTCATAATGCATCAGCTTTTGAAATAAATTCTTAACGATTTGACATTTGTCGATTAAACTACGAAATAAATAGCAATATTTTGACATTTGTTCAGTAAATACTCCACATGGGCAATTGATTATTGTTTAAAATTCCCCAAAATGCATCTAATCTGTTTCACAGACTATACAAAAAAAAAACCCACCCTACCTATGCCATTCACAGTGCCTCTTCAATGACATTGGTCATCATGTTAGCTAATTGTTCAATTGTTTATTAAAACACAACTAAATATCGGTCATCCTTCCTGAACGGCAGGAATGGAACAGTGAGGAGTGGAATGGCTTTAAGCCGGGTGATGTCATCGTCTATACCGATGGCTCACTCATTGACGGTATCTTCGGAGCCGGAGTCTACTCTAGAGACTGTCGGATAAATCTATCTGCAGCCTTGGGTAGACAAACAACTGTTTTTCAGGCAGAAATCTTTGCGATTGCCACTGCCGCCAATATCCTGTTAAATAGAAGGATTAAGGGTAAAACCTTATACATCTGCTCAGATAGCCAAGCCGCTATCAAAGCCTGTTCGGCTGGTTCTCTCAACTCAAAAATAGTTGAGGAAACCATGGTCAAGCTTAACCGTCTGGGTAGATGTAACTCGGTATCACTTGCCTGGGTTCCTGGGCACACAGGTATCGATGGAAATGAAAGAGCGGATGCTCTGGCCAGGAAGGGCTCTTCAACAGCCTTCATTGGCCCACAACCATCTATAGGATGCTGCTCATCCGTCCACAAACGTGAAATGGATTCGGCTCTACGCCAACAACATTCCGAATACTGGCATGACCTGGTCTCATGCAGGTATTCGAAGAAGCTAGTGGACGGTCCGAAAATCAGCAGAGCTAAGTTTTTGCTTGGACTAAACAGGAAAGACTTGATTGGTCTCGTCACCGGTTTCAGTCCTCTTAACGAGCACCTCAAAACCATCCACATTAGGAGCTCGGGCCTATGTGAGTGCTACCTGGAGGCGGATGAAACGGTATCTCACTTCATCTGTGAATGTCCGGCTTTCGCCAGAACCAGGATCACCACTATAGGCAAACAATTCGTCAACGAAGATGAGATGGGGGACATTGAACTTGCTAATATTCTTCGCTTTGCCAAGGCTACTGGTAGGTTCTCCCTCACTGTATCTTACTAATCGCCAATAACCAGCGAGCGGGCAGCTATGCTGAAGTACAATGGACCAATAGGTCTAAGTGCTTGTCATCTACTGATGACTCCACTGCACATACAATACAATACAATACAAATATCGGTCCCTGAACTTGGCGGAAGGCTGATAAGATAAATTTCTATCGTGTTGGGAATTTAGAAATTTCACATTTCCTGCATTGTTAACCTCATGAATGACATATTTTCACCGATCGGGAAATTTGAAAAAGGATTAGGTACCACCCAATTGCGGGGAGTAGTCCACTATCTCATAAAGATAGTGCACAAAATGCTATGATAACGGATTAATGTTGCTGTGAGCGCAGTGCTTAGTGCGTTGTACTACTGAGCGGGTGGTTTGAGGTTCGAATCCCAACATCCAAGGGTATGAACTGTCTTAATAAGCTACCCAAAATTTACCGTTCAAAAATAAAGCTTCGCACACAAAATTGGTTGGGGAAGCCAGTTTTGAGGTCCTATATAGGCCGTTGATGCCTAATTTGTATGCGTGTTGGAAACTAGTTCATTGTTAATATAATCCATCTTTGTGGCACTTACGTGAGTAAATAAAAGCCTGACGTTTACCTACGTGAAGCCCAGCTAAATTCCGATGATACTATCCAGAAAAGAGGTTTAGATCACAGTAAGTGAGAGTCAGAAGTGCAAACAAATTTGCTTGAAAATCCGCATAGCATCTGCGTTAATTTTTGATCAGTAAATACGAGTAGTAAGAACAAACAAGAAGGGCGGAGAAATGGAAAACCTAAACATAAGGAAAGGCTACAGTCCACATCGGAGTACTGTTGGATATTGTTTCCATATTCCTATTCCCCAAAGTGCGCTTGACATTGGGTTGAAAATCGTTGTTCATTTTGAAATTTTTTTGGAGTTCTATCAAATTGTTAAAAATTTAGAATTTTTTTCAAAACGACCTTAAAAGGTGGGCATTAGACATTGAAGCTGCCTTCAACGACGTTCTTACTGGTTTTTTTTTTTATTATCTTCTTCTTTATTTTTTCAACGATAAAAAAAGTTTACAAGCTATACTTTGCTTAAGATTACGGACATGGCTATTCTTTTTTTTTTTTTTTTTTTTTTTTTTAGTTTATTTTTATTTTCATTTTTGAGAGTGTTACAAAAAATAAAAATAATTTATAATAGATCTGTTTTATTCAAAAATAAAAGTAAATAGGAAGCTATTCTATAGTCTTGTAAATGACTAGTGGCGTCTGCCGTCTTACTGAATCTATTCAAGAATCTCTCACCTCGTCCGGTGTAGAGGGCTTGCTACCAGATGGATTTTATCCATGCTCAAAATCAGAATAAATCAGGCCCAGATGGGTAACAACATTATAGCCAAGGCTGTCGAAAGAGGAACACCCCAAGCGGCGGTGGGAGGTCATTTCGCTACTATGGCTCATGGTCATTGACAAAATTCTGACAGACTTCAACAGACTTCAACAGAATTGGAATCAAAACAGTCGCCTACGTAGACGACGTGGTTAGTCTGGTATCTGGATTGTTCCCCTCAGTGATAAGTGAGATCACAGAGAGGGCTTTGATTAAGTTAAGTGCAAATTGTGAGCTCAGCGTGAATCCGAGTAAAACTGAACTCAGGCTGTTTACCACGAATTAGATACCGACTTTTAACCTCAATAAACTAAATAACCAAACATAGAACACAGGGCACGCAAGGCGGGGTCTCCGGCCTAGAATGGTGCTGTGGATCACACAATCGTAAGTACGGTGGCCTGCTCTAAGTAAAGCCTACAACATCACCAAACTCAATCGAGTCCAGACGACGGCTGTGATTGGTGTAACTTTGGCTCTTCTAAACCTCCTCCCTCTCGATCTTCACATCACATTTACTGCATCTTGCACCGCATAAGGCTCAGGGAATCTGGGTTCTGGTCATATAAACCCTACGGTCACAGTAAGGTGCTTGACCTGCTACCCGGACACCTTACTGCGACTGCCACTGACTACACAATGCCCAAACACAACCTCAACGATGCCGCTGAAGCCTATTTCCCGTCCAGAATTGAATGCAAAAATGAAGAGTTCCCAACGCCATTTTTACCGACAGTTCGAAAATGGAATGCGGAGTCGGCGCGGGTATCTTCTCAGCAGAACTGAACATATCCAAATCATTCCGACTCCCGGGTTCCTGTAGTGTATTCGAGGCTTAAATACATACTAGCCATCAGGGAGGCTTGTAGGATACTCAACCTCTTCCCCATAACCAAGAGATATGCCAAGAGATATTGCCATCTTCATTGATAGGCAAGCAGCTATAAAAGATATCGACTCACACTCCGTATCATTCAAATTAGTCGTAAAGACGCAATCACTTGTCTAAACGGCCACTTCAACATCACTCTCCTCTGGGCTCCCGATCAAAGTGGCATGAAGGGGAATGAAAGGGCCGATGCGCTATTAAGGCACGGCTCTGCCCTTGACAGCTTCCTTGCAGAGACAGTTTCTTCTGCCATAGGAGTTGTCAAGGGAAAAATATCCCAGTACTCTCACGGGCGAACTCCAGATGGAGAAACCTAATACCGCCTCATAGCTGGGTAGATGTGGCTCCGCTTCAATGCAAAAAGAACCCACGATCTAACAAACAGAGCCCGACAGGAGATGGCAACCAGTACTGGACATTGGCCTGTCGGCACTCACGCCGCCAAGTTGGGCATCCCATTCAACCAACAGTTGCAAGGATATAGTGGAAGATTATACCCCTCACCGCTTCCTCTACGAAGGTCCGGCCCTAGCTAGAACTAGACATCGCACACTCGGCAAAACATTCTTCGACGATCTATCAGGATTAAGCAATATAAAATTCTGCAATATCATTGACTTCCTCAATTCCCCAGGTTGGAATTGAAACACAAATTGACTCCCTGGGTCATTTGAGTGTTAGCATTAAAACGGCGCCTTCGCGCTGATTGCGTCCTTTTGTACTGATAACAGTGGCTGGCTCCCAGCCTCCTGCCAGGAACAAACTAGCGCTTCGGCGCCGTTTTGAGATCACTACTCACAAGGCCTGTTAATAGAAAAGGAGAAGAAATGCTCGAAACCATCCTGTGGTGTTGGGGAGGTCCGCGATGTTTTTGAAACCTATTCTGGAGATGTCATAAGTGATCAGTAAAGTGTTTTTTGCATATTGACAGACATAAATAAATCACTCAATCAACATCATATACCTACTTCCACAGTTTTATAAAACGTAAATTGCCAAGAAACCGCTTTTCGTTTAAAACATTTATCCACCTGGCCGGGCGAAGGAAAATTATCCACGTGGGCTGTCTTCTTTTAGTGATATCTGAAGCAAAACCCATCCTACACACATCTGAAATAGAATTCCATTCTGCACTACACAACAAATGGACTTTGACCATAATATGTATGCTCCACACGCTGTGTAGGCGTTTCGAAGAACATGTACGAGTACATATTCATTTTGATTGCTTAAAAAAACAAGAGAAGGAATTACAAATTTGAAATTGAATATTACTCGTATCTCGCTGTTTATAGAGAGCTCCTGGGGTACTCTTGTTGCAGTTAGGTTTTGAAAATTGGCACAAAAAAAAAAACGAAATGAAAAAAATTACCGACAGACTACACTTCAGCTGTCATGTCAACTTAATTTGTTTACTCTTATTGTACTGTCAAAGCCCACTATTAAAATCATTCTGATGCTGTGGATGATACTGTGCAATATTGCTGTTGGGGACTGTGCAATTTGAGTTGCTGTGCTCCGCCACTTATTTTATTAGGATTTCCTGCTAAATTTTAATTTCCTCTATACATTAATTTATACTAATACTTCTTCACTACTTGTCGTCAGTGTATGCAGAAAAAAACATTGACTTTAGAAATATTCGTTTCTTTTCAAATATAGTAACTAAACACCCCAATCCTCCGCCACTTGGCATGACAACTGAATGGGGCAGTTATGTAGTCTTTTCTGATTTGGAACGATGTCACTTTTTTTGTTGATTTTTTTTACGCTCACAGTAAGTATGTATGGCAAATTAGAGCACCGTAGCGTGTCGCTTTAAGTATAAAATTGCTGTCTTTCCATACAGTTTTTTTCTTGTTTTTCTTTTGAAAGTAGAAACTCTTGAATGGGTTGTAATAACGAAGAAAAACTACATAAGTATTCAAAATTTCATTCATGAAATACTTTCATTTGTTTTTTATTTAGTTTTTTTTTTTACTTTGTTTCCTTTGCCATATTGTTCTGCACTACTGCCATACCGTAAAAAATATTTATTCAATGAGTGCGTTCAGTAGCTACAACAAAGACGCCTTGAGAAAAGTACCTAACTAATAATACCAGCAAACTTGGTTCATTCATTTTAATTTTTTTTTGTTAACGTCGAAAACTTATTGTGCATTTTGTGTGAGAATTTTCATATTAGGTGTAACTACATAGGTATTTATTATTTTCTTGGTAATTATTATTTCCATGTTGCTTTGTTACGTCATTACTTAGTTTAATGAGGAAGTTTCATGTGGCAGTGGTACTTTAAATTATACTGCGCTGCATATACATATACTACACACCATCAGCTAGATTGTAGCATTTTTTGTTGTGCTTTTCTTTGGAAAGCGAACAGAATAAATGAAACTTCTGTTTTATTACAACACATGGGAATAAAAGAACAATGTTTGCTCGCCCCGGTGGAGAATGCATTCTAATTGGCTGCTTAATGAGTGACCGAGTCGGATGGATTATAATGGGCGTTAGTAATATTGCTTTTGGTCATGCTATGAGTGTTTTTTTTTTGTATTACTTAATTCGGAATAGTTGACAGTGAGAAATGCTTTCGAAGTTTGTTTTGAAGATCTGTCAAAAAAATTTATGGCGGCGTTGCAAGATATTAAGTCGGTATGTTAAATCGCTAAAAGGACTTAAGGACTCTTCACATAAGTGTGCCTTGCGCGAACAGAAACTTTCAAATACATATTACTATTCCGAGGGTAGGATATTTGAATAGTTCATCAAAATATGTATACCTATATAAAAAAACAGGGTTCAGTACGGTTTAATTAACCAAATTTCGAATTCTAAACTTGTTGCAACGAACAACAACATCCTTGCTGCGATTTGTCAAAGTTTAGTCACAATCCACAAAATTTGGTCGCGTTTCACATACCGAAAATTCCGAATGCTGTTAGGATTTGCTTGTACTTTTCCAGTAGGATATGTGTCATCGTCCGTCCTTGTCAAAATCTTTCCATCTCCAAGGAAACAATTACCCCGATAGATGTTTTTGACAGTTGTCTCCTTTAAATGATAACAATTAAGTGTCACGCCATGATTAAGCTATTCGAAAAGTTCTGTCCCCAGGAAGCAAAAATATGAGTGGTGATGTAATATACGAGTATTGTTGCGCGACATAAGAACTTTGACAGTTGCACGCCAAAAGCAGCTAGATCCAGCAATTGTAAAATTCATACTCGTAGAAAATGGGTATGGAATTTCGAATCGCGCTTTATTTGCGTTTGTCAAATATTTAGTCTTTTCATATTTTGTAGCTGTCATAGGTAAACTGCATGCCGCCTTTAACTTTTTGCAATGACAATTCGCAAGTTGCGTGTTAATTTTGGTGTGTATATTCATATCTGTCGCTGCGAGTTGACGTTTTCATTGAAAGCCAAGGTAAGCAATGCCATTAACACATAATGCCAACTTATTGGCAAAAGGTACCGCCATGACATGTGCCAATCTGCCTTTTTTTGTCGACTGGAATGGAAGTATGTAATGGCAGAAACACATCACTACAGCAACAGCAATTTTGACAGTTCTAGAACCAATGCTTTTCAATGAAACAGAATACCTATACATTGATCACAGCGATCCGAACTATAGGAAAAATTCTAAATTCGCTGTTGCTGTGCAAATTCTACAAATCTTGGGCCGATGTTTTCATTTTTCCCAACATTCAAATGCCTTTTCTTTGGTTTTTTCTTAGATATAAAAACATACATTGTAACGAACAACTTTAGGTGCAAGGAAGAAATAATTCTGTTCTATATTCGTTAAATCCATCTGTCTTTACTTGAATCTGCTTTCAAAACTTCGTCAAAATGAGGTTATACCTCTGCCACCGGTTGCCATGGTGCCAGCATTTTTGTTTTTTTTATATACGTACTTAGGGTGGGTCGATTTTATATGAGAAAAAATAAAAGTTATTTGATCATATTGTAATAGTAATATTATGTTGTGTATGGTGCAAACAAATAATAATTGCAAAAAAAAAATGCAATTTAATCATATCTTTAGCCCGCGCATGAGCTTTGAAGTTTCGGAGATTTTTGAAAAAAACAACGTTTGGGTAAATTTAAATATTTTATTAAAAAAAAATTAAATATTAATGGAAAATTTAAAAATAATTCATAAACAATTAACATAGAACACAAATTTGGTAATGGAAATCATAAATATGATGTAAACACGAAATCATTTTTTTTTATATTTTAGGCAAGAAATCGCGTTTACTCTCAAATCGAGGCATTAGTTTTCTGGATGCAAGTGTTGTCTATAGCCCCAATCGTTGCTGTTCTTTTGATCAATTGTTTTGCAAAATTCAAGAATTATCACCATACTACGAACATATTAAACTTTGTGGTGATTTTAACGCAAAAGTATATAAATCGGATGGTAGATCTCGTCAGCTCTTAGATGCTATTGCTACCTCTGGTATGGTGGTTGTCAACTCTTCCGCTACACGTTTTGCGCCTGACTCCCTGCCTAGTCTTCTTGACTTAGTAGTTGTTTGTCTCCGACCGTTCTTATGTTTTGCTCCAAGACCAGCTATCTCTAGAGAGTGTATCCGATCATGATCTTCTTTTCTGCACCTATAACATCGACTTCTCTTGTGCTTCGTTGCAGGAATCTTTTCAATTTCGGGATTTCGCAGCAATAAATAATAACATTCTTCAATATGATGCAAGTTTACGTCCGTGGAATTCTTGCTACTTTGTTCCGGATGTTAATGGCAAGGTAGAAATTGTTCAGGGAATAATAAATGATCTCTTTGATATGCATGTTCCCGTTAAAACTGTACTAGTGCGCAATAAAAAATGCCCATGGTTTACTTCTGACGTACACTGTGCTATAAGATCTCGTCGGAAACTGTATTCCAAATGGAAGCTAATGCGTACTCTTCCAAATTGGGAGGCATATTGTAGAGCCTGAAATTACTCCACATCTGTCACTAGAATGGCAAAGAAAAGATATTTTCTATCCAAACTGAGTACCGACCAATCTTCAAAAAAGCTCTGGAGCAATTTACGCTCTATCGGACTAGGAAAAAATAATATATCAACTAATTTACCTGATGTTGATGAACTTAATTGCGCTTTTTTTCTCCAATCCAAGTAGCAACTCGTCTTTTGTCCCGAATGTTCATCTCTTTTTTGATTCACCTCTTGGCTTGGATTTTGAAGTTGTCACGGAAGCGGATGTGATACATTATATCCGAAATCTTAAGTCGAATGCAATTGGTGAGGATGGATTACATCTGCGCTTCGTTAAAATGTTACTTCCCCATATTATAAGTTGTGTCACACATTTAATATTTTTTTTGTATTACTTCCTCTACTTTCCCTGCTGCTGGAAAAGAGCTAAAATTATGCCTGTGCCAAAAAAATCCAGAGCCTTATCGACCACCGATTTCCGCCCTATAAGCATTTTACCATGCCTGTCTAAGGTTTTTGAAAAAATCATTGCCAAGCAGATTTCTTGTCACCTTAATCGTTTAAATTTATTGAAGCCTGTGCAGTCTGGTTTCCGTGCCCAACATAGCTGCTCCACGGCTTTGGTCAATGTTCTTGACGACATCAGAGTAGAATATGATAAGGACTATCTTACGCTGCTCTGCTTACTTGACTTCTCTAAGGCTTTTGACACGGTAAATCATGACATTTTATGTAGGAAATTGAAGCTTTTTTTTTTAAATTCTGGCTCGCCAGGGCGATTTATAAAAGGGGGGGGGGGGGGGGGGGGGGTACTTCGACCTAAAAGATCTTTTGTACCGTATGGGCCAGAAAAATTTTAAACTAGTAAAATTTCCACTTTCCGTGTAAAGCGGACAATTTTACCAGTAGAAGAATTCTTTATGTCCTCGGGGCTCAATTGTTCCCTGAGAAAGATCTTCTTTCTAATTCCATTAAGTGCTGGGCATTCACATAAAACGTCCTCTTCAAGACAGAGTCGGCACTCAGGAGAATCTGCTATTCTCGTTTTGTGTAGATGATATCTTAAACCGTGGTGACCAGTAAGGTAACCTACTAGGTTTTTGATATCATGCCTGCTTAGGTTTAGACATTTGCTGGCATTATGATTGAAGGGCCGAATGGCTCGTTTGGCCTGTCTTAGACCTGGGATGTTATCCCAATGATAGATACATTTTCTATGTTCCCAGCTTTTAATTGCTGCCGTTGCTGCTGATCTAGGAGTGCAGCACAAAGGTTCGGGACCTATGAAAGGTGTTTCTGAACCTTTTCTGGCCAGTTAGTCGGCCTTTTCGTTACCTTCTACCCCGACATGACCCGGAACCCACCATAATTTGGTCTTGTTTCTTGCTCCGAGTATTTGTAGGGTATTGAAGCAGTACATGACTGATTTGGAGTCAATGGTATACGAGCTAAGGGCGTTTATAGCTGCTTGACTGTCCGTGAAAATATGAATGGTTGCACCTTTTATGCCAGATAAGATAATGTGGCTGGCGCATTCTTGAATGGCGTGGAGCTCCGCTTGAAATACGCTGGGACTTTTTCCCATGGGTATCGTAAAGCGTTTGTGTGGTCCGTATATTCCCGCTCCTACCCCCGTTTCCATTTTAGAACCATCCGTATACCACTTTATGCCGTTATGGCTGTTTGGTGGGTTATTGCTAACCCATGCTTCTCTTTTGGGTATCTCCGTGGAGAACCGTTTGTTGAAGCATAGTGTTTTTTGAATGCGGTCTGTGACCGTGCAGTTCATGTTAAGTTCTGGCAGTTCATCGAGAAGGGTCTTAAGTTCCGGATGATCATTAAGACTTATCTCGTTTAGCTGTATTAGACTTATTGCACTGCGGATCGCCACTTTTTGGACGTATATGTGGAGGGGTATAATTCCTGTTATTGCCTCTATGGCAGCTGTTGGACAGGTACGCATGGCTCCGGAGATACCAAGGCACGCAAGCCGTTGTACCTTTTTGAGCTTCTCTATTGCGACCTTTTGTGTGGATTTTGTCCACCATACTATGGAGGCGTATGTTATGATGGGTCTTATCATCACTGTGTAGATCCAGTGGACGATCTTTGGAGAGATTCCCCAGGTTCTACCATATGTGCGACGACAGGCCCATAAAGCTCTATTAGCTTTACTGATTTTGTTGTTTATGTGAGAGTTCCAGTTAAGTCTCTTGTCCAGGATTACTCCAAGATACTTGACTTCGTCGGAATACTCTACGACCGTGTCGTTTATTCTGATTAGGCCTAGGTCTAATTTCCTCCTTTTAGTGAAAGGAACGATGACGGCTTTACTGGGATTTATGGAAAGATTTTCCTTAATGCACCAGTCTATGACTGTCTTTAGAGCATTTTTCATTTTTGATGTGACTCCTATTGAGTCTTTGCCCCTAACTATGATGACAATATCATCGGCGTACCCAATTGTGGTGTAGCCCAAACTGCTCATCTTGTGTAGCAGGTCATCGATGACCAATGACCACAGAAGGGGTGAGAGTACTCCCCCTTGTGGGCAGCCCCTTACGGCTGTTACTGATACTGAGGTCGTTCCTGACGAGGAAGTTATTTTGCGACTTTCCAGCATCGCTTTGATCCATTTAATAGTTGGTTTATCTATATTTCTATGGTACAACGCATTTGATATGGATTCATATCCATTGTTGTCGAAAGCACCCTCTATGTCCAGAAAGGCACAAAGTGCGATCTCTTTGCAACGGTAGGCGAAAAAAAAAAATTGAAGCTTTACTTTGGTTTTAGCGAACACTCCTTGTGGCTAATAAGAAACTATCTTTTAAATCGCTCGCAAAGGGTTTTTATTGACCAAAAATATTCTCGACCAAAAAGTATCCTTTCTGGAGTGCCGCAGGGTTCAATTCTTGGCCCAATCCTTTTTTGTTTGTATATAAATGACCTTCCTCAAGCATGTTGCAATGCATCTATTCATCTTTATGCTGACGACGCACAGATATATCTTTCTCGGCCAATTGGACTGGTTGAGGATCTCGTGAGTAGATTTAATTCTGATGTCTCCTCAATAGTTAAATGGTCTCAAAATAATGGTCTGATCTTAAACCCAATGATAAGTCAATTGATTCTGATTTCAAAAACATTGTACGACACTGAAGTGATACCGCCTGTTTATCTCAATTCTACGATGCTTAAGTTTTCAGATACTGTAACAAACCTTGGGTACAAATTGAATCGATCTCTTTCCGCTATTGACCATGCAAATTATATTGTGGGACGTATCTATGCAGGTTTACGTAAGCTGTATTTATTTTCCAGTTTCACACCCGTTGACACTAAATTAAGGTTGGTTAAGTCCTTATTTGTTCCAATCTTTGACTATGCCATTGTTGTGTATCCAAAATTAGATTCCCGTTCTCAGCACAAACTACTTGTTGCTTTTAATGACATGGTGCGATATGTATTTGGAATACGAAGATATGAACATATATCCAGTTGCCACAAACTCGTCCTCGGCTGTTCCCCTCAGGATTTTTGGGAAATTAGATGTTGTGTGTTCATGCACAAGATCATATGTGACCAGTCTCCGCTCTATCTTTTCCAGAAATTACAATTTGTTCAGTCGCAGCGAACTTTCAATCTTATACCGTCACCTTCCAACTACTTGAATACGTCGTGCCTCTTTCTAGTCCACACTGCCAGACTTTGGAACTCTCTACCTGTCGCCATTAAACAGATAATAGGAGCTCAACAATTTAAAAGAGCTCTATTTGCACACTTCGCCTAATTGTAATCACTGCATATTCTTCTTTTCTCACTTTCTTCCTCTACTATTCTTTATCTATCCTAATTTTCTCCTCTTTTCTGTTATCTTGTTAACCCTGTCCCTCCTTTTCCTTTCTCCAAATATGTATTTAAATTTCTTTAATTGTATAATCATTTAAAATTCATTTAATTTTTATTTTAAACTTAACTTCTCTTAGTACCAATCTTTTTTCTTTTATTTAAATTCTTAATGTACTATAAAAGACACTTGGCTTACTTGTACTCTACCAATAAATTTTTGAATTGAATTGAAGTGTCGCTTCTCTTTAATTTTTATCGCATGAGGTCATAGATGCTTCCGTAACTATTTTAACAGAACGTCCGTCGCCCTGAGAACTTATAACATCGTTTATTTCTTGATAAGTGATTTGTCGAAGAATTGGTGGATCGTAAAGCTTTTGCTGCCAATCCATTATGTCAATTTAGCTTTCAGCATCGAAATTAATAAGCGGCACTTCAAACACACGAGGCTGCTTTCCTGTATGAGGTGAATTTCGTGCTTTTAGTATCCTTCTGGCAGCAAGTTCGCTGACTGTTTTACTTTGATCAGACAACATCGACAGAAGCAAATTCTCTGGATGAGCAAAATAGGCATTTCGTTGAATTACGGGATCTATTATAAGTTTCAACTCTGCTGGCAGATATCGAGAACTTTTAATTAACATCCATAAATTCTTAGATCCATCTTTACAAGTAGGATTTGTTTTTAATTCAACCCATACTGGAGCGTATACTTTGGCACAATATTTACCTAATAGTTGTAAGTTATTTGATGGAGTTAAAGAAGAAATATAGAGCCGCAATATTCTATTAGCTTTTGTCAACCATCGGGCATGGGATCTTTCCTGGGGACCTGTTAGCCAAATCATCAGAACATTGTCCACTTATTACTGACTTCGGTATTTCATACAGGTATTTCTGGTCGGTACTTAGATCATTAAACTGAATTAGTGGCAGTTCACTTTCTATTTTTTCATAATTCGTTGTTCTTAATTTCTCGCGATTTTTTAATAAGCATGTCAGGATGGACCAGTGGTAACCCCATCTAATTTGTTAAACAGATGTCTCAAAGGCAATTTGTTCAAATGTAGCTTACAAATGATGGCAACTCCCGCTTTTTCGCACCGAGAGAAGATTGTATTTGTGTTGTTTTTGATACATTGATACAAGTAGGTACAGTAGGTAACTGTCACATTTGTTACATTATATTGTTTTTGTCATTTTGTTTGGGCTAAGCTGCAAAAAATCTTAAAGCAATTGTTGCAGTTGAGGTCTCACACCCGAAACAATCGAAAAAATTCACGATATGGTGTTGGCCGACCGAAGATTGAAAGTGCGAGAGATTGTGGAAGCCGTAGGGATCTCGCATGGCTCAGTGGTTTCAATTTTGAATGATCACTTGGGCATGAGGAAGCTTTCCGCAAGATGGGTGCCGCGTTTGCTCACAGTCGACCACAAACGCAATCGTGTAACAACTTCACAGGAAGGTTTGGCGTTGTTTAATCGCAATATGGAGGAGTTTTTGCGCCGTTTTGTAACCGTGGACGAAACATGGATCCATCACAACACACCAGAGACCAAACAACAGTCAAAACAGTGGGTTTCTAAGGGTGAATCGGGGCCAAAGAAGGCCAAGGTGGGTTTGTCAGCCAATAAAGTTATGGCGACTGTTTTTTGGGATGCACGCGGGATAATCCACATTGACTACCTTCAAAAGGGAAGAACAATCAATGGGGAATATTATGCCAACTTATTGGACCGATTCAATGACGATTTGAAAAAAAACCGACCTCATTTGGCCAAGAAAAAAGTTCTTTTCCACCAAGACAATGCAAGGGTGCACACATGTGCAGTTGCCATGGCAAAAATCCATGAATTGGGCTATGAATTGCTCCCTCATCCACCCTATTCTCCAGATTTGGCTCCGAGCGACTACTTCTTGTTCCCAAACCTGAAGAAATGGCTTGGTGGAAAAAGATTTGACTCCAATGATGAAGTCATCTCGCAAATAAAGGCCTATTTTGAGGACCTCGACGAATCATTTTTTTTGGAAGGGATAAAAAAATTGGAGAAGCGTTGGACAAAGTTTATAGAGCTCAAGGGAGACTACGTTGAAAAATAAAATTATTTTTTTATCAAAAAATCTGTGTTTTATTCCAAAAGTCACGGACTTATTGACCCGCCCTCGTACATATCTTAAATCAAAGTAAAGGATGGATCCTACAAAGTGGGCTATAATGTATGACCCTATTTTCCGTATTTTTTGGCTAAGGAACCATTCTTTATACTTCACTGTATACGTCTGAAACCTGGCATAAGGGTGAACTGATGTAGCGAAGGATGAACTCGTGAGGTGAACGGTAAACATTCCGGGCATTGCGGTTGAAATGTTCAAGGGGTAGAACGTAACTGGCTATTTCGCTCGTTTATCTATCATGTTTCGAAAATGCTATCGCTAAGTGACATTCGATTCCATTTATAAAATCTGGTACTTTCCGAAAGGACCATTTCTGATGACTCGCAATCTATGTTTGGATATTCGGAATGATATATTATTCAAACTATGTACATACATCAATAAATTGCAAAAGCCTTCGTTCTCATATCATTTCATACTTGTAGCAGGAAGCCGTGTTCAAAAATAGTTCGCAACACAATCGTTTTAATGTCATCGCACATCTACTCGTAGCATTGTAAGCAACTCAATGCAACAATTATTTCCTGTGCAACGTACACATTCGTATGTGGTAATGCTGCTTCAACCATCACCCGTCAACGTTCATTGACTGTAAAAAAAATAAAAAAAAATAATAATTCAAAAACGTCATGCTAGTCAATTTCTTTATAATGGATCAAAATAACTGTTAACTGTCATCTAATACGGGTGAGGGCACTCAAGTATTCACACAATTTTCCTTCAATTAATGTAACCTCACACTTTACCTTGTTGCAATAGGTAAGAATACGCATACATAAGCGTGTAGGAGCCAAAATAGATATAAATGCGATTACGTATCAATGAATCATTATCGGTTGTGCGGTCTCTATGAAAAAAAAAAAAAAAATAGTACACAAAGAAGAATATTGTACACTACCGCACTGATGTGCCTTGTAAATAGATAAAAAATAATAGACAAGCAGGAGGTGGTGCAGACAAGGTATGTATGGCCGATTTTTGGCAAACAACCATAAACAGGAAACAGCCACCAAGACGCCGCCATATGCAGTATCGTGTATTCGATGCATGTATGCCCGACTTGATTGATGAATGGCTGTTTGTAGAATTTTTCGTATTTCGTGATCCACCACACCACCACCCACTGAACACTATATTGCTACCTACAGCAATATAAATGAAATACTCGCACATAAAACACATACACGCGCACTTCAATGCAGTGGGCGGCGTGAAGAGAAGAAATGGGGAGGAAAGCAACAGCAGAGCACAACCACTTGAGAAATATGTCACTTCCGGTCGATTAATTTGTGAATGAAAATCGCTTTCAAATGAGTTTGGCTTAGTTCACATGTGCATGTGCACACATCATTTTGATGGGCACATCAAGGCTGTGGGAGGTTGAATTGTATATTTTTTCTTCATTTCGTTTTGTTTTGTCTTTTGAAATGAGGCCTACAACAGTAGTAAACCTATGTATATTACATATCAACACATTAGCTGTCATTTGGGAAAGACAATCTGGTTTTGTATCAATGACGGATACATTAAAATATTTGTATTTGTTGTTTTCGATTTATTTAGTCTTCAAATTCTTTTTTATAATGAATTTGGAATGTCAATTTCATTAGTGGTTAGTGAAGGCTACTACAACTCACATGACGTTGGGTGATGTTTTGAAAAAGGTAGGCTTTTAGTTGTCATTCTCTCTGTAGAAACTTCTTCTTTTTATTTAACGACAAGGTTATGATTTGGGTTAGGGGGATCAGGGATCATAGCCCTTCCCGTTAACTGCATCCTTTCTGGTGGGCCTGTTATTTCGCCGGAGGCGGTTCCCTTTGTTTATTACGTAGTTTAACAGAAGTTGATTTATGAAGTATGTCAGTCATTACCGACCCGTACAGGGCCTAACGCCTAGTTTCTTATACGATTTTCCTGTTCGAATTAGTAGGGTTCGAATGCCCAATTTGAGAACCTTCTATTGACAATTGATACTTTGGATGTTTTTCAGACTTTTGCAAGAGGTGGGGCAGTGGAAAAAGCTCTAGATGTTACTTGGCTCCGGCGGCGTGATTTGAACCTGAGACCCCTTGATTAGTAGTTCAACACACTTACCACTCAGCCTCTTAAGAAGTACCGCTTTACCGCATTAGCTGGCAGTGGTACCAGATGTAAAAATTTGGCAAATCTTTGAATGTTCTAAAAGGGTCTTTCATTAAGGACTTGACAACTTCTTTTTAAAATGCAAACTACTTGAGATATCTCAAAAATGCATTGACTTGAGTTAGTTTCAAAACATTTATGAATGAAATTCGACTTCGTTCATATGTCCACCACGGTATGATCCCAACTTTCGATGACTCGGCCGCACATTTCGACCGATTCGGCCGCTACTTTTCGTTCGATATTTTCTCTGAGGTCCTCTAACGTCGCCGGCTTCTTGGCATAGACCAATGATTTAATATAGCCCCACAAAAAAAAAAGTCTAGAGGCGTTAAATAACTCGATCTTGGCGGCCGATAGACGAGTCCGTTTCTCGAGATAAAACATTCATCGAACTGAGACTTCAATAACTCGATTGTTGCAACCGCTGTGTGGCTGTGGCAGCTTCTTGTTGGAACCACAAATCATTTATGCCCAATTCATGCATTTGCTCAAAGAAATAACGTTCCAACATGTCTCTGTAGCGAATACGATTTACCGTAACGTGGCGGTCATTTTCATCGACGAAAAAAACGGCCCAATGACGCACCGGCATGAAAACCGCACCAAACAGTGACTTTTTGCGGATGAAGTGCTCCTTCATGAAGCACATGAGGGTTCTCACCTGTCCAGTAACGCATATTTTGCTATTGACGAAGCCGTTTAATCAAAAATGAGCTTCATGGCTCAAGCTGATTTTGCGATGGAATTCTTCATTTTCTTCCATCATGTCCAGAGCCCAATTCAAGAACGTACGTCGCTTCATATGATCAAGTGGCTTTAGTTCTTGAGGCAGCTTAATCTTGTAAGGGTGTAGGCCCTTGTGGTCTGGGAGATTCCCAATTCTTGAGAACGCCGTGAAATTGACTGATTGAACTGGTTTGCGACGGACGCCTCTACGGCAGCAACATTATATGTATTCTCACTGACACGGCAACATCAACCAGCAAATATTCTGACTCAATTTTTTTCACGAGACTATGAATTGCTTATCTACTGGGACGAGAATTACGCCCGAAAATTGGCGTTAACGCTCTTAAAGTTGCGACCACCGACTCGGAATTTGAAAATGATTTTACTGAATATTTTGACATTGACAGTTCGGTAATCGGTTTAAGGGTGCATTCACACTGAAAGTTTGAAGTTGTCAAGTCGCTAATGAAAGACCCTTTAAATCAAGGAATTTTAAAAACCTAAAAATATTTTCGGATACTATGTTTGAATTGAGATGAAGTTAATCTGACAGATTTTTTTCGGGGAACTGATCCGCAAGTGCAAAAAGTTCAAATAGCTGGGATCTATGAACTATAGCGTTTGATCGCTGTGATGACAACATTATTCATCGCGTAAGCGTATAGGGTGGATGAAGTGGCGGGAAAACTCAGCCATCCTCTTTGATCGAAAAGGAAGGTAGAGCGCAGTTGTGCGACAGGTGCTCACATGTAGGTAGGTAGGCGTGGCGGTTTGACAAGATAAACCCAATTAGCACCGAGTGCCGTTTTGTTACCACAAACTCCGGTAAACCTGGGTATTATCGTTTGGTGGGGGAGACTAAATCCAACCTGTGGAATGGTGCTCATACATTGTTCGACAGCGTAAAAAAGTACGAGGGCGAATTAATGGCATCTGAGTTGAAGATGCTTCGCACGACAGTAGAAGTAACAAAGCTTGATCGAATAAGAAGTTCCAAGATCCGAGGAAGCCTTCACGTTCACGTCAAAGAACCTATCTCAAAGAAAATGGCCCCACCGGTTGGTACTGTCATGTTCAAAGGAGAGATCCTACGGACCTGTCATAAAAGGCAATATCAATCATACAATCGTGAAAGAGGCCTTTAAAACTCCTAGATCACACAAATGCAGCAACGCCAGCGTTTGATTGGCCTCAGTGAGGAAATGATTCGAAACGGGGAGGCCTGGCGGTACTTTTTTTGCAATGGGAGGTAAATGATCTCTTTAGTGCATTGTTGGGGTAGGTGCATGCTTCAGAAGAAATTTGCCAAAAAAACATAGGGACGGGCTACAGTCCGCTTGTGCGAACTGTTGGATACCCTATTTTTTATTTATTTTTTTGTATTTAAAACCTAAAAATCAATACAAGTCAATTGCAGCGCTTTTTTTACATTTTGAAGTCACTGAAGTTTAATAATATTAAAAAGTATCTATTGAGTGAAGCTACTTACTCTATCGATTGAAAATGTCATTGTCAAGACCACCAGTGTTTTATTGCCTTTTTTTACTAGAAAAGCGGTAAGCATCGAAGCCCGGATTGTGGGACTTCAGACCTTACTAAATCCACTTCTGCCACTAACTCCTGTTCCAATGATAACACCGTTAGTCATACCATTACGTGCGGTTTGAAGCCGTAGTTGCCTCTATATCTGCATATTTATATGTGTCTCCTGAAAATTCATCAGTCTGGGCATCTGCAGGATGCACAAACGCACAAGGCGACTATGGGGAGAAATCACATTAGACAATTTGAACATTCAGATGAGCCGATGAGAAAAATTTAAACGACAACAAGCGATTCCCAATCGACAAATGTCAATCACAATTACCATTCACAATACCAAAATCTACAATCGACGATTGACAATAGATAAATGTCGCTCATCTATCAGTAATCGCCACTCGCAATAGGGGCCAATATCTATCAGCGTTCCCATACAATCGCAGTAGAGGCCTTTAACACTCCTAGATCACACGAATGCAGCAACACCAGCATTTGATTGGCCTCAGTGACGAAATGATTCGACATGGGGAGGCTTGGCGGGACTTTTTGTGATCAAACCGGCGAACCCTACAGGCGGATCAATAAAGATGCGGTACAGTGGGAGGCAATGATCTCTTTAGAGCATTATTGGGGTAGGTGTAAGCTTCAGAAGAAATTTGCCAAAAGAAAAATAATAATACAACCATTTAAGATGTTTCGATGCTGAGGATATGGAAGAACTACTTCTGCAGACTGTTTAACGGCGATGACGAACTAAATCCCGCTGTTAGACACAATGCACCATTCAACCTGGACGATGAAGACCAACAATTGCGTCCACCCGACCTGGACGAAGTGAACAAAGCCGCTGGAGCAGATGGCCCGACCGCCGATGATGATGGCAGGCGATGACTTGGTTAGGAGCGAGCATCAACTTATGTGTAAAATATGGTCGGAGGAAAGAATGCCCGATGAATGGAACCTCATCATTGTTTGCCCGATCCTCAAGAAAGGAGACCATCTGAACTGCGCCAACTACAGAGGTATTAGTTACTTAACATCGAATGGACGACATACAAGGAAAGCGTTAAACTCCTCAAAAGGGAGTTAAGATTCGCCAAGAGGAACTCCTGGAGAAGTTTCTGTGAATCAGTTGAATCCACGACGGAGGCGTCGCGGTTGAGGAAAATACTAGCAAAAGCACCGATACCGATGTCCTCGCTAAGAAGGAACGCCGGTAGCTGGACAGAATCGCATGAGCAAACGCTGGCGGCACTGACAGAAACCCACTTCCCTGAATGCACTGATGTACGCGATACAGTTACACAGGACACGAGACGGGGAATGGATGCAGATACAATCGACGAAATAATCGACGAGAGAAAGATAGCCTGGGCAATCAACTCGTTTGCCCCCTTCAAAGCTCCAGGAGTGGACGGTATTCATCCAATAATGCTTCAAAAGTCTGAGGAAGCTACTATCCCAAGGCTGAGATGCATCTACTCAAGCTGTCTAAGGCTATGCTATGTTCCGATGGCTTGGCGAGAGGTGAGGGTAATATTTATCCCAAAAGCAGGGAAAGCCACCCACACAACACCGAAAGACTACAGACCTATTAGTCTGTCCTCATTCCTGTTGAAAACAATGGAACGACTACTTGATATGTATGTAAGAGTGGCTATAGGCGACAACTACCTCTCGGACTCACAGCACGCATACATGAAGGGAAAATCTACAGATACTGCACTGCACAGGGTAGTGTCAGTAGTGGAAAGGTCCTTGGAACACAAGGAATACACTTTGAGCGCGTTTCTAGACATAGAGGGTGCCTTCAACAACATCGAGGCCGATGCGATTATGCACAGCCTCAGAAGGGCCCATCTCAATGACAGTCTCTGCGACTGGATTGGTCTTATGTTAGGCACACGACGGATTAAGTCCTACCTAGGAGACATGTGCATTGAGAGGAAAGTAAGCAGGGGAACACCACAAGGTGGCGTCCTCTCTCCACTCATATGGCTCCTGGTAATAGACGAGCTTTTAAAGACACTGGAGAGGGAAGGCTTCATTGTAAGCGCTTATGCCGACGATGTAGCAATCCTTGTCCCAGGAAAATTCATACCAGTTCTCAGTGAACGACTCAGCTTCGCACTCTTAGTTGTTAACAACTGGGTTGCGGGCAGAGGACTGGGGGTAAACCCAGCGAAGACAGAAGTTCTGCTGTTCACAAAAAGAAGGACATTACCGGTGTTTAAACCACCAAGTATGGGTGGAGTGGACCTGCAAATATCCAAGACAGCAAGGTACCTGGGCGTTATCCTAGACTCCAAACTCACTTGGAAAGAAAACATAGAGGATCGGGTTAGAAAAGCGTACGTGGCACTATATGCATGCAGACGAACGTTCGGTAATACGTGGGGATTCAAACCATATGTGGTACACTGGCTGTACACAACCGTGGTGAGGCCCATTCTCACGTACGGCGCGGCGGTATGGTGGAAGGCTACTGAAAAGAAGTGCTATCTTTCAAACCTCACCAAGGTCCAAAGGACAGCCTGCATCGGGATAACGGGGTCATTAAGGACTACACCCACTGCAGCCATGGAGGTTCTACTTAATCTCGTACCCCTGGACATCTACTGCAGCAGTAAAGCAGTAAAAACGGCCATCAGACTCAGAGAGTTGGGGCTGTGGTCTTTTAAACCATACGGACATGCCTCCGTGGAGACACAATGGAGTGCATCGAAAAAGAAAGTAGCTACTGACTACTTACCCCACACCCTTGTCTTCAAAAGGAGATTCGATATCAGAATCCCCCAAAGAAGCGAATGGAGTAACAAAATGGTCACGAAAGATGAGGAGATAGCTATCTACACCGACGGATCCAAGATGGACGTGGATACTGGTGCAGGCATCTTCTGTGAGTCTCTGGACCTGAGTGAATCATTTAGGCTCAGCAATGAATGCAGTGTGTTCCAGGCAGAGACAGCTGCGATCACACAGGCGGCCAAGGAGGTACAGAGGCGAAAAATAGCCGACAAACACATCACCATTTACTCTGACAGCCAAGCGGCTATAAAAGCTATGGAGTCAGTAGTAATCAGGTCAAGGGCGGTGTTAAGAGGCAAAAAATACCTAGACGAGATATCAGCTGCCAATACGGTAACCTTATGCTGGGTACCAGGTCACAATGACATCTCGGGCAATGAGAAAGCGGACGAACTAGCAAGGAAGGGATCGGAGATGAGTGCATCTCTGGCCCTAAAATCCATAAGAACCCCGCTAAGCACATTAATGCTAAGTATCGACACTGAATCCTTGAGTAAAGCAAACTTACGTTGGATCAATCTTGATACATGCAGACACACAAGAGAGCTCTGGCCAGCGGTCAACCAAACGAAATCAAAAACCATGATCGGGTTTAACCGCAAAGACATCCGAACACTGACTGGGGTCCTCACTGGACACTGTATAGTGGGCCTACACGCGGAGCGGCTGGGCATACTGCACAACGACTACTGCAGGAGCTGCAAGGACGTTGAAGAAATAGAATCTATACGTCACCTGCTATGCGAATGCCCTGCCCTTAGAACAAAAAGATTGAAGATTCTTGGCAGCTACTTCTTTGAGGAGCTGGAGGATCTGGCTGCTTTAGAGCTAAAGAAACTCCTGAGATTCACATATGAATCAGGGTGGTTCTGTTAAAGCGTATTACCGAGCTGTTAAACAGCGGTTTCCTTTATCTCTCTTTTCAGGTTCCCGGAAATTTTAAAGAATCCCTAAATGGACACAATGGACCCAACTGTTGGTCTAAGTGAGCCGTGACACCCGTCACAAGGGCATCCATATACCTACCTACCTACCTACTTAACATCGCCTACAAGATCTTGTATGCCGTGCTGTTTGAACGCCTGAAGCCTTTCGTCAACAACCTGATTGGTCCCTGTCAGTGTGGCTTCAGGCCAGGAAAGTCTACCATCGACCAAATATTCACACTGCGGCAGATCTAGGAGAAAACCCAGGAAGTCCAAATCGATACCCACCACCTTTTCATCGATTTTAAGGCCGCCTATGACAGCATTTATAGAGACGAGCTATACACAGCAATGTCTAGTTTTGGCATCCCTGCCAAACTCGTCCGTTTGTGCAGGATGACAATGGCGAATGCACGCTGCTCCATCAAGGTCGGTAGAGAACTCACTGAGACCTTCGATGTCAAAAAGGATTTAGACAAGGCTGTCATGTAACTTCTTCAACATCGTTCTTGAAAGAATAGTGCAAAACTCAAATGCTAACGTCTACGCCGACGACATTGACATAATCGGCAGAACGCAGCTTGAAGTCACTGGCGCGTTCGTGAGTATTGAGACGCAGGCGGCGAAAATGGGTTTGGCGATCAACGAGGGCAAGACAAAGTATATGCTGTCATCAAGAAAGGACACCCAACACCTTAATAATCCCATGTCCTTCTCTATAGTGCAGAGGCATGGACTCTAGCAAAAGCGGATGAGGTCACTCTTGGTTGTTTTGAGAGGAAAATTCTTCGGGTAATTTTTGGTCCTGTCTGCATAGACGGTGAATGGGGGAGGAAATACAACGACGAACTGTACGGGCTGTACAGCGACATCGACTTAGCCAGAAGAGTGAAGGTCCAACGACTGAGGTGGCTGGGTCATGTAGAGCGAATGGACGTGAATGCTCCGGCCCGGAAGAATCTTCGAATCCACACGCGAGGGACGGCGTAGTAGAGGAAGCCCCCGACTCAGGTGGCGCACGCAAGTGGAAGGGGACCTTAACCAACTTAGCGTGCGAAACTGAAGACAGCTAGCTAAAGATCGCGCTGGCTGGAGACGTTTGTTGGTTGAGGCCCAGGTCCACCCCGGACTGTAGCGCCATCCTAAGTAAGTAACTAATTTAAGGTGTTTCAATTGTTCATCGTCTCATCGCAACCTTTTGATTTGCCTTAAGTATATTTCCATTTGTTTCGTAAACAATTATTCTTAAACACAATGTTTATGTTGTTTACGAATTTTAACAAAAGTCCACAAACAAAAGAAGAGAAATAAACAATACTCATCTGGCTTTTTATTTTTACTAAATAAGTAAAAATTGATTTTAAGTAAGAGAAACATAAAAAAAAGTCGGTGCCAAAAGTTAAAAACAGAAACTCTTCCTTTCTCTGGAAGTAACAGAAATTGTTTGATAAAAATAAAACAAAAAGTATATTTTCTCTTGTCTACTGGTTTCTGATACTGCCCGCCGTCACCACGGATAATAACCAAAGGATAATTCCACTATTTCCCTATTTCCCAAATTGTGTGTACGAACAGGAAACGAAACGATTTTCCGGTTCCCTGAACGATTTTTTTTTGTTGATTTCCAAAAACTCGAATACAATTTTTGTTCTCCAAACCACACACACACACATAACATCGGCGCGGCTTCGGTATGAACAAAAGTGATGACTTTGTTATTTACAATAAAACACAGACACATTCGAGATGATAATTAAATAACTTCATCTCTCAACATCCAACGTTTTTGATCTAAAGCTTTACCTCTCGAAAATAATGAGTGTGCAACATTTTGTGTTTGTGCATTTCGAACAAACGCGATTGATACGAACTAATTAATGGATGAAAATGGTGATTTAATTTTCGTTGCAGGTTAAAATGGGATGTAGAATTGGGATAAGTAAACAGTCCGTCTTTTTATGTTCCCATTCACTTTCAGTGAATATTAGAAAATTACACGTGTTCTTGTTGGGTGGGATTCATTTATAATAGCGGGATTCCCGTTACAAAGACAACGATATTCTTGGGTTCTTTTTGGCCTAAGGGCTTACGTTACTTAACATTTTGTTTTAATGTTTCTCATTAAAAAAAAAACAGTCGAAACACTTTTTTGGTGTTGAAAACATTTTAATTTGTCGATTTGCATAAGTGTAGGTGAGGGTATTTTCTTTATAGAAGTTCAAGTACCTACACACATAAATTATTATCCTTTAATATCAGGATTTTTTTTACAAGTTTTTGATATAATAAACGTCCGCGTAAACTGTACGCAAGTTTTTGAAGAAAGTGGGTGAGATTGGCAATACTCATTGGTAAGAGATCTTGGAAAAAACGAAGGTAGCCCCAAAAGTACCCGACCTGACGTAGATATGGCGGTTGTTGGGTGAAAAGAATGAATAAAGAAGAAAGTACAAACCTTACAAAGCTTAAATTTGAAGGTTGACGACTCTACGTTGCTTATTGTCGTTAGTGAAGGCCCTCAGTGAAACATGGAAAAAATTGATGATACAATATGTACTTTCATTTAAAAGGCCGCACTCTAATCAATACAAAACTGATGATAGATTCTACTTTGGGGCAGTGTGCTCCTTCGTTTACAGCAGTAAACAATTTGGGTGTCGACGTTTAAACGAGACCGTTTGAGCTGCCAAGAAGAGCATTGCAGTAGTCAACCAAATGAGGTGACATTACCCCAGAATTGGTGAAAACAAAATCCACAAAATTGTATTGGTTGACCTTCGACTGAAAGTTCTTTTAAAATGGCATTTAAAAAAGTGCTGTACATCGTATTTTGACTGAACGTGAACATTTGGACATGAGAAACCTGTGCGCAAGATGGGTGCCGCAAAACTACTCACAATGGAACAAAAACAGCGTCGAGAGGATTTTTCAATCAAGTGTTTGGGGAAGTTTCAAAGCAGTACAAATTCATAACCATGGATGAAACATGAGTCCATTACTTCACACCCGAGACGACGAAACAGTCAAAACATTGGATTGAAAGATGGGAATTGGCTATAAAAAAAAAGACAGTTCCGTCTGCTGGCAAAAGGTCATGGTATCAGTTTTTTTTGGAAGGCGCGTGGGATAATGTGCATGGATTATTTTCAGAAAAGAAAAACTATCAACGAAATTGTTGCAGCGTTTGAATAATAAGTGATTAAATAAATAAAAAAAACGGCTAAAATGTTTTGTTTCATCAAGACAATGATTCTAAGGTACTATAAACAGAGTATCGAAACTACTGAACATCGCTGGGGAAAATTTATCGAGCTAAAGGATTAAAGACATAAGATAACAAATAAAGATATTTTTTCCAAAAAGTTTCGTGTTTTTTTGTACTCCTGGGACTGCCATTTTAAATCTCGAATGGCCAACATTTTTAAAGAAATATTAAGTCGAATAGGATGACACTCTACGCGCGAAATAAAAACAAAAAGAGCTATGTACAGATTTCCGATTCACGATATGGAAGGAAGACTAAGTTCTTGCGGACTATGAGGAGATTGGTTGGCTGAATTCGCAGTAAAATGGTGGGCGATTTTGTATTCCATTATTATTTAATACAATTTTGTTTTCTATAATAACATTTTTTGTTTCACTTTCGGGATTTTATTATTTTCGGATTATGAGTTTTCAAAATTTGGGATTGTGGCCTTTCACGATTCAATTGCAAAGCTACGATTACACGGCCATTTTTTCACGTCATTTAAATGGCGCTTTGACGTAAAAATCGCGTCACAAAACCGTAATTTTAATTTCGTTCTGTGTGAGCGCCATTTTTGGGATAACATTTCAGGCGTCATTTAAATGACTAGGCAAATGGCAGAGAAAATGACATGAATTGTGTGCCATTAAAATGACCAACAAAAAAATGCCCGTGGGATCGCTCTTTAATGACACCTAGGACAAATAACTATAAACTTTTTGGCTGTTGGACATTTAAATGGCAGCCTCCAAAAAATGACAAGGCACGGAATTCATGCCATGCCATTTTTCTATGCAAATGACAAATGACGCAGCATTTAATATGATATCTGCGCTTTCATTTGGTGTTTTTGTCTTGGGGAAAGAACGTGTTGCATGTGTCTGGCTGCTATTTCGGTACAAATTACTATGAGTGAAATGGAATACGAACCGTTGCCGTCAAGTGCCGACAATATGGACTATTCTGTCAACTTACGTGTGAGTTTGAATACCCAAAGTACAACAAAGTCGAACAAATTAGGCAAAACGCAGAAAACATGAGTAAATAGGAATAGGAAAATTTTCTATTCGTGGGGCGACGAAGAAGAATCGCTTTTGATTGTGGCGGTGCAAATGCAACGGGCGCCTTGGCATAGCTCAGGTTCTTCTTCGCGCAATTCGAGCAGTAATCCAGCACAAAATCCACTCTTCTCGCAACGGCTCAACCACTTCTTTTGCCAAATACTCCGCTTTCGCCCCTTTGGCTCGTAATCAAGATTGTCTGTCACTGCTTTCCAGCCCACACGCTGTCCACCATCATCGCAAAAGTTCTTTTTGACATTTTTTATTTAGATGAGAGAAAAGCACTAAATGACAGTAGCTATATTTTTCTCTTGGTCATTACGAAATCGAAATAATAGGAAAGGTGACATTTGTAATTTTGATGAGGCAAGTCATTACCATGTGATTGTCATTTTTTCGCTCGTCATTTAATGGCTCCCAACGGAAAATTCTAAATGACTCGCAGTGTCCGTCATTTGATTTTGGGACAAAAATGACGATGATGATAGTCATTTAGTGTGATCGTCTCTCTATTGCGACATTTTTTCCTGACGTCACAGCGTCATTTAAATGACTCGAAAAAATGGCCGTGTAATCGTAGCGTAACAAAAGTAATCATCTTTTTTTAATTTTTTTGTGTATGTAATTAAAAAAAAAACAAAAACAAACAACATTCCATCTTATGAGCCCTGAGTTCAACAATCGATTCGATCCTCCTGTGTACGCTCGGAGTATGGTATGCAAGCATCGCCTCGTGTGCGATGGCCCATTGGCCCCAGTGATGAATTGATTCGATTCCGAAACCGGGAGGCCTGTCAACATTTGTTGAGGTCGAACCGGCGAACTCCACAGGCGGACCTAGGAAGTAGGAGTACGGATGCAGTACTATGCGAGGGTACTACATGCATTTATTTCTGATCAAAGGCTTGCCGTTAAGAGAGAAGAAGAAAATAGGCATTTTTAAGAGGGGCAACATCCGTGGACTGAAGGCTAATCTTCTTTCGTCCCCGAAAAAAACTTTTGCTGGCGCGCCGCCACTGAATGAAAAACAGGATAGCGTTGGCTTCGACTTAAGGCAGCTTAGTCTACCTAGAAGTTATTAAATGCCGCTATCTTTTCCGTAGGGTTCTCGACGTCTAAGTACGTATTGACATAACCTTCCAACTGCAATCACAATATGCGGTTCAATGCTTCACTCCAAAATTTGTTTTCATTTGTTAAAAATTCAATGCCTGTGGACATTCATTCACAACAGCTTTATTTACAGAAGCCCAAATCTGAACCACTATTCTACCTTTAACGCGTTCGATTCCAATAAGCAAGTTGTTACTCTCGCATTGAAAATTCAATGTTCACAACTCAAGTAATGTACAAAGTTTAAGTTTTTCATATTTGTTTCCTCCTCCACGCCTTTCATCTAAGGTCTTGAAACTCCGACCTTACGGCATAGTTAAATGGGGTTACATCAATTGAATGGAATTTAATGCTTCTAAAACACAATGCTGGCTTATGTCATTAAAAAGAAACGCCATTAGCCGGCCATTGTCCATAAATGGAACTTGCGACTCTGGAACCGTAAGACTTTCTCGGTGTGTGAGATAATGACAGCTTTCGCTGGAATGACCACATATTCAATGTCGCCAAGAAAGCACTAGGCTTCCTTGCGTAATATTTATAAGGCGCTTAGGCGCCTCTAGTTTTACTGCAGCGGCCACACCTGTCTGGTGGCCCAAAATCTTATTTGCGGCTACTCGACAGTAGTCAAAAACGCGCGATACAACTCATCGGCGATTCTCTTAGTCATTGTCGTTATGTCTCCTGCCCATCGATGTTATAAAAATATTTCTACCATAATTGCTTAAAAGAAATAGATAGTGGAATTTACCCTTTGAATATTTCAAGCGCAATACCTGTCATGCCACGACCCTACACATATTTTTGGGGCACGGCAGTTTTAATGTATTTCACTGTACCACATATGTGGAATGTTCTATCACGCTCCGCTTTTTCTGACTATCGTATTTGTATTGTATTGTATGTGCAGTGGGGTCATCAGTAGATGACAAGCACTTAGACCTATTGGTCCATTGTACTTCAGCGTAGCTGCCCGCTCGCTGGTTATTGGCGATTAGTAAGATATAGTGAGGGAGAACCTACCAGTAGCCTTGGCAAAGCGAAGAATGTTAGCAAGTTCAATGTCCCCCATCTCATCTTCGTTGACGAATTGTTTGCCTATAGTGGTGAGCCTGGTTCTGGCGAAAGCCGGACATTCACAGATGAAGTGAGATACCGTTTCATCCGCCTCCAGGCAGCACTCACATAGGCCCGAGCTCCTAATGTGGATGGTTTTGAGGTGCTCGTTAAGAGGACTGAAACCGGTGACGAGACCAATCACGGGTCTCAAGTCTTTCCTGTTTAGTCCAAGCAAAAACTTAGCTCTGCTGATTTTCGGACCGTCCACTAGCTTCTTCGAATACCTGCATGAGACCAGGTCATGCCAGTATTCGGAATGTTGTTGGCGTAGAGCCGAATCCATTTCACGTTTGTGGACGGATGAGCAGCATCCTATAGATGGTTGTGGGCCAATGAAGGCTGTTGAAGAGCCCTTCCTGGCCAGAGCATCCGCTCTTTCATTTCCCTCGATACCTGTGTGCCCAGGAACCCAGGCAAGTGATACCGAGTTACATCTACCCAGACGGTTAAGCTTAACGATGGTTTCCTCAACTATTTTTGAGTTGAGAGAACCAGCCGAACAGGCTTTGATAGCGGCTTGGCTATCTGAGCAGATGTATAAGGTTTTACCCTTAATCCTTCTCCTTAACAGGATATTTGCGGCAGTAGCAATCGCAAAGATTTCTACCTGAAAAACAGTTGTTTGTCTACCCAAGGCTGCAGATAGATTTATCCGACAGTCTCTAGAGTAGACCTCGGCTCCGGAGATACCGTCAATGAGTGAGCCATCGGTATAGACGATGACATCACCCGGCTTAAAGCCATTCCACACCTCACTGTTCCATTCCTGCCTTTCAGGACACAGTGTCAAGTGCTCCTCCCCGATGGCCAGGTAGGCTGTCATAGAGAGCTCTGTACCTAGCACCTCTGGCCCCATCGCCGAGATTGACCTGCCGTCCAAGTACTACACACATACGGTATAGTGATTTTCTGGCCTCACTCGCAGCAAGGATCTGACTATCGTAATGTTCAAACATTTAAAACCAACGTGCGTCGGTATCTCCGCTGTAATCCTCCTTCATGTCTGCGCTATGAAGCTAAATTCTTAAATTCTTACATTGTAGGGGTCATAAAATTCCCTTATTGCACCCCAATTATACAAAATAAAATCATCCGTTTCGTTGTTGCTTCTTGGCCTAACCCTTTGCCTGCAATTTTGCTGCAGTTAAAGATCGATGTTACGCCGACAACCCGGAAACGTTTCATTTATTTAAAGCACACGATTAATTGAGCTGTATGTGCCCACGAACAGAAAAACAATTAACTCCGAAATTTGATTTACCGGATGTCCACCTGCAGTGTAACCTGGGGCAGGCATTTTAATGAAATGATATATTTTAACTATGTGGGGTGCCGTTATTGACCCAACTATGGTGGGTTCTGGGTCATGTCGGGGTAGAAGGTAACGAAAAGGCCGACGAACTGGCCAGAAAAGGTTCAGAAACACCGTTCATAGGTTCCGAACCTTTCTGCTGCACTCCTAGATCAGCAGCAACGGCAGCAATAAAAAGCTGGGAACTAAGAAAATGTATCTATCTTTGGGAAAGCATCTCAGGTCTAAGACAGGCCAAACGAGCCATTCGCCCCTTCAATCAAAATTCCAGCAAATGCATAAACCTAAGCAGGCATGATATCCATGTGACCCTTACTGGTCAACATGGTTTAAGATATCATCTAGACAAAATGAGAATAGCAGACTCTCTTGAGTGCCGATTTTGTCTTGTAGAGGACGAGTCAGTTGAACACATTTTAGGTATGTGAATGTCCAGCCCTTAATAGAATTAGAAAGAAGATCTTTTTCAGGGGAAAAATGAGCCCCGAGGACATAAAGAATTCTTCTACTGGTAAAATTGTCCGCTTTACAGCGAAAGTAGAAATTCTACAAGTTTAAACTTTTTCTGGCCCATACGGTACAAAAAATCTTTTAGGTCGAAGTGCCCCCCTAATAAATCGCCTTGGCCAGCCAGAAGTTTGAAAAAATAAAATAAAATAGATTGTGTTCCCACTAATTTCCCTCAAAAAGGCGAATAGTGGTGGAATTCGTCTACACGATGCATGTAGATAAGTTAAGTCTTAATTCCGCTCTTAAATTCGTACCTTTCTTCTCCTGAAGTGGCGAGGTAATGATCAGGATTAAAGTCATCACAATCCTCCCGCTTTACAGCATCCCTGTGGTCCGCCTGAGGGGTTCACTGTTTTCGACCTTAGTACACAAAGACAGGCTCCTGGTTTCGAGTCAATGGGGCTAATCAAATCTTGATGTCGCATTTGTGTAATCCAGGAGTTTTAAGGCCTGCTATTTTTTTTTACGATTTTGACGCCTTCCTTTCAACCCACGGATTTGCATATATGCATGCGCACTTCCAGGATAGTTCGAAGATGTTAAATGTGTCGCTAACTGAATATTAAAATTGCGTGAGTTGGTTTCTCCCCTTATTTGGCTTTTTCGGTAAGCACTGTTTTTTGGGGGCTTGTAATAATATATATATCCTGTCGCGAAACAGGGCTATGGCCTTGCTTTCGACTCATTTAGCTCGCGCACATGTTATGCGAGCTTTAGTTGGTTAATGTCTGAAGAGTTTTAGTTGGTAATTGTACTCTTTGATTTTTGCGAGACTTTCGCAAGAAGCGGGCAGTGTTAAAACTTGGCCACCTTAACTCTTGTGCATTATTTCAAATCTTACTTTTTTCAACAATAATTTTTAATTGACTCGCTACGGTCTGTTGCATATACTAGAATTTGCACCATGTGTGCCTGTGCACCCAATGTCTGTTGCATGACTAACACCCTCTTGAAACATATTTTTCTTTGGTGACTAAGAACTACACAACTTTGTACTGAGTCAAATAATACTTCCTTAATAAAAAAAAAACAGACCACAACTTGGTGACTCCTAACCTAAAATGTGCGCACGCCAAAGCGATAAGCTCAAAAAAAAATTCATAAGGGGCCCTTACACGGGCAATCGGTCGACATCATGCATGTATGTGTGGATTGACGCTACCCCTTACACACTTCAATCGATTGACGTGAAATTTTTACTTTTTGTGAGTTTTCGTGGTGTACGAATGTGCGATGAGTGAAACGGACGATTGTATTGCATTTGCTCTTGGACATTAAGAGGAAAAAGAAAAAAAATGTCGAGAAAAAAGAGAATTTGGATGAAGGAGTGGTTAAAAAAAGGAATCAGTTCACATATGAAAATCTTTTGAATGAATTGAAAATATCTGCACAGGACGATTATAAAAATTATATGAGAATGTATAACTCCACTTACAAGGAATTGCTTAAAATAATTTCTCCTTTGATTATGAAAAAAGATACATGCATGCGTGAAGCGATTTGCGTAAACCAGAGGCTTTCTACAACATTGCGATATCTTGCTACACTGAATTCATTTGAGAATTTTAAATTTACAGCTGCAATATCTGCAATATCAATCTCAACGTATTTATTGATGCACAAAAAGCGGATGTCACCAGAAAACATCCGCTTTTTGTGCATCAGGATACTTTTCTTTATACTTTTGCATTTTCTTGTTTCGGTCCCTATAATCTTTCCCTTTGGCATCCCATAAACTCGGTAATGACGTTTCAATTAATTCCGATACCAATGCTCGGTCTTCATCGTCCTTCAATTTTCTGCTGGCGCCAGACATGTTTTCGCTTCCGTGACACAAAACACAATGAAGTAATTACGTCAATCCAACCCTTACACATGTCAATCAGCATGACGTTCATCATGCAAAATCAAACTTGCTTTGATTTTCGTCAATCAGACTTCACCAAATGTGTGCGACTCATACAGATACATTTTCACAAACACATGCTAGTGATGGATGTCATTCGATTGTCCGTGTAAGGGCCGCTTAAAAACTTGAAAAGTTCTGAGACAAACTGGAACAGGCAAGGCGATTCGCCGCTCTGAGGCGCCAATGTGATAAGCACCAGAAACTAACTTGTAAAATGAAAACTGACTTTGATAAGAAAAAGAAATTAAGAAAAGTGAACTTCCCATTTATAATCTGAATGTATTGCGCGATTTACAGTTAAACTGATTAAAAATGTCTTCTTCTTTGACACCAAAGTTATGATCAGAATTAAAGGGACAATAACCCGCCAACTTAACTGCATCCCTACTGGCCCGCCTGTGGGGTTTGCCAGTTTGACCTCAATCAAAAAAACTATCATTTTCATATTCTTTTCCAACTGCATGACGATCATTTCCAGAGACTAACGAAAAAAATAACAAGTTCCCCGTGCCAACATTTTAATAGCCACTCAACGTCCCGTAATTTAAATAATAAAAAAAAACGACTGCTCCAGAATTCAAATTCAATGTCAATCTTTCCAAGAAATAAAATAAACCAGAAAAAAATATTTTCGCAAATAAAATTAAAAAAAAGCATATATCTTGTAGTGAATTTTTTTAATTGAATAATTTTACGACTTCGAAGCTAATAAAAAGCTATTAAAATACATTAATTTCATTCAGTTGTTGCAATTTTGAATTCAAAGAGAATTTAAGGCGTCTTCATGTGCCCCCGCGACGCGCCGCGCTTGGATACAAGTACAATTCATGTTTCGCGTCCGATGAAAGAATGAGTAATCATCTCATCGCCACGATATGTAGTAAAAAATAATTTATTTGCGATCCGCATCTCAATTTATCATGATCGAGCAATTAAGCGCATAGCGAGAAGAATAAACCACAGGGCGAACGAAGAAAAAGGAACAATAAAACGGTCATTTTAATTGAGGTTTATTGAAACAAACCAAAATAAAAAAAGTAGATACTTTTACAAATAACAATAACACAAGAAAAATGCATCTCGTGAAATGTTTTTTTTATTTTGTTTTGATTTTGTCTTGAGAATTACCTCTTGAATGTGGTTAGGTACACGACCTATTTATTACATTTGCATTTAACTGACAATTATGTCAAAAATTATCTGTGTTTAATTAACGAAAACTAGATCAGAATAATCAGAGCAAGTCAGAACAGAAAAGTGCAGTTTGGAGACTAATGTTCTCCTTTCAGGTGCGAAATTACAGAAAGAGAATCCTCACTGTTTTCTACTGTACCTCCGGTTTTGAGTGAGCATTGTATATTCCATGTTTGGCCTGATGCCGATTTGATTTCAACTTGAACTTGTTCTATTCTCTTAATTTGTTTTAGCAAATATGCAAATATTTCTTAATTTAAACTGAAATACTATATCTCATTCCATGAGACCCACACTTGCTCTACCTCAAAACTATTTACTTACTTAACGGGCGCCGGAACCAACGACCATACCACGTCGAGTTAATCGGTTCTCGTCAGTTCACCGCAATTAAACGACGTTGGGCGCGGTTATTAGTTAGAACAACCGCGTGTCGTTGGCCAGTCCCATCTACAGAGTTGAGGTACATAATACATACGTGGTATCACAATGGACCTAAATTGGTCTAAGTGTGTCGGCTTATGCCGACAGTCACCTAAACCTAACCTAACGGGCGCCGGCCCGGTGAAGGGTATCTGCCTGAGGCACTGCAGCCTTCATCCTCGGGGATCCTAGTCATGTTGCTTCCAGTTGCCCAGACCAAGCGCTCTGGCATCCCTGATGGCTTGGCCTTTAAAACGGAGGTTGCCTTCTCGAACCAGGGGACTGGCAGTTGGAGATTCTCTTAGCTGGATCATTATTGTACATTCGATCGATGTTGGCGAGTCAATGACGTCGACATGATTAAGCTTTTTGGGCTACATCCACATGTTAGTACTCCTCCATTCGCCCCTTCGCACACAGGATCAACTATACTACAGTTTGTTTTTCTTTCAAAGAGTCCAATATTAGCTCCCCTTACCTACCTATCGTTTAGCATTCGGCGCCATAAAACAGCACAGGCAGGATGAAAGGTTCGACAGAGCATGAATTTTGTCCTCTGATTCACGAGTTTCGAACCATCTGTTTTGCCAAACCGACGTAGCAGCGATTTCCTAAGGTAGTTCTCCATCGTATCATTCGTAGAGTTGATTTTACTCCAAGATGTATGAATTCCTTAAATTCCTCAAAGTTATTGCTATCAAGATTGTCCTCAGCGGTGGACAGATGTTTGTTGATAGCATGCACTTGGTCTAGTCCTTATTAACTTTAAAAGAAACCAAGTTTACCTGTTCTTCAATCGCCGTAAAAGTCTTTGGCACGGCACGCTGGGAACGACGGCGATGTTTATTTTATTTATTTATTTATTTGTGAATGCTTAAAAACAGTAAGATACAATATCTTATAAGTTTGTCTTTAGCTAATTTTACAATTTTACAGTCTAAAGCTGAGAATGAAGGCTCAAATATACAAATAGTATCTTCAGTTTTAGATTCAAAAATGTTTAATATACATATTTACTGAAAAATGATCCTTTAACACCCTTTCATTCTTGCTGTTTTCTGACTTTCTTTAATGTAACGCGGTAGAGAATTCCACAGACGGGTAGCATTTAAAAAAATTGACGTTCCTATGTTAAACATGCAAAACGAGGTTGAATCTCGTCTCGTTAATTGAGACCTCCGCGAGGATGCCATCCTTATTCTTTCGAAACAGTATTGAGGTTGCTGTTTTAAGAAAATATTGGATTATAATGTCAGAGTGCGAAGTTGAAGATAATTTTCAAAAGGCATACCGAGCAGACGATTAGCAAAACCAGAAACTCTATCATATCTACGTAGCCCAAAGACATATCGTATAATGCTGTTAAACGCGGCATTCACTTTTCCTTTACTTACAAAGCTGCAATTACGAGTACAAAAAATTGCACATCCGTAAATTAATATAGGTATTATCAAGGTCCTAGCAAGTAATAAACGCGTTTTAACGGGTGTACATAAGGTGCGCAGTGCGCCATATATTTTTCCGACGAGTGTATTTATATGGTTATCCCAAGTTAGATGCCGATTAAATGTTATCCCAGGATTTTTTGCAGTTTCAACATACTTAATCGGAGCGTTGCTCAAAACAATTGAAGGAAAGTAGGAAAGATCCAAGATATTTCGAGATATTACCAAACATTTCGACTTTTTGGGGTTTAAATTAAGGCCATTTAATTTTCTCTAAGGCTTCGTCCGAGAGGGCAGCTTAGATATAGTTGAACGTCATCTCCATACATGTATGATGAGCAGTTCTTGATAATAGATGGAAGCTCATTAACGTACATCGAAAACAAAAGAGGACCAAGTATAGAACCTTGAGGGACTCCGGTATTATTCTGGGTAAAACCTGATAAGCTATCATCAACTTTAACAGCTTACCTTCTATTGGTTAAATAGGTAATGTAATTTGGCAGCTCCAGCTGATAAGTTAAATTGCCGCATAAGCTTTTCACAAAGGTTAACATGGTTAACTTTGTCAAAAGCCTTTGAGAAGTCAAGCAACTTAAAAAAAGTTACCTCATCCGTATCCAATGCCAGTCTACATCATCAGTAACGCTTAGCAACGCCGTGATGCAACTGTGCTTATCAAGAAATCCGGATTGTTTCAGAGTAAGCATATTATTTGACGTAATATAAGCGCTAATTTGTTTTTTTGCCAAAAATCCGAAGCCAGGATTATCCGAATGCACCACACATGAGAATGAAGCTTCAGTGATAATCGAGTGAGGCAGAGATAGTAAAGATACAAATTGTTCGTTTAAAGCATTGCCATCAATCTCTAGCGCGATCGCCTCTTGACTTACCAACGCCCAACTTCTGTAAATTATTCCATAACTGACGCCCACTCAAAGAAGTACTTAGCCGGTTTGAGTATATTTAAGATTTAATCTTGCGTATTTCGATGTCGATATCGTCTGCATTTCCCAGTAGCCGGACAAATCTATTGAAGATAGTGTCTTCCCACTATTTTTTCCAGGTCAAAATTGACGAAGTCAGATGACAGCACATCTCCCTGCACCTAAATCCGGTGCCGGGATCCAATAGTCAGTTATTGTCATTTGGAACTCCTAAACGCGGCTTTTAAGTCGATGAAAAGAAGTGTGTTGAGGCTCAACTTGAAATTCATCGGTCTTTTCCAGGATTTGCTACAGTGTAAATTTGTAAATTGTGCAAATTGGTCTATTGTCGATCTGCCGAAACGGAAGTCACAGTGGTACGTGCCGATTAGTGTGTTACAGAACGGTATGAAACATTTCACACAGTACGTTGGAAAGGATCTAATATGCGACATTAAGCGTCGATAGTTCTTGCAAGACATAGAATCGCCTTCGGGCCATTCATCGGGCATGCTTTCTTCCAGCCGTACTTGGTTGATGATTTGGTGCATGCGACCTACCAAAATGACACCTCCGTATTTGAAGGGCTCTGCTGGTCAGCCATCAGAGTCGGTGGCCTTGTTGTTCTTAAGGTTTTTTTTATAGCAAAGCAACAATCTTCTTTACTGGATGGTGTCATCGCTTCTTTATTGACAGGACGTGGTTTTCTTCATGCCAAATCACTCTCACTTTCCCATTAAGCAGCTTTTGGAAATGCTTTCTACCATTCGGTGACTATGTTTTCGCCACTGCGTTCCGGTCTTAAAGCCAGCAGCCAGTTCATTGGCTTTCTTGCTAAATCTGCGGATGTTGTTTCAAACGGGAGACTTCGATTTCCTTGAACTGAGATACTGCATACGCCATCAACTTTCTACGCAGGATCTTTTTCGTCTCGGTACTCTTCTCTCGCTGTCCTTGTTTTGCTATTCATCGTTTTTAAATGTGCATCTTCTATCACCTTCCGGTCAACGCATACATCATCTTACTACGGGCTTTTTCTCTGTATTGGCTGGTAACCTGATCTTGGCTACCTTTTGATGATGTTGCGATATCGGTTGCACATATTCTGGGTGCTGCACAGGGGATATTCTTAAGCCCAGCCGCTCTCTGAAGACTACCTTGAAACTAGGTGCAGAAAATCATCTGCCAAACTGATCTGAACAGCTTCATGGAATTTTCGATTTTGTGGTGTCTGTCATGCTACCATGTCAGTCGCTGGAGGGCAACACAACTATTACTGCAAACATATTAAATTTTACAGCTGATATGAGAACTATCAACCTCATAAGAGCCCTACACACAATCAATGTTACTTGTCAATGTTACTTGAATGAGTCATCCTTCAAGTAACATTGATCGTTTGTATGTTCTTCAAAGTTCCCGTCAAGAACCATTAATTGATGACGTGATAGCTGATAGGTGATAGTCATTTTTGATTATCATCTATTGCTTGCTCTGTGTAAAGTGATACCAATAAAATGTCTAGCACTCTGCAACTCATTTCATTGGTTACGCGGTATTTCAGACGAATTAACAAACAAAAATTGTTGATTTTGGTTTGAATATTTGAATTGCTACATAAATGGGTGTCACCTGAAATCTATATTAAAAAGGTTAAAATCACGGTGACTATCACTAACATAGAGCAAAATTATTGAAAGTGACTATTACTTATCCACTTAGCCGATTCCACCCCTAAATTTTCTGTTCTGACTAGATCTAAAAGTTTTCACTCGCGTGTGCTATTCTGTTCTTTTCTGATTAAGTTTTCATTTATAGAACACATCTATTTAGATCTTTAAAATATTTATATTCAGTCGTCGGATATGAAATGATGCAATACGAGGTATCAAAACTATTTTGTTGATAAATGACACCTGTCAATGTCATCATATGTGTCTTAATTTTCAAAAATACTAAACGAAACATTGTTGGGGAAGATTTAATGCCATCCTGACACACCCAGAAGTTACAAATATTTATTTTTAAGTTTATGCTCCATTAATATAATTGGCATTCAGTTATAATGAAACTAGAAATTGTTGTTGCATTCTAAACAAATAGAAATTGATTGTAGATATAGTTGTTGTTTAATTAGTAATGGATTAGTATGCTTAAAGTTCATGGGCGCACATGATCGCCAAACATTGTTGAATAGCGAATAAGTAGTTGCAGATATTTTTAACACGCTGTTTAACAATGCGCTGAATAATGCACATTATCCGGCGCATTGGCAGCTGTGGTACACCCAATCCCGAAAAAGGGTAAAGATAGAACGAACCCTGCTAATCTCCGGCCGATTAGTCTGCTTCCGAATATTAGTAAGGTCTTTGAAAAGGTTGTCAGAAGAGCCCTGTTGAAGTGGGTCAAGGACAATAACATAATTTCGGACAACCAGTTTGGTTTCAGGGCATGACACTATTCATGCCGCGTCGAAACTGGTTTTCGACATTCATTGGAATAAATGCAAGAACCAATGCACGAGCGCTTGTCTGGTTGATTTTGAGAAGGCTTTCAACATCGTATGGTTAGAGGGACTTTTCTCCAAGTTGACCGGGCGAGAGATGCACAAAGCTTTGCTATTTGTAATTTATAATGCAGAGTTTTTGAAATTAAAAACGGTTTACGGGAGGGGGTGGTGAATTCTCCGATACTGTTTAACATTTACACGAGTGATCTGGTGGGTTCACTCATACATGCTATAGCGTATGGCGACGATTTGGTGGCATACAAATCAGGCCGTAAAATCGAGGTCATTAACATTCTTCTGCAGCGTGACTTCGATCAAATTAAGGGATATTGCGATGACTGGAAGTTGAAAATCAACTTCAGTTGTTAGACCAAGCATGTTCGGTCTTCCTGACCTTCTCGAACCTGGGGCTGGGAGTCGAAGATCCTCTTATCTGCAGCATTATTGTCCATTCGCTCGATGTGGCCGAGCCAACGTACTCGACGTCATTCGTGGGCTTGTTTTCCAATTGGCGATAAAGTCTTTACCTCGGCACGGGTAATAATAATAATTCGGAAGAGCTGCTTCCAAACTGCACATTACACCGCGTGTGTTCAAGTGTCACCCGACACAGATAAATCAGTTTTGTCGAGATCCATACTCGGTCATGCCATGAAGACTCCTGCTGATGAATACTATCATAAGCGGCTTTAAAGTCGATGAACAAATTTTGAATCTCGACTTGACATTCGTTATGCTTTTTCAGGATTTGCTTCAGTGCGAATATTTGGGTTGTTGTTGATCTTCCGGGCTGGAAGCCAGTCTGTTACGTGCCGATTACTGTATTGCAGAAGGGCACAGTTCGGCGGATAGGAATAAGTGAATATCTCTCAAAAATTCCGCTTGCGTAGACAAAATGTACACTGTTTTTGGAATTTCCGTTAATTCGCTTAATTACAAACTCCACTTTCCCCATAAATGTATCTATAAAATTGATCTAGGTATTCCTAATAAAACATTAAACAAATTTACATCACATAAACTACGTTCAAACACACACGTATTTTATTGTATTGACAGGAAAAGCCAACTTCCTTTATTCGTTTGTTATTTGCAATTTTTATTGCAAGAATTATTCTACGAAACAAAACAACAAAATAAAAGAAAACGAACTCTCCTTTTTCTATTTTCTTTATTCCGTCGATTGTGAAGTTTCAATTTCAAAAATGAAACGTTACCAAACACGGCGGATGTTGTTTTGTATTTTTTGCTTTTAGTGTACACGAACGATGTTTGTTATTTTTCCCTTTTTGACATTTCCTCCCTTTGTCTTTTTTTTTTTGTTTTTGATTATATTATTTATAAATGTAGAAATGCTTTTATTTGTGGATGTTTTTCCGTTTGCTTTAATTAATTTGTTTTCCATTGCTATTTCCAGATGGTTTCTCAAGTTTCCGGGATGCATTTCCGGAATGGTGTGAAGATGATAGCAATCAGAATCAGGAAATGGAATCTAGTCGTGGTACACAAGCTGATCAACTGATGGGATTGAGGTTAGAATGCTTAAGAACTATGAAATTTAATGTTTATGATAATCAATTTAGCTTTTTCTTTTTTAGATCATTGAGGATATCAACACCCCATTCAGATTCAGCGTGCAGCAGTTCAGCTGAATCGTCAGATTGTGAAAGTACAACACATCATAATTTCAACGAAGCACCAGTGGAGATAGTGCCGGGACTGTTTTTGGGCAATGCATCACACAGTGGGGATTCAGGGGCATTACAAAAATATAATATAAAGGTAAATATTAAACTATTACATCTTTATTTAAAACGTATATTAAAGATCTGTTCTTTTTGTTTCTTTTTGTTTTAGTACGTTTTAAACGTGACTCCTGATCTTCCAAATGTTTTTGAGGGTTCCGGGGGTATACAGTATTTACAAATTCCAATAACGGATCATTATTCGCAAGATTTGGCTATGTATTTTCCAGCAGCTATACAATTTATTGGTGAGTAGACATTTTCAAGCAGTAGGAATCGATTAAAGTGACAGCTCAAATTCTTCGTGACATGATTTCTGCAAAGATGATTGCCAATTTGCATTAAAACTAGATTTGATGCAATACATTTCGTCATGACAGTAGCATATGACATAGCATTGGTTACATTTTCGAACATACAGAGGATTCAGTCGCATTTTTTTTTGATTTCAAATCATTCAACTCAGTGGATTGTTAGTGTCACATTGTTCATTTGAATCTCTGGCAAGTCACACACACAAGTTTTTGTGTTTCTTAATATTTAGCCCAAAACTAACAGCTTTCTGCTTTTATTACTGGCTTTCTACGACTAACTTGGACAATCATCGAATGTCTTTGTTGGAACAAAGTTGTGAGAAGTCACCTGCCATAAAAGAGAGAAAAAACCCTACCCAATCCACAAACCTATGTTTCCTATCATTCCCCAGTTCTACCACCTAATAGTAGGCAACGAAATACGTCCACAATGCCAATGCGTTTGTAGGTGTTGAATTGAAAACTGCCTGCGCTGTGTATACACCCTATAAGGGTACTACTGTATCAATTACAGAAAAGAAACCCCTAATTATAAAAAAATATGTCGTAGCAATTGCGATATAATATCGACCCCTCGTTGGGCGCCAGTTTATATTTGTCGCTCATATTTTGCCAACGATACTGTGCGGGAAATACTTTGGTTCACTTTTCTCGCTTGCCAATATACTTCACTTTGTATGATATGAAAATTGTGAGCAGCAAGCGACCCCAAATTGGACATGAAATATATGCTCACCGTTGGATAGGCCCAGCTTCCATTGGCCAACAACCATGTATAGGATGCTGCTCGTCTGTTCACAAGCATGAAACTAACGCTCTACGTCAACATCATATCGAATTCTGACAGGTATTGGAAGGAGCTGTTCGAGGATTCCAAAATCAGCAGATCTAAGTATTTGCACGAAAGACTTGAGATCCTTGATTGGTCTCGTCACTGGCTTCAGTCATTCTATCGAGCACCTACAAACAGTGTAAGGAACACTCGGGCCTAATCGGTTGTTGCCTGGAGGCGGATGAAACTACATCGCATGTTATCTACGAATGCCCTGCTTTCATCAGAAGCAAGCTCAATATTATGGGTAAACACCTCGTTCGAGAAGATGAGTTAAATGAGATAGAGCTCGCTAGTAATTTTGGCTTTGCCAAGGGGACTGGCACAGGTTATCTGATAGTGACTCTAATGTTAAGCGTATGGACCATTAGGTATAAGTACTTTTTGTCTACTGATGAACCCACTTAAAATACAAATAGGCTCACTGTTTGTAGCGCGTTGGCGCATTTTGATCAGAAAATATATGGGGAAATTCTCAAATTGAGTGGGGAGTAACTAAGAACATTTATTGGATTTCTGTCAGGACACTGTTGTCTTCTGAGGAAGCATGCCAAACGGCCAAAATGGGCGACACGGATACGTACAGATTGTAAGGTGACGTTTAAGCCCAGGAAGGCATAGCACATGTAAGTGCGAGGGAATATCGCGGACTCGCTAAAAATTTACAGGAAGGTACTTCGTAGAGTAACAAGAGAATTGGCCTGCACAAACAACAGGACTTATCAAGTTCTGCAGGGAAATTGGATTTTTTTTCAGTGAAAGTGTTTATGTGTTCCTTTTGAAGTTTAAATGCAATTGTTTCCGCAGGGATGGCGAGTGGCCCGTTTTGGTTCCTAGTGGAATACGCTGTAAGCACCCGTTTTTAACCTAACCTGACCTTGTAACCAATTTCACGGAATAAATGTCGCTCATTATGCAACTCTTATCCAGTAATGTAGTTATTGACGAATACTTTGTCGACAAACTGGTCACCTATGCCAAAAACAAATTATATCCATGCGACAAAATCAAGAGCTGAAATGATTTTTTTTAAACAAAAATGTCCTTAAATAAACTTCATGATTTGGTTTTTTTTTTTTTTACAGAGGAAGCCCGCTCAAAAAATGCAGCCGTGCTGGTCCACTGCCTAGCTGGTGTTTCACGATCTGTTACGGTAACACTTGCCTATCTTATGCATACGCAAAAGCTCTGCCTAAATGAAGCCTTCACATTAGTGCGTGCCCGAAAGCCTGATGTTTCTCCAAATTTTCACTTTATGGAACAACTTCATTCATTCGAGCGACAACGTCGTCTTAGTCCCAACGAAACCACAGTTATGGACGCAACCAGCAGTTGTGATCGCTATCCGGGGCGTGGTAGTAATAAATTCACCTGTAACTGTATCGCCAGTGATTGCAAATGTATGCAAACAAGCGGGTTCATTGCGAACGTTAAAGCTACCGGAGTCTCGCCAGACTCTGGTATTGAATTTGACCGATGGACACCATCTTCGGATACGGGACTAAAATGAGATCAACTTGTGGGAAAGAGTTTTGTTCTGCCACCTACTGCGGGTAGTGAAGAACCGGTGGCTTTAGCCGCCGATAATGTGTCACCCGCGTCCACGACATCATCGTCAACAACAACGACCGCTGAGGCGGTGTCAATTGTTGAAAATATTGCCACTGAATCGCTACCATTGCGATCACCAGCATCAGTGACAGCTAGATCGGCGCTAATGACAAATGTTGCATCAGAAGTGATGCCAAATTCATCGTCAGTTTGTTGTAGTGATGCTTTTGCTGTTGACGAGGATGATACACGTGAATTGGACAGAGACGACGAGCAGAAGCAGCAGTAAACAAAACTTTTTCCTACTCGATTGGTTGTTATTTGGAATAAATCATTCATAAATAAAACAAAAATATTTAACAAAACGTTGTTTACAAAAAAAGAAATAAATCAATATATTTTTTAATGTTTAAAATTTGTGAGGTAGTAGAAAGTAAAAACATACAAATTTCATATATATACATTCACACACACACCCCACAAATGTTAGTATTGTTAAAAGGAAACAAACTATATATTTAATATTGAAATGTATTAACTAAAAACAAAAATACAATTGTTAACTCATCTCAGTCAAAGTGTAGTTACCCCGGCGAGAAGTGTTTTAAAAACATTTCTTTCTGTGCATGGAAAACATTTTTTTTATGATAAATAATATTTTAGGAAAAAGCCATATTACTATGTATAAGCATTCATCAAATGTCACAAACTGTATCTTCTTTCCAAAAAACAAAACAAAACTGAAAAGCCAATTTTTATTAAAGTAAATACATATTTGTATCCTCATTAATGATACATAAAAGTTAAACAAAAGTCACTTAAAAAGTATTTTTTATATTACGAAAATAATGGCGGTAAGGAAAACAAAAAAGTTTTAGTACATATATCCGCATTTCTTATTTGTTTAAATGTACCTAAACAAAATCAAAAAAAAAAAACGAAACTAAATGCATATTGTCAAATACACAAAAATGTTTCTTCCATTTTTTTTCTTGATTTATAAACAAAGGGTATATGAAAACCGTAATTTATTTAACATTATCATTTTGTTTAATATAGGAAACATTCACATATGATTTTTTTTTATTATACATACATCTAACATTTAATTAATATTAAAAATAAATTAATTGTTGTTTTTCAATGTAATAGACTGACTTTTAGTTATGTTTATTAAACATAAATATACCTATATAAAAAATGTATAAATATTTTTTTTTGTTTATTTTCTTAATTGATTCTTTATGTTTACACAATTAAAAAACAAACGACATATCTTTATTTTTTTGTTAAGACTTTTATTAATTTGTATACAAAAAAAAGAAAAATTCACATTGGACGACGAAATTTTTTCTAAAATTGTTAATCAAATGCAAAAAAAAAAAATAATAAAAAAAGCAATTAAATGCGACTATGAAAACAAAAGTTTTAGTTTTTTTCTTTGCTTTTAATTAGATGCTTAGTTTATGTTATTTTGTCTTTGCGAAATGTTCGCTAAATTTATTTTCAAGAACATTTATTAGAACGGCATTTAAGTTATTTCTTAGCATTGTGGAATGGAACGTAATGGTTAAATAGCGCTTGATTTCCCAGAGTAATTGGTCAATTTTGTTTTTAAAATTGTAATTCAGGGTTAAAATGGTTCTAGCTTCTAGGGGATAATTCCAAATTTGCATATTGCCACTTTGAATATGAAGATGGAGCATAGAAATATTTGGATGTGATGCGGTTCATCGGTATTAGATCTATTAATCCAGAAAAATACTCTAAAATATTGGTTAAGTAGGTAAACAAAAAGCCCCAGCGTAGTTGGAGAAAAGCTTCCATTCAAGAATGCGCCAACTACATTTATACATCTAGTATTAAAGGCGCCAACATCCACATACTGACGGATAGTCCAGCAGCTATAAATACGAATACCCTTAGTTCACACACCATTGACTCCAAATCAATCATGACAGATCTTCCAACACTCGACTGAACAAAGTCCATGAAAGGCTCAGAAACTCCATTCAAACGCCGCGCCCCAAAACTTCGGTTGCACTTCTAAATCGGCAGCCATCCCAACTACAAAAAGCTGGGAACATATAAAACATATCACACGAACCATTTGGCCCTTTAACAGGAATGCCAATAGATGTCTAAATCTAAGTCGGCATAATATCGAAAACTAAGTAGGCAACTGGTAAATTCGGAAACACATCGATGCATAGTTGATGCTCAATCAGTCCGGCCACACGTTCATAAACATGAAATGTCCGATTGTCACCACTGAGCAAGCATCCGATCTTATGTTTGCTTCCGTTCTGCCATTTTTTACGTCCGTCTTGCACCTATTCTGCACTGAAAATAAAAGCGACGGCCTTTAGTTTAGCACACAAAGAGCTGTGGAGGTTGTATGTAAGTGACAGTTCAATGGATATATTGTGCGATAGCGGTTTGATAAGTCAGTGACTTTGATGATAGATTAAGCTCGGATCTCATGCAGAATTTTTTTCTGACATCTTTGCTTCTATCTACCATAAACAAACAAATTCCAATAGATCTGCCAAACATTGAGCTTTTGCCAGTGAGCGAAAGAACTTTGTGTTGTTTTCTCAAAATGGAAAAAATGAATTTGATGTTTCGACAAAGCACTACTTTTGCGTGGTCAATCTATTAAGGAGACTAAAGAACGTCTTACAAAATATAATGGATATTTTGCTTCCTCGGCTCGCATGAATGGTGCACACTGACACACTAACAAGTAACATAAATGGCGCTAAGCGCCCAGGAAGTCAAAATGACGTCACAACATAATAATATTCAACAAAATTCATGATATTGTGCTGGGCGATTGCGTTGTCAAAGTTCGTCAGAAAGCGTAGATTGTAGTCATTCCTAATATTTGTATTATTTGTATGTAGCATGAACAAATTATCGGCAAAATGGGTGCCGCACATAAAGTTGATCAAAAACAAAATGGGGTAAACATTTTAAAACGGTGTTTACACCTCAAGCAAAATTCAAGTGAACCTTTACTGCTTTTCGTAACAGTTGATGAATTTTGAGTAGACCACTTCACGCAAGGAATTAAAAAACAATCGAAACATTGAACGAGCGTGCTCCAAAAAAGGCAAATACAGTTCCGTCCGTCGGCCGGAAAAGGCCGACTTTCTGTGTTTCCACGGCGCGGCGGAAAAGGAAGAAACGATCACCGGAAAGTAGTATGCCAGTTTATTAGATAAATTTAATGTCGAATTGATGGAGCTGATACGTCCGCAGAAGCAACAGCAAAACTAGCTGAATTGTGCTATGAACTGCTCCGTCATCCATTCAGAGTTGGCTCGCTGTAATTTTTTCCTATCTCCAAACACATAATGAAGAAATGGCTCGACGGAAAAATCGATGTAAAAAATACCTTTTTTGCAGAGTTTAACCCTTCTTCTTTTTTTTCGAAAAAAACGTTAAAGAAGTAAAGAAGAAAAAACGTGCATCGCCCTGAAACGAGACATTGTTGACAAATAAATTCAATTTTGGAAAAAAAACAATGTCAGTTTTACATTTTAATCTGCGGAACATTCGAATTATAATAATTAAAATAACAATTGCACTATTTTTGTATTGAAAGCAATCAGATTTTTTCTATCTTTCTGCTATCATCTCGATGTTATGATTAGCAATGGCTGTTGTTATGTGCTAGTCATTCAAAAACATAGATAAAGGGTGCTGTCATCAGCGAAACCATGAATTTTGTAGTTTTTCAACTCCAAAAGGTCATTAAACTGGAGTAAAAAAGTATATAAAGGCTGCATTCCAAGTGGCCAAACCCACAGATTGCCTATATGGGATAGTCTGCTTGCACATCCCCCGTCCCCTAAAACCCGCAAATGGGAGATGCTCAATCCTTTCTCGAAATCCCTATCGGTGAATATATGTAAAATATATACAATTGACATTACCTGACGTTTATTTGCAAAAGTCCTGCCAAGAGATGGCTGAGATACCAATTTTGTTGGGAACGAAAAAATGTATTTATTAAATCTGCTATGGGTTTTGGTACTTTCGTGAAGTAGAATACTCTGTAATCTCTGCTTTTAACTCTTAAATTAATTTGCTCCGAGCTTCACTTTATAAAAGATGGCGGCGGTGCAAGGGTACTCTTACTGGGAATATGTGCATGAGCCTCTTATTTTATTTCTATGCAAAAACCAAACCACAAACGTTTAAAAGTCGTTTTTTTGTTTGAGGGACTCGCTCGAAGGTGAATATCTTATATAGGGAATCTGTGGCCGAAACCTTAACTATACTACTGGCACTGGGTTAAGACCGTGAGTGTGTCCATTCAAATCAAAAATTACCAGAAATGAGAAAACTTTGTCAAAATGCTCCAAAAGTGGAAGTGGCGAAAAACGTTGTTTGGGTGAGTTGTCCAAAGGACTGTCTGCTATTAGTGTTTTGGAAAGTAATTAATCGGAAAAAATAACGCATTTGTCAAAAACGCTCCCAAACTGTGTCCACACAGAGGCCATATTTTAAATTTCAGCTTTCTAGCTCCCGAAACTTGACGTAGTGGAACTGTACCTTACGGACAGCGCGAAGTATCTGGGTTACGTCCTAGATAGAAAATTAAATTGGAATCCTAACATAAGGGAAAGAATTAAGAAAGCGTATAATGCCCTCTTTATTTGTAAAAGAACAATAGGTAAAGTGTGAGTGCGAGGGTTTAGCACGGAATCGTAGGAGGTTTCTAGGAGAATACTTTTCGGAAGATTTAGGGGCGCTGAGCGACACAGACCACAGGAAGCTGGTTAAATTCTGCAGAATATTTTGCCAAGAAAAGTTTTTTAGTTTTTTAGGTTTTCTCCATTTGAAGTTTCAATTGGTTCCCTAGGGATCGCGATGGGCCCTTCTGGCGCCTAGTGCTGTATGCAAATTGCATACCCCTGTTTAACCTAACCTAACCTAACCTAGCTTACGATTAATGGTTTTTTAAGTGATACCACACAATTTTTCCTGGTTTTAATTTTTGTTTTCCGTCAATTCCTTTATTTTGTTTTGAATGAATAACCTTACACGGCTGGAGTTACAGCGCTGTTTCACGGTTAGCCACAACCGATCATCATACTCCTTTTCTGTGGCTTCAATGGCACAGTGCATGAGTGCTTGCCTGAGAAGACGCTGGTCTAGGTTCGAATCCCAGTGGAAGAAATGGAATTTCGGGATAAAATGAAGGAAAAAGACAGACCAGCACCACAGAAAAGGAGTCTGATGATCGGTTGTGGCTAACCGTGAAACAACAAAATAACCTAGCTCACATTTAAACGATTTAGAATTGGATATGTCTAGATTGACTTATTTTTTGATGTTGATCACAAGTTTAGTAAGTTTTAAGGGACTTCGACCAATATTCAAACATGTGACTAAGGATAGGGTATAAAAGTATTAGGCAATTGTTGCCAGGAGAGGCCGATGACACTACATAGACCGCAACAAGCGGGAGGGTTCCACAGAATTCCCATTTCAGATAGACATAATTCCCATTTTTGCTTAACTTTTCCCACGATAAAACTTTCAATCTTTGTGTATGTTGAAAAAAATTTTGTTACGCTTTGGAAGGTTCGATATTCACCTTTATTGAGTGCCGGGGAATAGAGACATTCCACGGAATCCTAGTCCCTAAACATGTAACTACACTGCCCCTTCTTCCTGATCAAGGTTTTTTAAGCATTCCAATCGCAACATTCATACTCATGTTTGAGCTGGATGCCACAGAAAAAATTAACCTCAGGTGAACGGACAAGTGGTACAACTTGTCTAGCAAAAAATAGATTTGATAAAGCTGGATCTGAAATGCTCTATTTTTTCCATATCTCTAAGCAGATTTGACATTGGTGCTACAAATGATTTCTGAAGAAGCTCCATTGACGAGAAGGAGGAGAAGGAGAATATTCTTCACCTTCTCTGTACATGCCCTGCTCTCTCTCAAAGATGGAAAGCCCGCCCGGGAGCTTTCTTCTAAGATTATCTCAATGATCTAATACTGACATCAAGTCTCTTACGCTACATGCTGTAACTGATTCAATGAATACGGTGGAGATAAATGCAAGTGGTATCACAATGGGCCTTTCATTGGACTATGTATGCCACTACAACCTTACCTAACCTAACCTACTTCAGTGGTGTTTTTTTTTTAGCTAACTCTTAACTGCACGTTATGTTGCTTGCCAAATTTGCGTGTGACCTATGTTTTTGTTTGCCGAATCCCAGCCATCAAGTTTGGAACTATTTTTCGGCAGTTTTTTTTTCCTTGTTATTGGGCTAAGGTGATCTTCCGAATCATTGGTAGTATCATCCATTTTTACTCATATTAATCATTAGTATAATACGTGTTTCACTGTTAGCTAAAATAAGTCTGTTTGGCATTTAATTTTGTCGCATATATAGTTTTTTTTTTTTTGTAGAACGAAAGCAAACAAACAAATTAATACTGCGTTAAGCTTTTTCTATTTTTCTAATTATCTTAAATGTATTTTTGTCTCTTTTATGTGGGAAAATTAAACTAAGGGTCGAGTCGGGACAATGCGGGGTTTTATATGTGTCCTTTGTTCTTCTCTTATATTCATACAATTAGTTCGATTCGTTTATTTGAACATTTTGGGGAAAAAGCACTTCTGTTTTTAACCCGAATCATCCTAAACGTTATTTTTTCGAATTAATAAAAAAAGATTTGGTGCGCTTTTTTTAGAGCAAAAATTGAAAATCTGTATATAAATAAATTTTTAATAGAGGTCCTAGTTCTCCGAAAACATCCTGTTGCCATATGGCAACGCCAGGAGCGATTGGGTACAGGTCTGTACCCACATGTAAAATTAGGGTTTAATACCGAAAACTGAATAAAACTACATTTTCTTATTCAGCCATATTGTGAGTTTCGCGTGAACAAGATTCCACCCGAAAAAAATCCCTTTTTTCTTTTCGCCTATTGTGAATTTCGGGGAAAAAAAATTTCATGTTCGAAAGATTCCCCTTATTGGCAGCTCTCAATTCGGGCGGAATTAAACGTCATTCAGAGCTAAAATGTTCACTTATTTTTTTGGGGCGAACAGGATTTTAATTAATAGGTTTGGACCGACCAAAAACGGTACGTGCGAAAAAAGGCGGCTACAAATAAAATAAATGGACAGATATTTGTTTATTTGTTGATAGCATGTATTTAGTCTCGTCCTCATTAACTTTATGACCAACCAATTTTTCCTGTTATTCAATCGCCGAAAATGCCATCTGCATGTAGAGCTCTTGACGATGAATGCTATCATATGCGGCCTTAAAGTCAATGAAAAGAGTCTCGACTTGAAATTTTTTGGTCCTTTTTGATATCCACCATCTGCAAAAACAACGTAAACAAGCTGCGAGTTCTACCAATCGCGTATTTTTGTTTGGACTGGTAAACACATCCAGCAAATATTGGAATGCTATTTTATAAACTCTTACAATATGCACAGTATTTATTAAAAAAAAAACACTAATTAACTCCAAGCGACTGATGTCCCTGCGCCGTTAAATGTTTACATTTTTGGCTTTATTTCATTTGCCGTTTTTTCCGAATAACTAGTTCTTAAGTATTTTATTTTTAAGAACCGCAGTACTACGCAATGCAATTTAATACAAAATATTCTTAACTTCCCTATTTCTTTTTTGCATTTAATTTATTTGGCACTTCATATTTTAAAGCTGTCAAAACACAAATTAGGTGTGTTCGTCTGTGTTCGAAATGTCACTGTCGATTCGAAGTGAAATATCATTCGGGCGAAACTCACAATAGCTTTTAAAATTCCTGGCGGACAGAATTTCACCAGGCGAAATATTTTCCGGGCGAAACTCACAATACGGCTGATTATGTTTATATTTTTTTCTAAATTGTTTTGTTTAACGACCTCGAATTGTAATAAATAATGTTTGTTTAACGGGCTGTAGGTCTTAATTTAAAAATACTCTTTTTTTGTATTTTAAATTTTATATATAATTTAAAATACAAAAAAAGAATATTTTTTTCTTTTATAACTATAAATCTGCTGCGTGATAGGGTTTAAAACATTTTAGGCAATGGCCTTTATCGTACTTTGCACAAGCAGTTCGAACAATTGAACGGCAAAGGTCTCCATCGCAGCGTCTTTTCTTTTCTATGGGAACGATTAGATGATTCTTTTGTTCATAGCGAAGAGCACTAGTTAATGACCCTACTTCCAATCGCCGTTTTTGCCTTTAAACACCGCGACTTTGGTGGTTCACCGAAATGTTTGCAATAATAAATTGCAATTTTTCGCTTGAATTGTTTTTGTGGCATACTTGAGTCGACTACCCGATGAAGCTGCTATGCATTTTGCCCGCACGCATCAATAAGCCAAGTAAAAATGCAGCTCCACCACTTCTTGCCACGCTTAAGTAGCGGTGCATTTGTCGAATCGCTCTTCATACAATGGGTTTGATTCTTACCTTGATACACTTCGAAATTGATCATGTATCTCTTGGGAGTGCACAAAGACCATACCTTATAACCGAAGCGTATGGGCTTCTCCTTTATAAACTGCTTATATCCGTGCTTCCCGAAATAGGCGATCATACTTTCGTCGAACAATAAATGTTGCTCAGGCTGGAAATTTTACATTTTTAGATTTTTTGTGATCTTATAGGCCGTAACTTTCATAACCTATCGTTTGCATATTACGGAACATGCATTTTTGGTTCAAAATGTAGACACTGCAATATTTCCTCAAAGCGGTTTCGACGCATGCTGTTAAACACCATATCATTGCGTAAATCGTTGTCATTACTCCACATGGATCTGTAACAGCTTTGCCCACTGTAGCCACGATGAGCAAAATACCAATAAAAACGCGAAGTTCTGAAATGAAAAAAACAAGTTCTTAGCTGAACTATATATTATAATAAAGACAGAGCTACGAACCGCTAACGGTAATTCTCGCAATTTTCTTTTCTCGGCAAGTGGAATATACTTCTGAGCAATTGCAAATATACTGAAGCAAGTCATCATCAATATATTTCTCAAACAGCTCGTGTAATAAATAAGATAAATGAGACTCTTGCCAAACATTCCATTTTAAACGTTTTTGATCCAAAGAAACAAATTTTGATTCAAAATGATGCTTCGAAAAATGGATTAGGATGTTACCTTTTTCAAGAAGGAAAACCTGTGGCATACGCATACAAAAGCTTGACCGATACTGAAACAAGGTATGCGCAGATCGAGAAAGAATTCTGTGCCTAAAAGGTAAAACATCTTAAGTCGACTTAAGTTGTGAGTTTCGAAATTGAATTGAATTGAAAATGAAATTCACTCGACTCGCTTACAGCGCATAAAATTAAAACTATCATAGTATGATTTGGAAATTAAGTTTGTTCCAGGAAAATTGTTTCACGTAGCAGATTTACTTCATGAATGATCCTGTAATTGATATGGAATCATCTTTAAAGGATCTCATACACAGTATTAATATGAGTGATCCAAAAAGAAAGCTGTTTGAAGATGAGACTCGAAAAGATGTGGTATTACATACTCTTGTTCACCTGTACAAAGATGGTTGGCCATCAAATAAACAAATCAAACCCTTAACTACCTCCAAAATAGTACGTGAATGCAAGATATCTCTGAAGATGGTCGGAAGGCTGAATTCACTTAAACTTTTCTGGGTCCCGGGTCATAACGGGATCACGGGAAATGAGATCTCCGATGAACTTGCTAGACAAGGCTCAGAGGGGGACTTCTCAGGACCTGAACCAGCGATCTGTCTGCCTGCGTCCTCGGTCAGGGCTTCTATTGACGGTTGGGTTTCCTATGAACACAATCGCCGCTGGCATGACTCCTCTCCAGGGTGCAGACAGACTAAGCTAATTCTCCCCGACGTCTGTGGGAAATCCGCGGCATTCTTGTTGTCTCTCAACAGAAAAGACTGCAGACAGACCACTGGCGTTCTGACGGGACACTACGTTATTGCCAAGCACCTTAAGGTGCTAGGCATAAGCAATACCACCAACTGCGAAGCCTGTGGAGAAAGCGACAACACTGCGGAACATTTCCTCTGTGATTGTCCTGCTTTTGCTCGTATCAGGTGGCAAGTATTTGGTGCGGACATGGTGAGTGCTCAAATGGGAATAACAAAAACATTGAATAAGGCTAAGGACACTCTTTATTGGCCTTATATGAATAGGGATATTGAGGATATGATTTTAAAATGTAGAAAATGTGAACAATTTAGACCTGAGAATAAGAAACATTCTTTATTTCCGCACCCTGTTCCAAAGAGACCTTTCCAAAAAATAGGATTGGATTGTCTCGATTACGGGGGAAAATCGTATTTAGTTGGGATGGATTACTTTTCCAAGTGGATTGAATTCCACTCAGTCACAGACAACACTGCATCAAGCATAATTAAAATTTTAAACAAAATATTTTCTAGTCATGGTATTCCACAATATATTGTCTCTGACAATCAACCGTTCAATTCATACGAATTACGAAATTATGCAAAAAATTCGAACTTTGATTTTATATTTACCAGTCCGAGATATCCGAGATCAAATGGTCTGGCTGAGAAAGCTGTGCACATTGCAAAATCTATTCTTAGAAAAATTAATGAATCTGAAGGTAGTTTAGAAGAAGCTAAGAACCTGGTTACCGATAAAAAATGAAAATCTTGAGCCAAAAATTTCAAATAACTTGCAGATACTATTAGAAAAACGTCAAGAAAAAAATTCAATACAAAGTAATAAGGTTTTTCTTTGTCCCTTTTGAGGGCGGAATTTCGAAAACAATGTGACTTTTCCCACGATCAATATCCAATAATTTTACAACGCACGTTACAAAATCTTAAACAATTGGGCAGGCTTAAAAACTCTTGGATTCAATAAATGCAACACAACCAGCATTTGATTGGTTTCAGTTATGAAGTGATCCGTAACCGTGAGGCCTGCCACTATTCATTGAGGTCGACCTGCGAATCCCACAGGCGGACCAGTAGGGATGCAATAAAGTGGGAGGGTTATAATACTTGTAATCCTGATCATAGCACCATATTTGCATATTCTTGAATCAAAAAAAAAAATCAATAAAAACAAACTGAAAAGTTCAAAACAAAATTAATTTTATTTTTAAATAATCGACAAAGATATAAAATATAGGACAAATGTTTAACAACATTAGAAGGCAATTTTATAAAATATAGGACAAATGTTTAACAACATTAGAAGGCATTCAAGGGCTGTGTATAAGGTAAGTAGTAGATAGATTCATGCAAAAAAAATGAATACTGCAATGCCACTATTTAAAGTTTGAACAAAATTCATATTTCATACCATTTACATTAGGAAACAAAAGAATTGCAATGAAATTCTTAGAAGCAAACTTGGACTTTAACAATTTGTAAAGTACAAATCGAATTGATGTACGAATTTTACATAAATAAATAAATTTTTATATACACAAATCTATCTGTACCATTTACGTCATAATAAAAGCAAAATTATAACACTTAATAACGAAATATATGTGTATAAGAAAATAATAAATAGTTTGCTAATTAAAAATATTTAATATTGTATTTGTATTTTCATACAAATGTGTAGAAACGGTTGTAAACTTCTTAATTCGAATATAACATACAATTTATTTAGAATAAAATCCATATGCCACGTTCGTGCTATAAGAATACAAATTATAATTAAAACATAAAATGCAAATTAATGCACTTATAATGGAAATTATATAAGAGCAAATAATGTTTCGTAGAATACAGAACCGCCAGTAGATATCAAAAATAAAACTTATATTACTCTGCTTTAGAGAGTTTATTTATAAAAAGATTTAATGTATTTTGAAGAAATGGAAACACTCACATTTTGTAAGTCAATGAACACAATTTGTACCTTTTATATATAACAAAATGCTCGTATGCATGGGCAATTTTTGTGAACACTAATAATACATTTTTTTTTAAAAAAATTAATACATTCAAATATTTTAAGCTACTTCTTAATTTCCTCCTAAAAATCGTACGTCCTGTTTTCCTTTTTTTCCGTTTAAATTAAAAGAAAATATATAATAAAGAAAGGCAATGCTTGTGGTATACAATCTCTAGAGATAAATTTATTAACTTTGAAAGCGTTGAAATGGTTGAATGAACAACAACAACTTGTGATTGCTTGATTGTTAAATTGCTGTTGCACGGCTTCTCACAGCCAATCATCAGATTCCTTTTTTTGTGGTAGTCTTTTGTATGCATTATTCTTGAAATACCTTTTCCATCAATGGGACTCGAAGCTAGTCCGGCGTTTTTTTTAGACAAGCACACTACACACTCCGCATCACATTTAGGCATTTTATACATCGAGGTGAGCCTAGCGCAAGTGTGTATGTAAATCCGTGAGTTGACACGACTGGAGATCCCCGGTGTCGTAAAAGGAAAATCAAACTACAAACTTAAATCAATAACAGGAGCATGCACGCGTCGAAATCATAATAAAGTGGCAGCCCGAAACCATTCAAATGCAATAACATTATCATTTGATTGATCTCAGTAAGAAGTTATCGGGGAAGCTTGCCGATGTCTATTGAAGTCAAACTGGAGAACCCCACAGGCGGACCAGTGAGTTGCCATAAAATGGGAGGATTACGATCACTTTGAATATGATCGTAACTTCACCATAAAGGAGGAGAAGAAGAAGACACTCTGCTACCGAGGCCATAAGTTCAGCTTAGCCTGAAAGGGGTTTTACCCTTTATCGATTTTAACCAATAGTCCAAAATTTTTCTAAGCGCCTTCAGGTATACTATTGTTTGTTCGGGTTCTTTCTATTTCCCCATAGGTTGGTTGCTAGTTTCTTGTTTAATTTTTCTAGAAAGTATTTCTTAACTGAACAGACTGTATTTTTAATTAACACCTAAGGCAAGGTCTTTCTCTTTTGCGTCATCTCCCTGGATTGGTTGTCTGGTTTCAAGTGGCCTTCGATGAGGTTGACTTAGATAGACCAATCTATGTAAGTACATTGTGATGGCATCAGGAACGAGAAGGTGGGTCAAACTGCTCACTCCTAGAACGAATGGTTTTTCTTTATAAATATGCACGGCTTTTTGGAATTTGTTAAGTCAGGGAAAGGACATTGATATCCACCTTGCGTAGCATTTTTATGTTGTCGACGTTAAACCCAAGACTGTCTCTTCTTGTTTATCATTGTACGGTTTGCACATTGCACAATCCCTGAGCATTACCACCTATCGTACAGTGTCCGATAAGTATGGTTGTTACTTGTTAGAGTAGAGAGTAAGATTCCTCTCTGATGCTTTAGAAGACCTTTTGATATTCTTTTGTTCTGCCTTGGCCTTGATTATTTAAAAATTCTGCACTGGCTTAGCTGTTTTCATAAAGATATTGCTTTTTTGCTTTGTGGAAAAGGTATATTTAGCAGTCGATATTGGCGAATCAATGTGTTTTTATTGTTATCCTGTAGATACTAGAAGAGCCTCACCTAAAGTTAATTCGTCAGCACGATTTCTTGGGACATCACTATGACCTGGCACACAGCAAAGAGTGAAGTTAAATTGTGTGGCTATGTTGTTAAGAGATACGTGGCAGTCCCTCACTTTGGATATTATTATTCCGGATTTGAGTGTTTTAATGCAGACTTTCTGACTGTCGATATACGTGTACTCGTGTACGACCATAGTACTTTGTTCTATGTTATTTCCCATCAACTAGTCAGCGGCTTGACAAATGGCATGACTTCGTCTTAAAAGACGTTTATCTGATCTTTATTAAGAGTGTTTAAACTTAAGAGCAAATTCAATTTCAGAAGACAGTCGATCTTTACATACATATACATACAAATTAGGCATAAATGGCAAAAATATGGCATATAATGTAGCTTCTCCAACGGCGGGTGACAACGGTGCCGTAGTAGTGTATTCGCTTACTCAATGAAAGGTCGCGCGTTCGAATCCCGGCCAAGTCCATTACTTTATATCGAATACATGAAATCGTAATATCACTAAGCAACTTAGACACCACCCGTGGAGAAAATCCCTACAACTGCTCCCAAACACTTCTTTCCTATCTCTCTTTTCTTTCTAATAGGAAGTAGCACCGAAAGCATGCAATGAAATACGATGTTGCGAGGTGCTGATTGCTCTTAAGCACAAATGCTTACGCTGTGTTCTTAGCACTATAAGGGTACTGTAATAACAGAAAAAAAACCCTTTAGCGTAAGCAAATTATAAAAAAAGCGAAGCTATACATTTTTTTGTTCACTAATAAAAGGAACCTTCATACAGTTTTTACGCCGACTCGAACGGCAAATTTGAGAAGCTTCTCATGACAATTTATAGTCGTGACTGTTTGTCAGACTTTCACAAGAGGTGGGCTGTGGACAAATGGAAAGGCGTTCTTGTGTGGGTTTCGAACGTCAAACCCACGTCGGTCAGTTGTCCAACTAACCACTAAGCGACTGCCGCCGAAGGTTTGGAAAAAAACGTTGCATCATAAGTCAATGTTGTATTTTTAAGACTGTAAGATCTTCTAATGTATAACTTTCAAACCATGCTGTAATTTTTGACAGTTCTTTAACATTTAACTTCAGTATGATTTGTCATCAAGATTTCACCATAAAACGCGTCCGTGCCATTCGAACTTTTTTTTTGAAAATCGGTCTGCAATTTTATTGAAAAATCGTGTTAAGTGACAAGGCTGAGTTTTAGGTTTGTAAATAAGCAAAATTGCCATTACTGGATTGAGGCAAATCCAGAAGAGTATCGAATCAATCACGTCAATAAAAATGCCCTGTGCACACCGCTGCTGCAGTTTTTTTTTTAATAAGGTCTGAGCTCGCCTTTAGTCAATGACCAACGTTACGGGATCTTTCTTCGAAACATGGACCCCTTTGGTCCGAACAAAATAAGGCATAAACATTCAACATAGGGATTTTGATCAATACCAACGTCAGGGATAGTCTTTCCCCTTCGGGGATCCAGTCATTTTCCACACATCTGTTTGGTTCTCATATTGTGAAATCATGTTTTATTTTTCCAGTGACCTTTTGTTATATGAGCCTTTATTTCCCATTTTAACCTTACGAATCCTTGCATATATGGCTAATACAGCGAACATTGGTTAAGAAAAGGCATCTTTAACAAATAAATACTTTCGTCTGCAGTAAAGCAAAGCTCTGCCTTAATAATGGAGGTAATACTTTTTTATGGATATCCAGACATATCATGGTATCCGTTCGGAAAGTAATTTTCCGCGCAAAAATTTATTACAAGACTCAATAATTATATGCGTTATATAGGCATATATAGATGTTCCGCGGCGGATAGTATTATCGGAGACAATTGTAGAGAAGTTGAATTGCGGCTGCCAAAAACTGACGGAAATATCGTAAATCCTCGCGAAGAAGGTGTGCGTTACCGTTTTGTCGGAAAAATATTCAGATTCGTACAAAATCGGAGATTTTTCCTTTCAAACTTCATCCATCACTGGAAAAATGCTCGTTGTAGTCTGCCAATCTCTATATTAGATAAGGAAAGGCCACTACAGCATGACATGTGTTCAGACACTGGATGCAGGTACTCTCTGGAGAAGGATGAATCCACTAAACACATTCACTTTCAATGCTTGGCACTATATTGGTTAAAAATTAGTAATTTCCCCAAGCAAATACGTTCGCCTGCAGAGTTGATTAACTAAAAAGGGAGGCGGCATGGCTCTTAAAATAATAAGCCCTTTGATGAGAAAGATACTTAAGATTGCAGTGTCAGAATTATGGGCAAGGAATTTACAAAAAAAAAAGAAAAGAAATTGACATACGGCTGCCAAAAATTGACGCCAAAATCGCATATCATCGCGATGAAACGTAACACACACCGTTTTAATTTTTATCGAAGAAATGTTCTGAACACTCGAAGAATACACAAAATTCTCAGATTCGTACAAAATCGGAGAATTCTCCTTTCGGAACGGATTCCATCATAGGGTCGAATAACTTATTCATTCTTCTGAGGGATTTAGAGGCTATATCCGCAAAAAACTGCCATCAAACATGAAATCTGTTCTTATTTTTCCCACAGGAACTAAGAATTAACCAAGCTCTTATAAGACTCTTTGATAATAATTTCCAAGTAGCCATCTCCTCCAGGTCACTCTGGGAAAATGAAGCGTTCGTGGATGATCAAGCGATCCACCTACACCGACGCATGGTTCAAAAACCAATGATGAGGTGTGGGGTGGTGTTTTCTGCGACAGACTTTCTCCTGGTTTCCCAACCAGTGTAGCGTGTTCCAGATGGGAATTATGGCGATTAAAGAAGTTTTATCGTGCCTCAAAGAAAACGTGATTTCGGCTAAAGATATCCGCATCTCCGATAGCCAAGCTGACATCAATTCCCTGGAATCTGTCTCTATAAATTCAATCTTAGCCCAAGACTGCCGAACATCTCTCAATGAGATGGCAGAGCCATTCAACGTTCACCTCTGCTGGGTGCCGAGGCATAGGGATATTGTGGGGAACTGTAAGGCTGATGAATTCGCCAAACATGGAACTACTATACCTTTGCTGCCTGAAAAGGGTTTTCTTGGTATACCAATAGCTATATGCAAACTTATATTTAAGCCTGATGCGATCGAGAGTACAAACCTTAGGTGGATAGGTGGCAGCACATGTGTCGAAACAAAGTAGATTAGAGCCAAAGCTGGACCTGCGAATCTCTGAGAGTCTTATATTTCTTAACAGATTGCACATTAGTACCATTATAGATGTCTTTCTCGAAACAGTCTCATAGGAAAGCATGCAACAAAGCTTGGCAAATATTCGAACGAATTTTGCAGAAGCTGCATGAATTCTTTACCTTCTATTTTTTTTTATAATTTACTTACGCTAAAAGGGTTTTCTGTAAATCTTACAGTTCCCTTATTGTGGTATGAACACAGCGCAAGCATTTTATTGTTTAACAGCAAGCAGCACCTAGCAAATGCGTACTTCATTGTATGCTTTTAGGTGCTACTTACTATTAGAAAGAATAGAGAGATAGGAAAGAAGTGCAGTTGTAGGGTTTTTCTCCACGGGTGAGGTCTAAGTTGCTTAGGGAGATTAAGGTTTCATGTATTCGACATAATGTAATGGACTTGGCCGGGATTCGAACGCACGACTTTCCATTCAGTAAGCGAATACACTATACTACTTCACCGTTGCCACCCGCGACATGTACATGTCCAGCTCTCTCCAAAAAAAAAGACTATACTTGGGTGTCTTGCTTTTCAACTATCTAAACGATCTTACTAACACAAACGTCACTTTAGTCCCCTACGCTTCATCGGGACCGCCAGCTGGTTTTAATATGTTAAAGGGAAAACGCTTTCCAGATCTACATATTACCACAACGGACCTCCTTTTAGTCTAAATGAGTCGGCCCCGGTCAACAGCCACATTAACCTTACCCAACCTTACCTAAGACTCTTTGAATATGGGAATACATGAAGAAACACTTTCCTCTTATAACGTGGGCTCAGTGGTTAGTGCGTTCCACTACTGATCGGGGGGTCTCAGGTTGAAATCCCGTACGCTCGTGATATTTTACTAAAGCGAATTTCACATCCACTTCCTTAAATATTTTTGTTTCATCGCACGGAGAACACATCTTTTTTTAATTTAAAACCTAAAATCACAGCAAAGAATCTACTTTGTGGAAATAATGTGAGCCACTTTAGTTTGATGATAGATTTCTTTTATCGACGGATATTGCCATAAGTTCTTCTTCCTCTTCTTTAACGATGAGGCTATGATTTGGACTAGACGGATCGCAACCCTCCCGCATCACTGCATCCGTAATGGTCCGCCTGTGGGTTTGGCCGCCGGTGTGACCTCAAAAAGTATCGGGATGTCTTCCGGTTTCGCATCACTTCGCCATTGAGGCCAATCAAATGCTGGTATTGCACTCCAGGATTTTAATGTCTACCTCTCTTCATTGATATTTTTTTCTGAATGGGTTCTTAGGAGCCCTCCTTTGAACAAGACAGTTCCTGTATGTTAAACTTGCCTAGATGTGATGTTGTCCCCCATATAGCCGCCTGATATGATGTTCAAAAAATGCTTCCTTTTTTTAATCTTTTCGGCATTCTTTTTAATAAAATAATTGGTAATGTTTTATTTGCTTAAAATTTATAAGAAAACATTTTTCCAAATTTTATACCAAAAATGACGTCTTAAAAAATTAACTTAAATTAAAAATCAAATGAACTACTTATATTGAAACCATTAACGTTGAAAAAATCTTTTTTGAATTTGAAATGTTTAAAACTTGAAAAATACCACAGAGAAAAAAGAAAACTGAACAAAATTTTAAAATGAAAATGTGATCGTGTGAAAAAAGAACATTTGTAAAAGTAAGCGAAAGAAAATACACACCTAAAATTTGTAGGCATGGTAATAATGTATTTTGAGATTAAAATTAACAACAGAAATATATAAAAAAAAAATGCAAAAATGTGTTTTCAATTTAAAATGTGCTAAATGTGCAATTTCATGTCATTGACGCTAATTCGTAGTCGGATAAAGTACATTTTAAAACTATATTAGCGCGTGCTGATAAAGTTCAAATTAGTTTTTTGATGTTTTTATCGTTATCGTTATCACTTCGTAATAAAGTTAAGAGATATAAGACTCTCAATTTAATACGGGATTCGATCATCATAAGAACTTGAATCTCTTTTTCCTTCTGTGTCTACCAGGGGCCTGTAACACAATGCTACGTGAATTCATACAAGCGTATAACATTTCTGTAACACAAAACTACAACTCGACTGGCAGTTCCAATACTACAACTGGAGCCAATGCTACAAGTGGGAAATTGAGCTATTATCCTCTTTCTGTAACTCAGAGCTACAAATGTAAAAAAAAGTAAATCCCACTTGTATTGAGAATCGCTCTGCTTATCTCTTTTCAAATGAACACTTGTAAGCTGAGCCTACAAGTCGAGGGACATCTTTTATTTCTGACAAGTGTAAAGAGTTTTTCTGTGCTACAGAAATAATCTACACTTGTCAGACTTATATAATCCTACAAGTGACTGTAAACTTGTACACTTGTAGCTTTGGGTTGGGAATCATGTAAAGGGTAGTCCAGATACTTGTTTCTTTTTAAAAATAAGATAAAATGAACAAACATAATTATTTTTGGTATGTTATGGCTTAATTTGAAAGAGCAAACATTCCTTTTATTTATAGGAAATGATTACATTAATGTGGCTGCTTCGGCTGGCGTCACAGTAGCGTATCCTGTCAACTCAATTTTTCAAGATTTTGTTGACTGTTTCGAGCTCTATCTCTCGAATGGCTCGGAAGATATTAGCTTTAAGATCTTTGATCATTTCTCGATTGTTTGCATTACATCTATTTTAAAGGGCTGCCTACAAAAACAAAAGACTAACGGGGTCAAATCGTAGCTTCAAGGCGACCAATTGTCTTCTTTTCAATAAACGCACTGTTTGGGCAAAACTTTTAAAATAACTCTGCAATATTTTCCAACGTTGTTTAAGCATTAAGCGATTCATTTCGTTCTGCGGAAGTATATACAGACTGAAGGAGAAAGTGAGAGAGAAAAACTATTTACTTAACGCGCCCTAAGGATAAAAAGTATCTATAAATGAGCAAAAGTTAGAGCACCTTTTTTAGTTTAACGTTGACTTCAACTAGGTTACAAACTGAGTTCCAAAAGGTTTCGATGCAGTTTCCATGCAATGTCCAAGTGCAAGACACCTGCGAAGTGCAAAACATTTGCGCTCGTGATGGAAGTTCTTGTTGTTGATCCTGCCAAGTGCGAAACATCTGGACTGCGTGCGGGCGGCGACGGTGCAGTAGTAGTGAATTCATTTACTGATTGGAATGGAATACTTCATTGCTAGGTGCTGCTTACCGTTCAACAAAAAATGCCTGCGCTGTGTTCCAACACTATTAGGGTACTGCAACATTTACAGAAAAATAAACCCCTTTAGCGTAGGCAAATTATATAAAAAAAAAACAAAAAACTAGTTTCGAAAAGTTCGTTATGTTTTTCTTGTGCAGCTTGAAGTCGTTGGCTATGTTTGCGTTCATATCTGCGTTTAAACGTTACTAACTCCCTGTCTCGTCGCCGGACAGATAAACCAGAAAATCACTTTGAAAATAGTACGTATACGCCACGATACCAAGCGGGTGGCAATGGTGCGATGGTAGTGTATTCACTAAGTGATTGGCAGGTCGCGCGTTCGAATTCCGACTAAGGCCATGGTTTAAGAAATTGAATACACGCAAGAATATAGATCTCCCTAAAGCAATTTAAGCGCCACCCGTTTATAAAAAAAAAACCTCTACAACAGGACCAACACTTCTTTCCTATACTCCTATTCTTTGCCATTACCATTTGCTGGGTGCTGCGTGCACAAAACAAAAAAATGCCTGCACTGTGTTTCTTACACTATAAGGGTACTGTAATATGTAAATACAGAAAAACCATTTGAGCGTACGCAAATTATAAAAAAAAGTTAAAGTTATAGGATCGCAAAATCAACCCGTCATTAATTTAATACACCGGCTTAATATCAATATGAATCTTCTGTATTGCAACACTACCGCATTGTACAGAGTCAAAAATACGAAGTTTAATTAAGGCCCCGGTTATAGTAATACGAAAAAGTGGAACAGTAAACACATAGCAAGAACACATCATAGGAACGATTTGTATAATTTCTGTGAATTGACTAAGAAGTTGAACAGAAAAAGTTCAAGTTGAAGTAGAATTGAGTTTCATAGTTCCTACTAAATATGTGTTAGGTATAGCCTTGTGTTAGTACCGACAAAAATCCTTATCAAATAAACACAGCACATGAAAACAAAAAGGGCGCACAAACACTCTCTCCCTTGTCTATCTCGATTTTTCAATTCGCGTTTACATGCTGATTTTCAATCCAATCACACACAATTTCGTGAACGGATTAAGTGAATCCTGTTTCGATTCAATATAAGCTTACATGGAAATTAATTCGGATTGAATCTCTCGTGTAAATGGGATAAGTGTAAGGGACAGACGATGAACTAACCCGCCGTTGCAAATAAATACTCTTGACTTGATCTTCATCCTATTGGTAATGTTGCAGTCAACTTACAAATGTTTGCGTGGAACGAATTATATATCGCAGATCCAAACATGAGGGCTCTGAACCTGGTAGCTGAGTGTTGCACAAAGGTTGGACTTAAAGTCAATCCCAAGAGAAGAAGGCGAGGAAGACTCAGAAACGTTATACTCTTTGGTGAAACAATAGAGTTCCCAACGGAAGTTAAATACTTAGGAATCACATTAGACGAAAAACTTACATGGAATTCTCACCTTACCAAAACTATTGATAAGGCCAGGACCTCATTATGGGCCAGCAAAAGCCTACTTATTAAAAACTGGGGACTTAACCCCAAAATGACACTATGGATGTATATGGCAATTACAAGACCAATTATCACGTATGTAGCCGCTATCTGGTGGCACAAAGCAACGCAGAGGTCAGCACGGCTAAGCTCAATAAAATCAGCGACTAGCCTGTGTCTGTGCAACAGGTGCAATGAAAACTACACCAACAGCTGCACTTGAAATTATACTAAACATCCCTCCACTTCACCTAGAAATCATGAAAGAAGCAATGGTAAATACCTATACGCTCATCACAGAAGATGAATCAAATTCCAACATAGCTCACTCTGTAATCCTACGAGAACTCAGAGAACACGAACTACTTGGAATACACCTAACACACAAATGTCTACCAAGATATAACTTCCGACACAACTTCAAGGTTACAGTCCCAGACCGTCTAAACTGGGAACAGAATAAACATACATTTGCAAAAGATTCTCACGTATGGTACACAGAAGGATCGAAAACAAATGAAGGGGTTGGAGCAGGAGTATACGACCCTCGCACTCAAACGTGCCTATAAGCTAGTATGGACACAATCAGCACTGTATTCCAGGCGGAAATCTACGCGATAGAGCTATGCATTCGAGAGAATCTAAACAGCCTTGTAAAAAAACAAAAACATCTACATTCTCTCCGATAGCAGGGCGGCCCTACTCGCAATCAACGCCTTTAAAATAACATCAAAACTGGTCTGGGATTGTCTTCAACTTCTACAACTACTGGGCACCACAAATAAAGTTCAACTGATTTGGGTGCCTGGACACAGTGGATACGAAGTACGCAATGAAAAAGCAGACGAACTAGCCAGAACAGGATCAGCATCCCCATTCATGTTGCCAAGACCATTCTGCGGGCTATCAATAAGCACTATTAAAAGCTGTATTTAAACTTGGCTCTAGGAAAAGAAGCTCCAATTCTGGAGGGAAACCGAAGGAAACAGGCAAGCTAAAAACTTTATACCAAATAGTTCCCACAAAAAAAGGAAACAACTACTACAACTTAGTAGAAGTCAGATTCGACTAGTCACAGGCTTCCTCACAGGGCATTGCCGTGTTAAAAAATACCTGTTGACTATGGGCATAGCACAGGATAATACCTGCAGATTGTGCAACGAAGACGTTGAAACAACAGAACACATACTATGTGAATGCAACTGCTTAATCAAAACGCGTCAACGTTATCTAGGTAAGTTCTACCTTAAAGCAGCAGACAGAGCTGCCAGCTCTCCCAAAGAATTGGCCGCCTTCCTAAAAAACTGCGGCAATACGGACGAGCTCTAAATTGAGGATATCAAAATAGGCCCACAAGCGGCCGCAGTGATCTGGATACAATATACCACCTCCCCCCCAAAAATCTAATCTAATCTAAATATGACGTTAAAGTTGGGTCAACGTTTTTGCTGGAATGGAATGCTGCAATATCCACGGCAGTCAATGTGTAAACAATGCGCTGAGTAATGCACATTATCCGGTGCATTTGTAAGGTAGTTGCTGGACATGCTGTTTTTGCGTATTTAAATGCACGTAATTCATCTTAAAACAAATAAAACACTAATGATTTACCGCTTTGCAAGCAATTTCTTTATTACGATCGCTTTGTTATTGAATTATACAATGTTCCTCTTATTAATTAACTGTAATGTGGTAACGCAAAAAAAAAATCAAGCCATATCATCAGTTCAAAGGTAAAACTCAAAACTCGAAACAAAAAATTAGATTAACTTACACAACTATTGGTGCCTCTAAATGACGAGGATCTTCTTCAAATCTTCAATCAGAAAAATACAAGTTTTCTACAAAAGAGTTGGCGGTTTTTGTTTACAACATGGAATAAAATATTTTGAAAAAATTCCCAGCCAAAGAAAAAAGTGAACCATTTGCGTTCCGCATTTCTAATAGAATTTCAACATACAAAAACCTTAATAAAACAGAGAAGCTGGAGGCCATACAGACAACTGTAACAAGTTTTTTTTAGGACAACGACATCCCATCCATGACAGAACTAAACCAGATAGCGCAATGGAGAGTTTTGCAACTTGTTTTGTTGTATCATGTTCGTTTTCGTCCCAGAGCAACATGCCAAACACATAGGGCGTTTCGAAATTGTGTTGAAATGTTGACAACTAAAACGGTCTTTAGATGAAAAAACATATCTCCTTTAGTCTATTTTGTTAGTTAGTGAGTTTTACCTCAGCGGCGAACCCCACATGCGGATCAGTTGGGAAGATAAGTGGGCGGGTTATGATCCCTTTATTCCTGATCGTAGCCTCACCGCCATTAAGAAAGAAGAAGAAGAAGAAGAGTGAGCTTTACCTTTGAACGGACGATCACTATTATATGCTGTTATATACGAGTACATACTAAACAAAAAATAGAAGAATAAAGAATGAAAGGATTAATATTATAATATTATATAATATCCCACTGAAATGTATTCGCATTATTTGATCTGCAAAATACTGAAAATTGAATCACTTTCGGAATAAATTTTCCAAACTAATAATACACAGTAACAACACAAAGCATTTTAAAAAAACATAAAACACGAAAGTAGGTAACGCTTAAAAGTAAACACATAAACACATACAATATCCCAGACTAATTATATAACAATAAATGCGAACTTGACTGCAAGACCTAAAAAATATTCGATATTGTCATTTATGAGCTAGTTGCTTGTTCTTTGGGTGGTCGCTGCTCCTCTATAAGTGATTTAGAGCCCCTTGTTGAAGTAGACCTTCTGTGGAACAATCCCGTCGGTTTTCTTTACCATTTCCTCATACAACTGTGGTTCGAGGAGTTTGACAGTTGATGTTTTAATGCTGCACATTTGTGGAAAGAGAGCACATGCTGTTGGAACCATGAAAATCAAGCTGAAAGAGGGATTCATAGTTGGAAAATGTGAAAGTAATGAATTAGTAAACTTACAAACATCCGACCATAGCTGTCTGGAATGGCGCATGCATGAATGTCATCTTTTTAAATGCAGGAATTCTTTCCAGTTTTTCCATAATCACAGGAAGGACTAACATTCCAGGTGCGGCCATAACAATTCTAGAGAATATAACCTGTGATATACCCTTTGCGGCGGCAACACGACTCTTGCCAACAATGTTTCCATTCTCATCGACTACGTCGACACCCTGAACAATTTCGTTTTGCCGCATAAAAGGGATGTTGACACAGTTGGCAGCAGCGACGGCAGCAAATGGAACATAGCGCTGAAAGGGACTAATTAAAGAAAAACATTTATTTTGTTAAAGGATCGTACTTGGAAAATTGGTGACGCTCTCTTTGTCCAGTAGCTTTTACATCCAAGAGCAGCGATCAGCGCACTCGTTGTGGCCGATACATATGCAACACCCAGTTGGGTAACAGTTGTTGGTGAATTGGCATTTCGATTGGTGTAATTCACGACTGCATTGAATGATTGATTGACGAACTGCCAGAAAACTACCGCCGGTATGGTGCGGTAGAATTGAAGCATCGCTCCAGTAATCAGCATACCACCTGGAACCTGAAAGGATAGAATGAGTAAAGTGGTAGGCAGGAGCATAATAAGGTTCCAAAAAAGCCATTTCAAGATATCGCTCGTCTTCATATCTATGACAGCTTATGACATGCAGATGAAACCAAAAATCGCCGAAAATCTGATGGGTATCGACTTCAAGTTTAGCGGCTCTCTCCTAAATCTACCGGAGTGTGTATTTTTCATGTTACCAAGTCAAATCAACCCAAGCATCTGTCCCCACTTACGGAAATCATTTTCTCAAGAAACATAACAAGAACTTCTGAGCTTCGTTTAGTCTCACGATCAAGAGATGAAGATTCTTCAATAGGTTAGCCTTTAAAACGTATGTCTCGAATCTGCGAGCTGGGATCCAGAAACCCCCTTGACTGGAACAGAACTTTTTCGATAGATTCTCATTAGTTCGTGACAAATATATCTGGCCAACGTCTGCATAAAGGTAAAAAAGATACATTTGAGCAAATGTTGTGCAGATCATTTTTATGTACACAAAATAATATTGGGCCTAACATAGAACCCTGAGGCAATCCCGCTAGTAAGGCTCATAACTCGAAATATTTTCCAACACAACTCTTTGGTAACAGTTGCACAAGTAATTACTCATAAGGCGCACCGATATATAAGAAATAAATAAATTCGAGGCATTTACGGCCCATACCGGGCCTAAAACCTAGCTTCTCCAACCACTTTTTTGTGCGAAGTGGAAGGGACCTATAATTTTAAGCCGAATCCGCCAAATTTGACAAGCTTCTCATGACAATTGATACTCTTTCATGTTTGTCAGACGTTCTCAAGAGCACCGAGCTATCACTGAATCCAAAATGCAAACTGAGCTTCTGGCACAGCACCAAATGGTCCAGTCTCGTAACACGTGCACACATACCGAGGGGCAAACGTCGACTCTGACCATTTTCTTGTTGCGGCTAAATTTAAAGCTCGACTGTCGAACGAGAAAAAGCTGCGAACTGCCCAAGAGAAGAAATTCAAGCACACCTGGAGTAGCCAGAGTCTACAGAGAGCGGAAAAGCGAGAGACTCTCTTTTGTGCACTCACCACCCATCTTCTTTGGCGGATTAGTTGGTAAGCACAGCCTTCACGACACGACAACAGATAACGGCTACCGACTAATCGACTTTGCGGCAGCTCGTTATACGGTGATAAGTAGCATTAGGTTTCCAAGGCTCAGGATCCACACAGCAACCTGGCGCTCTTCAGATGGTCGAACGGCCAACCAAATCGACGATGTGCTCAACGATGCGAGGCACGCATCCAACATCATAAACGTGCACACATTCCGAAGGGCAAATGTCGAATCTGACCATTTCTTTGTTGCGGCTAAATTTAGAGCTCGACTGTCCAACGAGAAGAAGCTGCGAACTGCCCAAAAGAAGAAATTCAATGTTGGACGTCTAAGCACACCTGGAGTAGCTAGAGTCTACACAGAGCGGATGAGCGAGAGACTCTACGCCGGCATTCACGACCCACAAGCGCCAACAATATGTGGAACCGATATCGTGACATCATCAAGGAAGTAGCCGAAACCACCGTTGATTACCAGCCACCCCAGAGAAAAAGCCCCTGGTATGATGATGTATGTGCTTATCGGAAGAAGATGACAGAAGATGCACATTTAAAAACGCTGCAGCGCAAAACAAGGGCAGCGAGGGAAGAGTATCGAGCCAAGAGAAGGGAGGAGAAGAAGATCCTGCGTAGAAAGAAGATGGCGTACGCAGTCTCCCAGCTCAAGCAAATCGAAGAGTCTCTCGAACGAAACAACATCCGGAGATTTTACAAGAAAGCGAAGCAACTGGCTGCTGGCTTTAAGACCGGAACGCAGGCTCTTCGAAACAGCGACGGAAACCTAGTCACCAAAGCGCAGGGAATAGTAGATGTATTTAAGCAGCATTTCCAACAGCTGCTAAATGGGCATCATGTAGAGAGAGTGAAAGGGCAAGAAGAGAACCCACGTCCTCTCAATGAAGAACAGATTTCACCACCCAGTATAGAAGAGGTTGGCTTATCTATAATAAAGCTAAAGAACAATAAGGCCACTAATCGGCACGTACCAGTGTGGATTCCGAACCGGCAGATCGACAATAGCCCAAATCCTGGAAAAGACCAATGAATTCTAAGTCGAGACCCACTACCTTTTCATTGACTTTAAAGCCGCATATGATAGCATTCATCGTCAGGAGCTCTACATGGCGTTGGCCGAATATGGGATCCCGGAAAAACTGATCCAATTACGTCGCGTGAGACTTGAAAACACGCGGTGTAATGTGCAGTTTGGAAGCAGCTCTTCCGAATTATTCCTAACTTGTACCGGATTTCAGCAAGGAGATGTGCTGTCATGTGAATTCTTCAATCTTGTTATGGAGAAAATATTGCGAATGGCAGGTGTCAACACGGAAGGTATTATCTTCAAAAAATCCGTCCAGCTACTGGGGTATGCGGTCGATATCGACATCATCGGTCGTTCCCAGCGTGCCGTGTTAGAGGCTTTCACGGCGATTGAAGAACAGGCAAAATTGGTTGGTCTTGAAGTTAATGAGGAGAAGACTAAATACATGCAATCAACAAAAATAAACAAACATCTGTTCTGTGAAGGTATCGCACCAGCGATCACTTAATTAATTGACAAAACAATTAATAACATAGTCATAGTCAACCTACTCCAATATTTAACACTCGAGTTCCCATCCATCGCAGTGCACTTGTGCACACGATACAGCTATAGATACTCATTTATCTCGCTGGCACCTCAGTGCATGAACTACATGACGTAATAAAGATACACAAAAATACTCGCACGGCGCCTTCAGCTCACGAGGGTATTTGTTTACAAGAGTCGATGGCTTATGACCGTGAATAACGCATCATAAGGAAGATAGTAAAAAAACACTCGAAGTGCATGGTCATATGCTGATTGTGCATATCGTGGGAACCTCTATATAATCGAAGATCGAAATATGGTGTACTACAAATAAACAAACATGTAAAATTGTATAAAAGGAGAGAATAAAACAATTATAAGTGACTTAACAACAAAGCCGCAGGCTCTGATGGCTTACCAGCGGAGCTCTTTAAATACGGTGGTGATGTTTTGGTCAAGTATGGGTGGAAGAAAACATGCCCGATGACTGGACTATGATCTCCATATGCCCCATCTACAAAAAAGGCAATCCTATGTCTTGCAAGAACTATCGAGGCATATCAATGCCTAGTGTCGCATATAAGATCCTTTCCAACTCACTGTGTGAACGTCTTAAACCGTTTTACAACACACTTATCGGTACGTACCAGAGTGGCTTCCGGCCAGGCAGATCGACTATAGACCAAATTTTCACACTAAGGCAAATCCTGGAAAAGACCAACGAATTTAAAGTCGAGACACACCATGTATTCATCGTCTTCAAAGCCGCGTATGATAGTATACATCGTCAGGAGCTCTATATGGCGATGGCCGAATTCGGAATCCTGACAAAACTGATTCAGATGTGTAGCCTGACACTGGAAAACACGCGCTGCAACGTGCAGTTTGGAAGTAGCTCCTCCGAACTATTTTAAACATGCACCGGATTTCGGCAAGGGGATGCGCTATCATGCGATTTCTTCAATCTCGTACTGGAGCAGATAGTGCAGGTGTCAACACGGAAGGCACTATCTTCAACAGGTCCTTTCAGCTGCTGGGTTATGCGGACGATATTGACATCATCGGTCGTTCACAGTGCTCCGTGATAGAAGCGGCGATTGAAGAACAGACGAAATCTGTTGGCCTTGTAGTAAATGAGGACAATACCAAATACATGCTATTAACAAATATCTGTCCACCGCATAGGACAAAACGTCACTATTGATAGCAACAATTTCGAGGTAGTTAAGGAGTTCATCTACCTCGGAGTTAACATGAACTCCACGAATGACATCTTAGTGGAGATCCGGCGCAGAATTACCCTAGGAAACCGCTGCTATTTCGGTTTGGCAAAACAAATGGGTTCAAAACTCCTAACTCGGAGGACGAAATGCCGAGTGCTGGACGATAAGTAGAAAAGGGGAGCTAATATTGGGTTCTTTTGAAAGGAAAATACTCCGTCGGATATTTGGTCTTGTGTGCGAGGAAGGCGAATGGAGGAGAAGATACAACCGCGAACTTTAAGCCGTACCAAGATGTGGATGTAGTCCGAAAAGCTAAATCACGTCGACCACATTAGCACGGCCGCATTGAGCGAATGGACAATAATGCTCCAGCTAAGAGGAACTTTGAATCCCAGCCCCCTGGTTCCAGAAGGCAAGGAAGACCGAACATCCGTTTTAAAGAAAAAGCTATCGCGGATGCCAGAGCGCTTGGTCTGGAAAACTGGAAGCAGCGTATCCGCGATCGCATAGGTTAGGTTAGTTTGGGTTTAGGTGGCTGTCGGCAGAAGCCGACTTAGACCAATTTAGTTCCATTGTGATACCACGTATGTATTATCTACCTCAACTCTGTAGATGGGACTGACCAACGACACGCGGTTGTTCTCAAACGGTCCCCCATCTACGTAATAACCGCGCCCATGTCGTTTAATTGCGGTGATCTGACGAGAACCGATTAACTCGACGTGGTATGGTTGTTGGTTGATCGCATAGGATGGAAGGCTGCAGTCACTCATACAGAGACTTTTCACGTGTCGGCAGCTCGTTAAGTAAAAGTAAGTACTTAATCGAGGAATTAGGCGAGTTGAGCGGCACAGACCACAGGAGGCTGGTAAAATCCTGCAGGAAGATTGGATGTTTTGTTAGGGAAAGTGTTTAGGTTTTTCTCCTTTTGATGTTTTGGATTCAATCGGTTCTCTAGGGATCGTGATGGGCCCTTCTGGTGCCTGGTGCTATGCGAACTGCAGACCCCGTTTAACCTAAGCTAACCTAACAAAATATCGATTCATTTTTTTATATAAATTTGTTTAATTTCGAGAAACTAAAGTTCTTTTCGTTATAGCACAAAGCATTCCACAGCACACAGTGATAGGGTATTACCAAAACGTTTCTTCGCGAAGATAGTTAACATTTTGTCATGAAAGGAACACCTCAAGGTAATGTTTGATATTGAACAATCTAGTTTTCGCACTTAATACTACTGAATCATCTCGTCTCAAGTACCCAAACACCCTGCAGATCATCACTCAACATTGCGTTGCAAATCGATCAGCGCAACAACGCTTGCTAAGCTTTCTATTTTATAGGAGGATTAATTTGGCCAACCTTAGGCTTGCGCAGCTGGAGGATACCAGATTGAGTAGTTGCTATTATGAAGGCCACTTCCGATGAGACAATATCCAAAGTGGGAGATCGTCAAAGGAATTCAAAACAGGCAAGGCCTTATTCTGCAACCAAATATTGCGATAACCGTGCTTAGTGACGCATCACAGTAAACGAATTTGACGGACCCTTACATCTGAACTCGAATACAAATGATTGCCTTCTCAAAGATTTTTGAAGCTCCACCAAATGGTGAAGGTGGTAGTTGAAATTATCCGTCAAACGAAAATGTTTAGCCACGGAATGGCCTTATTGACTCTAGTATGAGTAGCTGGACGGACAATCGCTAGCGAGTTTCCAAAATATTGGAGTCCTACCTCGAATGATGGCGGCGATAAACTAAATATTGCTTGCGATGCTGTTCAAAACAGCCGCTAATATGCTTACGAAACATTGTATCACAGAAATGGGATTCGAGTTACTCATGCAACCCCACACCGCTGACCAAAATCAAATGAGCTCTTCCAACTCAAATAAAATTATATCGAAAAGCACCGCTCGTACCTGAAAAGACACATCAAGCGTTAATTGCCCTGCACATATCTGATCTTCCAAATAAAAAACCTGCCCAACTTGTACTGCAACAAATGTTTCATCTTTAAAAATAGTTCATCAATTGAGACACTTACTTAGTGAGCTCATACACACATAGCACACTCTGCTCGCGAGGAAGTATTCCTGGTCAAATAGTTGACCCCACAAAAAATAAACAAACCTGAAAACTCATGCGTCCGCAAAAGTTCTGCAATTCACCGGTATCTGGATGGAATGCTGAAGTGTACAACTTCATGGCGTACTTAACATCCTCTTTCGATGTTCCGGCTGGCTCCCTGCCTAATCGATATTCCTCTACCAGAGTTTTAGCCTGTAGAAGTTTCTCACTGGGCACCAATACAGTCCGGGGATCGGTCATCCATGCAAAATGCTTGAATCGTCCCACGAACGAGTTGAGATCGAACAGTGGCTTGTCCACATTGATGCGCTCTAAAAAGCAAAGAGAATCTTTAATAATTTCCGGTGGAACGCTGATATTTTTGCACATTATATTATAACCTGATTGGTTCATGCCAGGAATTTTGTGTAACCGGAGAGCTAATAGTATTACGTAATTTCTTCGCTGCTGGATGCGACGGGCAAGTGTTAAATTTAAAAGGCAACACTTTTACTTTCCTCTTTGGAATGCAATTAGAGCAAATTTGCAAATCTACATAAATTTTTGGATGACAGCCAAAAAGAAAGTGAAAGCGAGAACCGAGAAGTCGTGGAAATCGATGCAGTAGAACTCAGTCAGTGGACAACAGAGAGGAGGAAAAAGACAAGACGAACACGGAAGTAACCACTTAAACCAATTTTGGCCGATCGGCAAACGACGACGATGACGTGCAAACAATTGTTCCAAACAATTAACTACATCAGCTGACACTCTGACAGTGGCGGTTGGTTGCGGCTTGTGTTGTCTGGTGCAGAGGTTCACAATGAGAAGAGGATATAAATTCACAATAATTGCAAATGGGAGAGTTACATAAGTAATATTAATAATGCTGTGTATTTCAGTATTGTGTATAAATTGAAAAATAAACACCTTTTTGTCAAGCTCTTGGCTCAAGAGAAACTACGTAATAGAGTCAAAATGGAGTTGGGATGAGTCGTTTTCGGCTAGAATTGTTTACTTGACTTGGCAGATTTTTCGCCAAAACACTCCTTTAATACCACTCAGTTGTTATGTAATTCTATTTCGTTGCGCGACTGAAGGTAATGCTTCGGAACCACCAGTATGAGATCCTTGCGATAAAAAATGCTATATTTTCAATTGTAATATTTGATATCTATTTGACAATTTTCTTTGTTTACGTGTTTGCTAAACGTACAACATTTTGTTGAATATATATAAAAATAATATAATCAATGCTGGTGTTGTTTTGCATTTGTGATCCAGGAAATTTTAGGTCCACCTTGTTTTCATGGAGGATTTCATGGGTTTCAGTATGTATTGCTCAGTACTTCTGCCTGCATTCAACTACTTTATCTCTATGAGGATGATCTCTAGTTCATCAGAGTTTCTACGAGTTCCATCTACACCAGAAAGCATTGCCATCTATAGAGAGAGTTAACATGTAAATTGTTGCTCCTTTAATATGATTTTTTGAAATTCCGAAATAAAGAAATTAATTGGGATACCTATATTTATCAAGTGTTTTCTATATGGCCACTGAAATTGCGGGTTGCACCTACTTTCAGAAGAAATAATGCTTTTCATTGGAATTTTCCTGGGAAGTACTATAGTAGGTACTAAGCTAAACAGAAAGGAACAGGTAATTTGCTTACTGTTCCGGCATCATTACTTTCGGTCAGTTAAGTTGAAACATTATTATTGCAAAAATAAAATTAAAACAGGTAACTGTAAAACTCGGTAAATTACTCGTAGTACAGATCGGCAGCTAATGCAATGTTAACATGACGGATGTCTTGATCTTCGTAAAGGCATCGCTAGAAAATACCGTTGATTCTTCTAGCATCTTCAATAGGTTTGGTCCTTTTAAAGGTTTTTTTTTCCTTTTTTAAATCTGTTGTCTGGTTGGTATAAGAATATTCCTTCCAACATGGCATCCATTCATTCATTCACTCGATTAAAGTCTTACATTGTAAGCCCAATATTTTGAGACTGCATTTACACTTTGGAACAGCTAGTAGAAGCAACGATTTTTTAATTGCGCAGCGAAGTTGTGTTGTAAAAGTTAAATTCAGCAGCATTTTAGCAGAACATTTCATTCAAAAAGGTCGTTTGGTTTTTAAAAGATTAAAGAATATTAATTAAAGTAAAATAATACAATAAGGGTTTATATGCAAAGTCGTAAGACCGTGTAAAACTTCGTAAGCTTAGTGAAAAAGCAAAATTTTTATCTGATCACGGGTTGCATGAATACCCTTAATGTAAACACCACTTAGTAGCAGCCAGTTTTCTCATGCGATTTTGCATCAAAAACACTGAAATGTCAAACAATACAAATCTTCTGTCAATGTCAACGTCAATCCGAATTACTACAGAAATAAAAAAAACTTTTATGTTATCCATTTATTATCTGCACTTTTCATAGTTTTTATTGTTTTCTATCAAGAAATTAAGTTATTAAATCGTTACCACAATTTCCTAGTTTCCATTGCAACAATGAATTGCACTTAAAAATGCATAAACTTTCGCAATGCAACACCATAGCATTCCTCCTACTGGTTTTAGCAACTCTCCTCACTGTTGTCGTTCTCCCTGTCCGTGGAGCTAATATCCTAGCAGTACTTCCAAGTGTCTGGAAGTCGCACTACCTCTTCGGCAGGGCAATACTTCAGGAGCTCGTCACAAACCATCATCACAATGTAACGCTGATAAGTGCCTTCGCAAGCAACGCCAGATTACCCCATCGAGACGGTCGATTTAGCGAGATTCAAATCAATGGAGTCCATCGAAATTGGATCGACATGGGCTTGAGTGTGCAAATCGATGAAATGTACGACAAGTCTATAATGGAGCGATTCACGCGAATGATCTACGCAGGAGCGTCGACTGCCGACTTGTTTTTAGGCAGTAAGGCAGTGCGAAGTCTATTGCGGAGCAATGGAACTTTCGATTTGTTGATTGTCGATATGTTTCTTAGTGATGCGCTGTTGGGGTAAGGATGAAATTGCATTGGGGGTGGCAATGGGAAGATAGCTGATATATATTGAATTTTCCAGGTTTTCACACTTCTATAAAATTCCGACAGTGGTTCTCAGCCCAACGGGCCCGAATACGTGGCTAAATCAAATGACTGGCAATCCGCATAATGCTGCTTTGGATGCGAGCAACTTTCTACCGTATCTGGAGAGAATGACGCTCTGGGAGAGAAGCACAAACACTCTGATGGGACTGTTTGAGAAACTGACATACAAGTAGGTCGATTGTTCATGCATTTGCTAAGGTTTCACTTGGTTTTCAGCTTCTTTCACATGATTTCCCAGCAAGCTGTCTACGAGAAGCATTTTGAGCAATTGGCAGCCGAACGGGGAGAAGAGCTGCCACATCACAGGGAATTGACTCATAACGTCAGTTTGGTTCTTATGAATTCCCATCCAGTTGTTCAGTATCCGCGGTCTTTTCTACCGAATATGATAGAAGTTGGGGGCGTACACCTTCACGATGAGCCGCTGCCCGAGGTTTAACCCTCTTTTCAGTCAAAACTTATTGATTAATAATAAATCTCTTGCAGCACCTTTTGAAATTCATCGAAGAGTCGGAAGAAGGCGCCATCTACGTGAGCTTTGGGGCAAACGTTAAAACTTCTGACTTTTCCGAAGCCAAGTTGGACGTGCTATTTCACGTCTTTGAGACAATCAGCAAATCAATGCGAATTCTCCTAAAGTGGGAGCAGCAGCAATCGGATTACCAGGCGGAACACATTTTCCAAAGCGAGTGGTTTCCACAGGAAGCTGTTTTAGGTGAGTGATTCGCATGTCTTCAACTGACTCCTCTGATTCAATTGCTTCTCCCTCCAAAGCTCACCCAAATGTCAAGCTGTTCATCACTGCCGCCGGCGTTATGAGCGTCATCGAAGCAATCAACTACCACACACCAATGATAGCAATACCTATCCTGCCCGAGCAGGTGGTGAACGCAAAGCGCTTGAAGCAACGTGGTTGTGCCATCCACCTCCCATACGAAGATCTCAACTTTGACAATCTCCTGGACGCCATTAATGTGGCTCTTTCGAATTCGTCTCTCGCCGAAAATATAGTGACAGCAGGCGCTCTTCTCAGCGAACACTTCTACGATCCAATGTCTCGAGCGGTGTACTACATTCACTTAGTTCTGAAGACATCTGGAGCTGGCCATCTCAAATCGCACGCTACTCACTTGGGTTTCTTTAAAACCGGACTTGTGGACGTTCTGTTGATTATTCTTGCCGGCGTTTGTTTCATTATTGCGGTGCCATTCTTAGTCATATGCGCCATCCTAAGGAGGTCGTACAACTCTCGTGAACAGGCAGGTCCGATTATTCGCCGGCGGAGGTCGTCTGAATCGGCCAAGCAGAGAAGAGACAGTTTGAGGAAGTCCAGCAGTCGGGAGATGTAGTATTTGTGTGGGTCAAGTGTACTTATAATTGTGTTATGTTAGGTTTCTGTTTTTTGGTTTGTTTTGTGCAATGGTTTCGGTGGAACTGAGCGGTGAAAATTTGTGATATACTAAGAATATATTGAAAAAAGACATTTATAACTGGTGTTTTGTTTGTTTCACATAAAGACAGTCCGTGCACTATGACTGACAACTTGTGAGTTGGTTGTAAAATGTGTTTGAAAGTTTGAATAAAAAACCTTTAGACCACTTTCCGATCTTAGTTCTCATTGAAAATTGATAGGATCTGGGATACGCAGTGTCTAGCCTAGATAAGACAGCAATTGGGATACAAAATGTTGCTAAAAGACGAAACTGTCTTCAAATGGAACTACCAACATGAAAATAAATGGGTTGACTGTTGGTTGAGGCTCAGAGGAGTAGTACCTTTGTATATAGACTCTAAAGTTTATATACAAAGGTACTACAATTTGGGTCAGCACATATATATCACTGGAGTAATGATGTATGGAGGATTTTTTTTCGGGGAAATCATTAAAGGTCCGTTCGCGAACTAATATGCAAACGTAAATTTATATAATTTTTCGTGCAAAACTACACAAACGCGTTCGCGTACTGAGAAAATGGTAAAAAGATGAACGAAAAAAAGGTCCGTTCGCGTACTTCATGTGTAGAAATATGAAAACTGCCAAATCTCCAAAATCGAGAGAGAATCCTCTCATTTCAAAGAAAAGTACGCGAACGCTTTGTGTAAAAAAATGAAAAACGTCTACATAAGTTTGGCTTGAAAAGAAGCAACCGCTGTTTTTTTTTTGCTGGCAAACTCATAGGATCTCATCATTTGACAGTTTTCAATTTCTTACCAGCCGAAATTCTGTGTGAAGAAAAATTAACGAAAGTACATTTTTCTTTCGTTCATCTTTTTACCATTTTCTCAGTACGCGAACGCGTTTGTGTAGTTTTGCACGAAAGTTTATATAAATTTACGTTTGCATGTTAGTTCGCGAACGGACCTAATTTCAGGAACAATGTTCGGAAGTTTTACTAAAAGGTAAAAAGAACGTGCCACGGGAACAAGACCCGAACAGAGACCTGTAAAGACGAGCAAATCGGTGCTGAGGACATGAAAAACCATTACTGCAGACTGTTAAACGGCGAAGAAAACACAAATTCCGCTGTTGAACAGAATGAACCACTTAGCCTGGACAATGAAAGCCAAAACATCAGTCCAACTGACCAAATTGAAATGAAGATAGCAACATCCAAACTCTAGTCCAACAAAGCTGCTGGGCGGACGGTTTGACTGCCGAGCCTTTTAAGGCAGCTGTAGATAACTTGGTGGAGAGCATACACTCGTCTCTATGATCTGGTCAGAGGAAGGTATGCATGATTAGTGGAGACTCAGCATCGTTTGCCCGATCAACAAGAACGGGGACCCTCTAAACTGCGCCAACTATAGAGGCATCAGTCTCCTCAACATTGCATATAAGATCCCATCTGCTGCACTGTGTGAACACCTAAAACTATTCGTCAACGAACTGATTGCTCCGTACCAGTGAGGTTGCTGGTGATGCGCTGTTATGTGATTTTATCAACACAATACTTAAGAAAGTTGTGCGAAACTCGCAAGCCAACACTAGGGGCACAATTTGCCAAAAGTCTGTGCAACTACTTGCATACGCTGACGACATTGACATCACTGGCAGAACTCAGCGAGAAGTCACTGGTGCGTTTGCAAGTATTAGCACAGAAGCGGCAAAAATGGGTTTAGTGGTAAATGAGGGCAAAACAAAATACATGTTGTCACCAAGAAGGGACACACAACATCGAGGAATCGACAGCCACGATAGACAGCTACATCTTTGAGGTGTAAGGAATTTTGTCTACCTCGGTTCCGATAGAATCTGACAATGACACCACAGCAGAAATCCAACGAAGAGTTACACTTGCCAACCGCTGTTTCTTTGGCCTAAAAGGTAGCTGACTAGTTGCGTTGACGGGCTTTGGAGGAGTAGTTTAGTTTAGTTCAGTTAGTTCAGCGTAGACATGATTAATATTAAATTTTAAATTAAAAAGAGAAACATGAGATATTTTATATTTTAAAATAAAATAGTGTTAAATGCCTATTTTGAAAAATAAATAATTAAATTAAGCAAAGTGGGTGGGGTGAGCAAAACAAAAGAGAAAAAAAAATTTAGAAGGACAACAAAATTGAATAAGCAGATTACAGATAATTTTAAAAGAGAAAAGAGATAGGCATATAAAATAGATACTAATACTACTTAAACTAAGAAACCTACTGGAGTTTGGGAAATATATGGTTTTTATTAAAATAATTGATTATTTAGTCCCGACAGAGAGTTTCGACATCACTAAATGCTAAGCTCATTAACCAAGTTTTCAATTCTTTTAGAAATTTAACATCTGAGCTGATAGTTCTTAACAAAAGTGGAAGTTCATTAAATAAACGACAAGAAGATACAGTGAAAAAGTTTCTAAACGCTGTGGTGCGAAAAGGTGGTACAGATACTACATTCAGAAGGTTGCCTCGAAGATTATAACTGTCTAGAATTCTAAAATTCCGATTGCCAGATTTGATAAAGAAAGCTTTGAGCACTTTAAAGCAATAAAGATGACGGATTGGAAGAATGTTCAAATTTTTGAATAGCGGAAAACTGTGATGCAGACGATTTTGTATGCATATCTACTTTTTTCACTGTATATTTTCGGAGAGTTAATATTCGTTGAATTTTGTTAAAGTGTGTTCCTCCCCAGCAGCTTATACCATATTGAAGTTTGGAATGAAAAATTCCATAATAGGTATACAGTTTCTAATAACTTTGAAGAGCAAACACTTCTCAAATAGAAAAAATGTCTCAGCGCAAGACGAGAATATTTTCTTAAAGCCTCAGTATGTTTTGAGAACGACAAAATTGAGTCAATGATTAACCCCAAGAACTTGAACTCATCAACTTTTTCAATCAAGAAGCAATTGGCATTGCAGTGTAGGCCGCTACAGAAAATTTCCGAGGAGTAACAGGCACATATGGTAAGCTTAAATTTTTGACACTCTGGTGCATGATAAAAGATATCTACATCAGGAGCATTTTTATTTGATAGGCTAAAAAACATTATTTTGATCTTAGAGCTTATGACAAGTTTATGCTCAGCAAACCATACTCTTAATAAATGAAGGTCCCAGTTTATATCTAAAACAAGCTCTAAGAGACTTACTGAGCCATAGGCACATCCTATATCGTCAGCAAAAGCCTTTAGTACACCTTTAAATTTAAGGCTGAAGAGAGAATTTATATAGACAAGGAAAAGTATAGGTCCCAAAACAGATCCTTGTGGTACACCTATATTTATATATTGAATACTACTCCTCATTTCATCTATTTTCAATCGTTGAGTCCTATCCTTAAGATATGATTTAAGCCAGTCGAAGACAAAACCTTTGAAGCCAGATTTGTATAGCTTTTCCAATAACAGACCATGGTTAAACATATCAAAAGCTTTCGCTACATCCACGAAAAGGCCGGCTGTATTTAATGTTTTATCTAAACTCGAATAAAGCTGAGAACAGAAATCCAAAAGTGAATCCTCGGCGGATTTGTCTTCCTGAAAATCAAACTGCACTGAGCTTAAGTAATTTACTTTTTTTTAGGAACTTCACAAATCTTTTCTTCATCACTTTTTCAAAGATTTTGCTGACTGATGAAAGGAGCGAAATAGGTCTATAATTACATACGCTGTCTTGTTGACCTTTTTCATAAAGCGGTAAAACATCAGCACATTTGAGTGCATCTGGAAAAATTCCTGAAAAAAACGCTAATATTAAAGAGATGTAAAAGGACATCTATAACAAAGCAGGCTATATTTTTTAATAGTTTACTGGAAATCCCATCAAAACCAGAGGAATTAGAATTTTTCAATGACCCTATAGTATGTAATATTTCCAAAGGAGTTATTGGTTCGTACAAATAACTACTATCGAGAAAGGGCTCAGTATGCCCAAGGTTGCAAGATGTACATTTAAAAGGACGTGACTGAGGTTTCAGTGTGTTTGCTATAGGAGCAAAATAAGTATTGAATTTATCAGCAACGACAGATTTATCCGAAACAATCATGCCATTATCCCGAAGTATAATATTCTTTCTTGAAAGCTGAGACTTTTTCAATATATTATTGACTATATTCCATTCTGCTTTGATGTAACATTTAGATAGATTAAACAGATTTCTATAGTAATTATTTTTACACATGGTAGTTTCTTTTTTTTATTTGGGAACTCAGCGCTTTATATTGATTTTTTAACTGTTGGTTCTGAGGATGTTTAAGGCATTTAATTCTGAGCTTGTTTTTAGATCTTATGTTTTGTAGCAAGGAATCAGTGATCCACGGTTTAAGTTTTTTTTTGCGAATTACGAACCCGTACAATAGAAGTACACTGTTTGATATACTTTGATAAGATATCAATGAAAATGTCAAACGATTTATTACAGTCTACTTCACAATACACTTTATTCCATGCTTCAAAACAGAGCAGAGATCGTAGTTCGGCTAATTCAATTTTACTTTTGGTATTGTGCTGACTGCAGCTATTAGGTTAGGTTAGGTTGAAGTGGCTGTCAACAGAAGGCCGACACACTTAGACCAGGATTAGGTCCATTGTGATGCCACACGGATCGAGGGGTTTCCCCACTACTAGTTAAACCATTTAGAGCTTCTTATGAAGCGCGATAGACTTCTAACGTCAGCGTTAGCCAAGTCGTTGAGATTGTTAAGCAAGAAATCTCCCAGATGAAGATTTCTATTATGGGAGAGAGCTGGACATGTACAGAGAAGGTGAAGTATAGTCTCCTCCTCCTCCTCGTCCAAGCAACTTCTACAGAAATCGTTAGAATAAACGCCAAGCCTCGATGCATGCTTGCCTATCAGACAGTGCCCTGTAATGGCACCTATAGTGGAGCTAATATGCAGTCGGTTTAGTGAGATCAGACTCTTAGAGCGTCGCAGGTCCAGCTTTGGCCAGATGTGCTTAGTCGCTAGACATGTATTACTACCTGTCCACCTAAGGTTTGTTCTCTCGATTGCGGATAGCTTGAATAAAAGTTTGCAGGTAGCGATTGGGATACCCAGAGAACCCTTTTCAGGTGAAAGGGGGAGTTTGGTTCCCTTTTTGGCGAGTTCATCAGCCCTGCAGTTTCCTGGAATATCTCTATGCCCCGGCACCCAACAGAGGTGAATGTTAAACTGCTCCGCCATCTCCATAAGAGATGAACGGCAGTCGAGGGCTGCAATGGAGTTTGAAGATACTGAATCCACGGACTTGATCGCGGCCTGACTGTCCGAGAAGATACGGATATCCTTTGTGGATATCACATTTCTCTTCAGCCACGTCAGGGCTTCTTTTATCGCCATAATCTCCGCCTGGAATACGCTACAGTGATTAGGGAGACGGAAAGAGAGACTCAGATTTAGTCTTTCGGAGAAAACGCCGCCACCAACCCCGTCACTAGTTTTTGATCCATCGGTGTAGAAGTGGATCGCTTTAACTTCCTCAAATTCAGCGTCCTCCCAGAATGATCTGGAAGGAATAGTGACTTGAAAGTTCTTTCCAAACTGTAATTGGGGTATGGTGTAATCTATGTTTCCTGGTAGAGACTCAAATGAGTCCAGAATGGTGGTGTGGCCAATGTTATTGTTAACCCACTGCGAGGTAGCCTTAAGGCGGACAGCAGAACAGGCTGCTGTTTGCCTACTAAAAATGTCGAGTGGTAACAGATGTAGCAGGATATCGAGTGCTGCAGAGGGGGTGGTACGGAGTGCTCCACTTATGCACAAACCGGCTGTGCGTTGGACTTTGCCAAGCTTAGCACAGTTTATAGCTTTACTTAGGGCAGTCCACCAGACAGCAACCCCATATGTGAGAATCGGTCTTACGACCGATACATATAGCCAATGCGTTATGCGGGGTTGTAGACCCCACTTGTTGCCAATGGCTTTTTTGCAAGAGAAAAGTGCCACTGTGGCTTTTTTTACCCTTTCTTGTATGTTGGGTTTCCAGCTTAACTTCCTATCGAAGATAAGACCCAAGAACTTAGCTTCGTCAGAGAATACTAATCTTATACCACCAATAGAGGGTGGGTCGATGTGCGGAATCTTGTGTTTCCTGGAGAAGAGGATTAATTCTGTTTTGTGGGGGTTGATACCCAAGCCACAGCGATTAGCCCATTTTTTTAGCTTGTTAAGAGCATTTTGCATGAGTTCTTTTATAGTGTTAAGGTACTTCCCGGAGACGGCTATAGCAATGTCATCCGCATATGCAATCACCCTGCAGCCCACCCCTTCCAGGTATATCAGTAGCTCATTCACCACCAAATTCCAGAGAAGGGGGGAAAGGACCCCGCCTTGCGGCGTGCCTCTACTGACAGACCTCCTGGCGGATGAAACGCCCAGTTTTGAGTTGATAATCCGACTTGTGAGCAGTAGATTAATCAATTCACCAAGCGAACCCTCCACATTCAGTGCTGTCAGTGCATTCGTGATTGCAGATGTACCCACGTTGTTAAAGGCGCCTTCTATATCCAGAAAAGCAACCATAGTGTACTCCTTGTGATGAAGGGAGTATTCAATAGTGCGTACCAGAGAGTGAAGGGCAGTTTCAACTGACTTACCCTTACAGTATGCATGTTGAGACGCAGATAGAAGCTGCGTATTTATGTTGGTACGGAGATGGATATCAATCAGTCGCTCCAACGTTTTGAGGAGGAATGATGATAAACTAATAGGTCTCAGGTCTTTTGGGCTGACATGGGAGTATTTCCCCGCTTTTGGTATAAAGACCACTTTCACTTCTCTCCAAGCCTGAGGAATATATGCCATTTTTAAGCAGCTGTTCAGAATCATCTCCAATACTGGTGTGATGATATCTGAACACATTTGTAATTCGGCAGGTATTATGCCGTCTGGTCCTGCAGACTTGAAGGGCTTGAAGCTATTTAGTGCCCAAAGCAGCTTGTCCCTTGTGATCAGACCTTGAGAAAGAGTCACCTGTGCCAGTGATCTATTCAGATCAGTGTACCCGGTAATATTGGAGCTTCCTGGGAAGTGGGTATCAAGTAGCAGATTGAGCGATTCCTCGCTAGATATCGTCCAGGATCCATCAGCTTTCTTTAGACAGCTGGGCATGGTTGGATTTGAAGCTAGGATTTTTCTTAGCCTAGATGCCTCAGAGACTTCTTCTATTTTACCACAGAAGAGTCTCCAGGATGATCTTTTGGCTTTCCTTAGCTCTTTTTTGTATAATTTGAGAGCTTCCTTATAGGAGTCCCAATCAGTAAGTAATCTCGAGCTTTTAGCGCGATTGAAGAGTTTCCTGCAATTATTTCTGAGTGGTCCCAGTTCCTGGCTCCACCATTGTGGCTTTCTCTTCCCCATAGGTCGTATGAGGGGACAGGAAGCGGACATCGCTTTATTGAGAGCCGAGGTGAGCTCGTAGACCTTGCCGTCAAGCTCGGAAAAGTTACAGGGTGGACTTAAAAGTTCAGAGGTAACTAGTCCGCGAAGAGTTTCTCTGTATTTGGGCCAATTGGTTTTCCGAGGATTGCGGAAAATGGGTTGGCAGGGAGGATCAACATTGAGGTTGAATTGAAGATAACGGTGATCAGAGAAGGAGTGATCAGTCGAGACCTTCCAACCCGTTATCATGTCGTTGATGGTATCGGAGACAAGAGTAATGTCAAGGACTTCTTGTCGATTTTTGGTAATGAAAGTGGGTTCATTACCTATGTTACATACAATGAGGTTGGTGCTTAAGATATAATCAAAAAGTGACTCACCCCTGTTGTTGATATCCGAGCTTCCCCATACGGTGTGATGTGCGTTAGCATCACAGCCGATTATGAGTTCAGCCTTCTGCCTCCTTGCTTCTTCGATCAGTCTCTCCAGGTTATCACCAGGGAGAGGTCCCACGTGGTCGTGGGCGAGATATGCCGATGCCAACCAGACTGATCTGCCTGCAGTCTCCAGTTTCGCAGCAGTTATATCCCGATCGCTGAAATTAGGGAGTAAGTAAGCATTAAGGTTTCTTTTCACTAGTATGCACGATCTTGGTTTACCTTTGTCGGTCACATACAGTGAGTAATATCCAGGAGTCTTGAGTCCTTGAACCAGGTTGTGTACAATCCATGGTTCTTGGATCAAGACGACATCTTCCCCGCCTTTAGAGAGGCGAAGAACGAGAGCGGCCGAAGCCTTGATGGAGTGTTGGAGGTTAATCTGGATTAGCTGCAGCATTGTCGCTACAATCCTGAGGCACCTCCACCACGGTGTTATTTAGGCCTTCCAATTCCGAAGACGAACTAAGAAGTTCATCTTCACTCAGAAGAACCCTGTCAAGGAAATCGTCAGTTTCCATATCCGATTGTATATCGCTTACGGAGAGTGACGATTTTGCAGTTGCCGCATGATCGGCGGATTCATCGTCCTCCAGCGAAGGGAACGAGGTAGATGGCTCATCATTCGAGAGTTCAGGGTGAGGAGAAGGAGGAGGAAGTTTTCCCGCCTCGAGTTCGTCCTTTTTGTACACCCTCATTTTGACCTCGATCCAGCCAAATCGTATGAGGCCATCTGTTTTTGCCAGGGGAGCCAGGGTTTCCTGATTGATAATGACTACCGCACATCTGTGGGAGCCCTTTTGCTCCTCCAGTTTCGCCACCTTCCAGTTATGGGTCGGTAGAGAGGGGTTGCTTGATCTTAGAATGTCTAAGACGTCCTCTGGAGTGGATGGATTTGGGGGGATCCATATGCGCGATCTTGGCCGGCAGGGGATATCCTCCCTCGCTACGACCTCGAGCCTTGCGCCGGGCCACACCTCTTCAAGCCTACTAATCGCAAGCTTATAGAGGTCAGCCGATCTTTGGTCACTACATGCGACCAGCTTGATGTGGCCTTGATGCCACCCGCCTTCATGGATTAGCGGCGGTGGTCCCGGGTTTTCTCTCATGAATGAGGAGTAGTTGCCCGAGAGCGCAGATATTACATCATCCCATCTTTCGTGGGAGATAGTGCCGTCTATGTGACTACGGTCTATAACCGCGATCACAATTTTGTCCTTAAGGACCTCGCTAAAAGGCCTGTGAGATGCGGTAGTGGGAGGGTTGCCGGTGTTGTGCACCCTCTGTCTCTTGGGAACCGAAATGGTCCCTTCCACTGATCTCTGGCGTTTTGTCGACAAATCCCCGCTGGTTTTACTGAGGATTTGTTGGGCCCATGCCAGTTTCGCGATTAGGTCCGGGGTCCTGTCCTTCACCGCGATGTTGCCACACATACGCTGGATCCGGATGGCATTACGACGATTTTTGTATTGACTGCAGCTATTAGTTTTACTAGTTTTCATAGCCTCATTAACAAGCAAACCAGTCATCGAATGATCGGTGATGCCTAGATCAAAAACACAAGTTTCACACAAGCGTACAGACATTTGAGCAAACCTCCCGCGGATGCGGTCTAAATATGTGCCAGAGTCACTTCTTGTTGGTTCATTTATAAAAGATACCAATCCATGAAAAGATAATAAATCCAATAATTTACTTGTATTCGAGCTATTTTCCGAAATATCAATATTAAAATCCCCAAGAACTATAAGATTTTTTGACTTTTCCACGTCAAAAATATTTGAAAATTCTTCCAAAAACATTAAGGAATTAAAATTATGTAATCTATAAACATACAAAATAACATATATATTTCAACGCCAACTTCAAAGGATAGTTTCAAGACATCAGCACTCAGACAAGCAATTTTAGTCTCTACACATTCATAATCTTCTTTCGCAAAACATCCTACTCCTACATCCTACACCTGTAGCATAATTTTCATTAGTATTTGCAAAGAACTCAAAACCCGGCAGCGAATAATTATCTTTTTCAGAACCGTATATCCAAAACTCTGACACGAAAATAAAATTAGGCAAACAAGCAAAAGTATTCAAATGGCACACAGGTTAGGTTAGGTTAGGTTGACGTGGCTGTCAGCTAAGGCCGACATACTTAGACCAAAATTAGGTCCATTGTGGTACCACACAGATCTGGGGATTCCCTCACTGCTCGTTGAACCAATGGGAGCTTTTTATGAAGCGCGAAAGACTTCTGACGCCAGTGTTGGCTAAGTCGTTTGTGTCATTAAACAAGAAGTCCCCTAGATGGAGATTTCTTTTGTGGGAGAGCGCAGGGCATGGGCAGAGAAGGTGAAGTATAGTCTCCTCCTCCTCCTCGTCCATGCAGCTTCTGCAGAAGTCGTTTGAGTGCACGCCAAGTCTGGAGGCGTGCCTGCCTATTAAGCAGTGTCCTGTGATAACACCTATGGTCGAGCTAATATGCAGTCGGTTTAATGAGATTAGACACTTAGAGCATCGCAGATCCAGCTTTGGCCAGATTCGCTTAGTCGCTAGACAAGTATTGCTACATGTCCACCTAAGGTTTGTTCTCTCGATTGGTGATAGCTTGAGCAAGAGTTTGCATGAAGCGATTGGTATTCCTAAAGAACCTTTATCAGGTAAAAGAGGTAAAGTGGTTCCTTTTTTGGCGAGATCGTCTGCCCTACAGTTACCTGGAATGTCTCTATGTCCCGGCACCCAACAGAGGTGAATGTTGAACTGCTCTGCCATCTCCGAAAGAGATGAGCGGCAATCTTGGGCTACGATGGAATTTGAAGAGACTGAGTCCAGGGACTTAATCGCTGCCTGCCTATACGAGAAGATACGGATATCCTTTGAGGATATAACATTCCTCTTTAGCCACGACAGGGCTTCTTTTATCGCTAAAATTTCCGCCAGGAACACGCTACAATAATCTGGAAGACGGAAGGAGAGGCTAAGATTTAGCTTTTCTGAGAAAACGCCCCCACCTACCCCATCGCCGGTTTTAGATCCGTCGGTGTAGAAGTGGATCGATTTATCTTCCGCAAATGCATCATCATCCCAGAATGATCTGGAAGGAATGGTGTTTTGGAAGTTTTTTCCGAACTGAAGATGGGGTATGGTGTAGTCTATGTTTCTGGGTAGAGACTTAAAGGAGTCCAAAATGATGGAGTGGCCGATCTTCTTGTTGGCCCATTGTGAGGTAGCTTTTAAGCGGACAGCGGAACAAGCCGCTGTTTGCATGCTGACGATGTCGAGGGGTATCAGGTGTAACAGAATGTCCAGTGCAGCGGAGGGGGTAGTACGAAGTGCTCCGCTAATGCACAGACACGCTGAACGCTGGACTTTGCCCAGTTTATCGCGGTTTATAGCTATATCCAGGGCAGTCCACCAGACGACCACCCCGTAAGTAAGAATTGGTCTAACCACCGCTGTATATAGCCAATGCGTAATGCGGGGTTGTATACCCCACTTATTGCCAATGGCTTTTTTGCAAGAGAAAAGTGCTACTGTAGCTTTCTGGACTCTTTCTGGTATATTGGGTTTCCAGCTTAACTTCCTATCGAAGATTAGACCCAAAAATTTTGCTTCGTCAGAGAAAGTTAAGCTTGTACCGCTAATAGAGGGAGGGTCAATATGTGGGATTTTATATTTCCTGGAAAAGAGGACCAACTCGGTTTTGTGGGGGTTAACGCCCAGTCCACACCGATTAGCCCATCTCGTTAGCTTGTTAAGAGCGTTTTGCAGGAGTTCCTTTATGGTATTGAGGTGTTTTCCTGAGACGGCTATAGCAACGTCATCCGCATAGGCAATCACCCTGCAGCCCTCCCCTTCCAGGTTTCTTAGTAGTTTATTCACCACCAAGTTCCAGAGAAGGGGAGAAAGAACACCGGAGGAAAAACTCGCGTTAGGTCATCAACCAAGTTGGAGTTCGCACCTGGATGCGGTTGCGCAAAGATCGAGCTAAATGGAGAGGCGTGTTGGTTGAGGCCCAACTCCACCCCAGACTGTAGCACCACCTAAGTAAGTAAGTAACCATTTTCCTCCAAAACATCCGCCCATACATCGGGTGCTCGTTGCAGGGACGATTGATCTTCGCAATAAATGATGCACTTTGGAGCCCGTCAGTTTTCCTTCAAGCAGATAATCAAGGAAACTTGTACCGAATTTCGGCAAAGAGATGCGCTATCGTGTGACTTCTTCAATCTTTTTCTGGAGACAATAGTGCGAAGGGCAGGTGTCAATACGGATGGCACTATCTTCAATAGATCCGTCCAGCTACTGGGGTATGCGGACGATATCGACATCATCGGCTGTCCCAGCGTGCCGTGTTAGAGGCTTTTACGGCAATTGAAGAACAGGCGAAATTGGTTGGTGTTAAAGTAAATGAGGACAAGACCAAGTACATGCGATCAACAAACAAACATACATCTGTCCATCGTATCGCCTAGGATAAATCGTCACTATTCATAGCAATAACTTCGAGGTAGTTAAGGAATCCATCTATATAGGAGTAAACATCAACTCTACGAATGACACCTTAGTGGAGATCCGGCAGAGAATTACCTTCTGAAACCGCTGCTACTTCGGTTTAGCGAAACAAATGGGTTCAAAACTCCTCACTCGAAGGACAAAAGGCATGCTCTATCGAACCTTAATCCTACCATTCCAGCTTTATGGTGCCGAGTGCTGGACAATAAGTAGAAAAGGGCAGCTGATATTGGGTTCTTTTGAAAGAAAATTACTCCGTCGGATATTTGGTCCTGTTTGCGAGGAGGGCGAATGGAGGAGAATATACAACCGCGAACTCTATCAGCTGTACCAAGATGTGGATGTAGTCCAAAAACATAAACCACGTCGACTACATTGGCTCGGCCACATTGAGCGAATGTAAAATAATGCTCCAGTCAAGAGGATCTTCGCCCCCTGGTATCTTGACAAAGCTGGAACTGCGACGCTCTCTGAGTTTGATCTCAGTTAACCGACTGCATATCGGCTCTGTAATTGTTGTCATCACAGGACACTGTCTAATAGGCAAGCACGCATCAAGGCTTGGCGTCTATTCTAAAGACTTCTGCAGAAGTTGCAGGGATGAGGAGGAGGAGGAGACTACACTTCATCTCCTCTGCACATGTCCTGCACTCTCCCATAAAAGAAATCTCTATTTAGGAGCCTTCTTCCTTAATGAACTCAGTGACTTGGCTAACACAGATGTTAGAAGTCTATCACGCTTTATTAGAAGCTCCAAATGGTTTTAGCAGGTTTTTTAGAAACTTCCGATCCTAGTGGCATCACAAACGTTAAAATTACCTTGGTGTGATTTTCCCTCTTAGTCGCCTTTTACGGCAAGTGCCTTGTTTTTCTGGGGCGCTGCAGTGATGTTCTTAGCCCGTCTCTGTTTCCATCTGTGTATGTTTGAAAAATTATGAAACAGCTGTCCCCAAACAAAATAACGCATTGCCGATGACTGGGATAACTGTCTCTCAGCGTTAAGGGCCCAACCCATACAATCCGTTGATCCGACGGAGAGCACGCATTCTCTATTATGGTGGTCCATAACATACGGATCCTGAACGTCGACGGTTAAAGTAGGTTTACTTTCGACTTTTCCTTCCGTCGATATGTCGATATATGCACATATTCAAAAATTTAAGTTCACACATTCTAGAATTCAAGTTAACGTATTACAAAATTGAGAGAAGCACATACATTGCAAGAGAAGAGAAATCATTGAAAAAAAGAGAAAACATTGGAAAATGAGAGAAGACTACTGTAGTTTTTGGCATTGCCGATTGACAGACAGACGGCATACCATATCGAAACTCTAGCTCGACCGCTGTTAGCATTTTAGGTAGTTTAATCATTCAATTGGCTTAGGCAAAAGGTATATTGAATGCAACCAATGTGTTTTCGGCTGACAAAGTTGGTGACAAATTCTATGGGATGGTGCCTTCCGTTAAGTACGTTAACGCCGACGAATCCGTGTCAAATCAACGGATGCTTTGGGCTGGGCAATTCAGACGTTTGAATGAAACGATGCATTTTCGCCAGGTAAAATAGATTTGGCTCGTTCGTAAAGGTGTTACAGAGCCTCTGCCTTTAAACAACATCAGGCGTTTTTTTTTTTAGTTCAGAGCTGAGCACCTTGTTGAGCACTCAACGCGGGCGTTAAAGAAATTGGGGGGCACACGCCCAGGGCGGCAGGTGCCCAGGGGCGGCAGGTTTATAAAAAAGAGCCCGCGAAGAAAGCATAAAAAAACCGAGAGTCTATCTTTAAATATATGCAACTTCCTATTTCTGAAACTTTAGCCTCTTCATCACGTGTAAAATCTCCAACAGATATCCTGAAAATTTAGATTCTAAAGTACTACAAGAACTCAACATAGATATTCTGTTACCTGAAGTTAATACTCCAAATATGTCACCTTCAGCTTCACGTTCTTGCCCTTTCTATTCGAAATACAAATGCTGCTGTACCTGAACAGATTCCTACAACTTCTCAATCTGTAACGACATGTTCAAATATAGTTGTCAATAGTTATGGTTCCGACTCCGGCTGTCTCTCTAATTCTGACATTGAACACATTGACAATGAGAACGATAAAGCATTTCAATCAGCTAAAAAATTAGATGATATGGGAAAGTGGCCTAATAATATAGATGCAAATATGAGATTGCTACTTGTACAACGCGGTCCAGAAGTAGTGCGGCATGTTAGCTACACGGTTTCTGCTGCACGGACAAGAACGACGAGGCGGCTAACGAAAGAATGGTTTTATCGCACGTTCATCGTATCATCATTTTGCTTTTGTTGTCGTTTGTTTAAAATTCCGGACAAAAACGACGCATCACAGTTTTACTCATATGATGGTTTTAATCACTGGCAAAAACTAAATCCCAAAGTAGCCAGGCATGAATCAGGTCCCCAACACAACCAATATCTTTGCTAATTTAATGAATTAGAGGCCAGACTTCGAACAGGAGAGACAATTGAAAAGATTGAAAATTTATTTATTATTAAATTCCCCGTGAAAGAGAATTTGACTTTTCGTTTCTACAGAGAAGAAACTACCAGTACAAAAAGGGGCAACTTTTTGGAACTGGTACACCTACTCGCAAATTAAGATCCAGTGCTTCGAGAAAACATTTTACAAATAAAAATGTGTGGAATGACTATCACTTATTATGTCACCACAAATTCAAAACGAGTTCATTCATATTTTATGAGATAACGTTCGTCAACGAATTTTCAGTCAAGTTAAAACGGCCAAATATTATTCCATTATATTCGATAGCACCCCAGATGTATCACACAAAGATCAAACCAGTCAAGTATTGCGTTATCTTAAAATTGAAAATCCAAAAGTAGTAAAAGTGGAATCTTTTATTGATTTTATCGAAACAGAGAAAAAAACAGCTGAAGGCATTTCTGACATCAGTTTACGTAAGCTAAAATCTGATGCGTCTTAATATATTGGATTGCAGAGGTCGAGCATATGACAATGCTGCTGTCATGGCTGAAAAATATACAGGAGTGCAGCAAAGACTGAAAGACAAAAACCCCAAAGCAGAATTTATACCCTGATCCAATCACTCTTTGAACTTGGTTTGCTTACATGCTGCTGCTGTTGCGTCAAATTCGGTCACTTTCTTCGGTACCTTAGAACGCATATATTCATTTTGTTCCGTGTCCACACACCGTTGGAAAGTTCTGCTTGGTATTTCAAGCAAAGCATTGAAGAGGCTGCAAGAAACAAGATGAAGTTCAAGAGCTGATGCAGTCGAGAATAACTGGAACCATTATGAGGGCATTTTTAATACCTTGGAAAAACTGATGGAGGCAGACGAAAGCGTTACCCATAACACACGGACGGATGCAGGAGCATTGCAAATAGCATTGCAATCGTTTTCATTTCTGTCTTTTTTGGACTTTTAGAAACCAGTACTGCACGAAGTTAATGATGCCCAAATATACTTGCAAACAGAAGGACTCAATCTTCATCAATATGCTCAAAAAATAAATGCATTACAAATCTTCCTTACAGAAAAACGATATGAATCGGTAGACGGTGCTTTTACTTATGCTAAAAATTTCTGTAAAAAACCTGGAATTTTAGTGGAACGTCCCAGGAAAATAAAAAAATACATATTTTTGTATCTCTCCTATGAAAATGAACAGCGACGAAAATTATTTTCTTCCTTAGACGGGGTCAGAGCTGAAATACAGCAAAGATTTCAACAGCTACGAAATTTAGCGACAAAGTTCGACTTTCTCACCCCAGCGAAACTCTTAGATAAAAACTATGAAAGCAATTCAGATGTTGCACCTCATGAGGATGACATTGATAAGGATGAATTTGAGATCGAACGCGTACGGTTAACGTTAAGAGCAATTATATCTTCTGCAGGCAAAACAAATGAACTCGTAAATAAAACTCCACTGGAACTATTAACATATATATTACAGTTTAGACAGGAAGTTAGAGTGCCTAACATAACAATAATGCTTCGTCTTTTTCTCACAATTGCAACAAGTAATGAATCAAAATTAAAGCTTATTAAAAATTAAAAAGGGCCCCAATGAGCACTCTAAGACAATCTAATCTGGGTAACATAGCTATAGAGCAGGAAATCACAGAGACCATGGATACTGAAAGAATAAGAAGAGATTTTGCCCTTACGAAAAGTAGGAAATGAACTTTTCTGTAAAAAAATCAAAAAAAAAAATCACATATGTACCTACCTATATAACATGTTTCCCTTTGACTAAAAACTAAATTAAATGCTTTCATCCTTTCATTTAAAAATTAGTTTTTTAAACAAATCGCACTCATTATACAATACTGTAGTAACTCAAAATTTGTCATATTTGATATAGATCATTATTCAAACGTAAAACTCAATTCCCTACACGTTAAAAAACCGTCGTTAGCATAGTGCAAGAAAGAAAAAAGAGTTGGCACTATAAGTCATTGTTCATGGTTGACTGACTGTAAGAAACCCCCAACCAATATTGCATCATCTTTAGTTAGATCGACATTCGGCTAGGAAGGACGTGCCACTTTTCTTTCTAGAGCGCATTATTTCGAGTTGCAACGTTTTTGCTGCGTCAGGTATGTAAAAATTAAACTATTAATTCAAGTTAATACAGTACAGTTGATTTAAACCCAAAGATGAAATTGGTGTATGTCTAGTTGCAACACTATTATTGATTCAAAAAAATTCAATTTAAAATAATATTTTTACTTGCGACATTCTTATTGGTTAAGCAAGTAATTTTAGACTTTATAGAGTTTTGTTGAAGAATTTGTATTAGTTGTTTTTTAGTGATAAGTTGTTAACATTTAAACAAATATTTATAAGTTAATTACAGCATTTAAAATCACGCTTTTGAACATGTCCGAGTAAAAATAAAAAGATCCTCATTAGCTTATTTTTTTTAATAATTAAGAGTTACTACAAGGTGGCGCAAAAATAACCTTCCGATTTTTTTTGGTCACCGACCGATTATTGCTCAAATAAATAGTCACCAATATTCCGCGTTCTGGAGCAGTGTAGCGTAACATTGTTTATTAACGTGTATTTCGCATGTGTTTACTACACAAATGTCAAAACAGAACTGACATTAGGGGCCAATCGCAAAATTTATAGCATTTTCTGATAGGAGGATTACTTTTGCGCCACCTTGTACATTCTAGGTACAATATGTAAGCCGTTTTACACAAAAAAAAATGTTTTGTTTTGTAGAATAAGTATGCATCGTGGGCGTTTGCTTGTTAAATTGGCGACAAAAAAAAACGTCAAACAATCACTAGGAAAAGGAAAACGACAAATATGTTGAAGAAACATCGGGCTCTTTGCATTCTTCACCTTCGTTATTGAAACTGGTAAGCACTTACAATGACTGGCCCCAGGATGAGGACAACGAAGCTGTAAAAGAACAACCGGTGTACTTGATATCTTCACCTTCTCCAATCAATCCAGTTCTCCAAGAAATTAATATGGACAGTGCACGAGTACAAGTAATGTTAAATCGACGACTGAATTCAACCAAAGGAAATATAACATTTCACCACTGTGTGTACACTGATCAGAGTTATTTTGATGATACCGGACCCTAATTTTATACTTGGTACAAATAGTAAGCTAGACCGTTTACTTCAAGGTGGAGCAACAAAATTGTCGAGTAGTTCTTCGTCAAGTAGCTCTTCTTCAAGTAGCTCCTCTTCCAGTGGCTCCACATCAAGTAACTCGGATAATGAAGCTAAAAATACACCCCTTGCTTCAACTGGTGGATCAGCAATTCAAACAGCCATAGAGCCAAATGTTGCTTCGGAAGTGCAGAACAACACCAAAGGTAGAAAGAGGGTACGTAATGTAGGAAATTGGAAGATTAAAATAGCAAAAACCCTTCGCAATACTGGTAAAGCATAGAAAACGGCGACTTAAAAACAATTACCTGCAAAGAAGATGGGTCCGACATGTGGCGAGAAATGCAGATTAAATTGCAGTTCGAAGATAAATGAGACATCAACACAGGATATTTTCAACTATTATTGGAATTTGGGAGACTTACAAAAACAAAGAGAATTTATAATTAGACATAATACAGACAATAAACCAAAATACAGATACTCATCCACTCAAAAAAAATATAATTCCCAGGGCATATTTTGATTCTTACTTCCTAGGTTTGAATGATTAATTTTAACGCAATAAAAGATTCAGACTATTGTAAAAAACTTTATAATATACTTAAGCTTATATTTTATATTTTTGTTCTCTTATATCCAATTTAGTGACTACATTATACTGTGCAATTACAACAGTAGAACTGAATAATTAATTAGAAGAAAAATGTTATGTTTTTGAAGGTTTATATTGATATTTTTTTTGTTTAAAAAAATAATTTGTTTCTTAGAAGGATAATTTTGTGTTTTTGAAGGTTTATTTTGTAATTTTTTTGTTGAATAAGTGTATGTACACAATGTTGAAATAAAATGTTATTTTCTTTTTTCATAAAAGTCTTGTCTTTATAAACTGGTTTTCTTTAACTACAAATAAATTACAAATTGTTGTAACTTCAAAAAGTTTCTTGAAACCGTGGAGAAAAAGTGCACATAAAATCGTAGTAACTCAAAATTTGTCAAGAATAACTAAATAATTCCAAATAATCCATCTCTCTGAAAACTTTTTTGGGGGCAATACCGTGTTAACTCAAAAATTGCAAATATATTTATTACCTGCATTATTTAAAATAATACGTAAATAGATAATTGCTTTATTTTATTAACAATCCTAATAAATTATTAATTTCTTTATAATCAATAACAGGACGTGAGTTATCAGTTTTTCGCCGATTCTGAAAAAAGTCACATTTTGAGTTACAACAGTATTGTATTATTAGTGCGAAATGTCAGTTATGACATTATTTATTAATGTGTAAACATTTTTGCTCTCGTTGATGTGTAAATATATTTTTTCTCGGTAGGGGCTAGTTGGAAATATTTAGCGTCACCGTCATCGTCAGATTTTCCCGTTAATTTTCATTACCACGTGAGTAAATCGCTGCTCGACAGATCACCGCAATTAAACGACGTTTGGCGCGGTTAGTACGTAGATGAATGACCGTTTGAGAACAACCGCGTGTCGTTGTTTTTTTTTTATTTTATATATTTCGTTATATATTTTCCAGTTTTAATTATGTTCAATTTTAGAGATTATTATGTAATTACGAACCACCGGAAAGTTGTGTGAAAGTAGATTTGTTTTGAATAATATTGAGGTTGTATAGCTTGAAGTTTGTTGTACATCAGTTGAAGGTAAGAGGAAAAATATCGATTTGTACTTCGGTAACCGATGGCCGATTTAAGAATGTCACTTTTAGTTGTAATAAGGTTAATTACCAAGTGGTCCTTGTAGAACCAAATAAGGTCCTTAAGCCCGAAAAAAACATTTTTTTCAAAAACTCCTAAAAAACCGCGCAGTACGAGTATATTGTGTTCAATGTTATTTGACTAACAGATCCTTGGAAAACAAAAAGGTCCTTAAAAGTAGAAAAAAGGATATTTATCCAAAATGCCATTAGAATCCACACGGTATATCTGTGTTCAATGCTATTTGACTAAGAGGTCCTTGAAACAACAAAAAGGTGCTTAAAAGTCGAAGAAAGGATATTTTTCCAAAATGCCGTTAGAATCCACACGGTATATCTGTGTTCAATGTTATTTGACTAAGAGGTCCTTGCAACAACAAAAAAGGTCCTTAAAAGTCGAAGAAAGGATATTTTTCCAAAATGCCGTTAGAATCCACACGGTATATCTGTGTTCAATGTTATTTGACTAAGAGGTCCTTGCAACAACAAAAAAGGTCCTTAAAAGTCGAAGAAAGGATATTTTTCCAAAATGCCATTAGAATCCACACGGTATATATGAGTTCAATGTTATTTGAATGAGGGGTGCTAGGAACAACAAACATGGTTGGTAAAATATTCGTGCCGTTTCTAAAGACATTTTGGGAAAATATCATTTTTCGGGTTTAATTATTGTGGCTCCAAGGACCTCTTTGTAAAATAACATGATGGGACATTCAATCAATTTTTATTTTAAACGCAATATGCATAACAAATCCCAATAAATTATCACCATTATAGTAAAACAATAAATTTTGATTTAGTTATTAGTTATTACCTAGGCAGCTAAAAAGCTACAGCTAAAAACTAACCAACTTTTAGTTGTCATCCGCAACTAACTTTGGCAACCTAACGACCTTAGTTACACAACCTGCAACTAATAGCTAATAGCAAAAATTAGTTGTTATTATGATAGCTAACCACCAAATCGATTGCATTTTTAGCGCAGCTAATTTAACTACGTTAGTTACTTAGTTATGGCGTTAGCTAGATAACAAATTAGGTAGCTAACGCGCAACTGTGCCTACATGTTTACACATCAACTATACCGTGAGTGCAGCGTGGCTCACAGCTTTTTTTATTTATTATTGAATTTAAATAATTATTAAACTAAAATAATTGAATGGAATTAATTTAGAAAATTAATTTAATGCAATATAATTTAATGTAGGTAATTAAATTAAAAAAATTCAAAAGCTAAAGAAAAAAATAAATAAATGGAAAATAAATTACAAAAAATAATCGAATCCTGTTTTCCTGCAGAATTTTAATTATGATAATTATAGTTTAATGGGAATTACCGTTGTTTATTTGATATCCTGAAGTAAGTAATTTTTAACCGCTTAGAGATTGGAAAATCGGAAAGTACCAATATGGGAAAACTTTAAATTTGAGGCTTCATTTTTGCTTCACTTGCTAGAAAGTATTATTTTGAAGCAAAATTTTACCAAGTTTATTGACATACAAATGTATAGGTATAACTAGTTGAAACCGTAGACAAAGGTTTATTTTTTTAGTGTGTGCAAATATTACTAGGGGCGGCGTAAATTGGGTCTGCCCCGGGCGGCCCAAGCTACGCTACGCCACTGAGCTAAACACTTCAGAGCTAAAAGAGAAACACGCACTTTTTTGACAACTCAGGCTCTGCTCTGAACTAAAAAAGAAAAACGCCTATTGAATAGTTCTGGCGCTTATTAAAACTATTTTTTTTATAATATACACGCACTAAAGGGATTTGTTTGGACCCTTATAATGTAATAGCTACACAGCGCGGGCGTTAAGGAAATTTGGGTGAGAAGAAAAGGAGAGATGCCGATGCAAGTTGATTTTGAATGTTTGTAGGTTATGATGTGAAGGAAAAACAATGCGTGGAAGAGTATTCCACATTCGTGTTGTACGGCTGAGGAAAGATTCTTTGAACTTTACTGTACGTCCGAACACAGGCTTGAGGGTGAACTGATGGGCATTCATTGCATGGCGGGTATTGCGGTTGAAATGTTCAAGGGGTGGAATGCAACTGGCTATTTCGTTTGAGCACTTACGGTAGAAATAACGATAAAATAACGAAAGGCAGGAGACATTACGACGATGACTAAGAGAGTCAATCGGGTGGCGACGGTGTAGAGGTTAGTGTGTTGGCTTGTGACCCGTGCGGTACAGGTTCAATCCCCATGGGGAACAACAACATACGCCACCCATTCACATGCCTCTACACCAAAAGGAGGATTTCTGCCTGGTAGTACAATGGACCGTTACCGAGTCTGAGTGCTCTGGGATTTGGATTTCCTTTTTTTTTAAAAAAAAAAAAGAAAAAAAGACAGTCATTCGATCTCGCGATGTCTCGGTCGTTAATGAGTTGTATCGCACGTTTTTGGATCCTGTCAAGTAGCTCAAAATAAGATATTGGTGCACCGGACCAGATATGAGCGTTGTACGTTGTACTCGAGTTTCGGGCGAATAAACGCCTTATAAATTGTAGTCAGATCAGAAGGGCTGAAACATTTCTTACATCGCTTAAGGAAGCCTAGACATTTCGCAGCGTTCTTGGCGACATCGAATATGTGGTCATTCCAACGAAGGTTGTCATTAACACACATACCGAGAATGGAACGTCTTTCGGTTTCAGTGATGCAAGTGCCATTCATAGTTAATAGCAGTGTGTGTGGGTTTTGCTTTAATGACAGGAGACAGCATTGTGTTTTGGAAGCATTAAATTCCACTCTATTGGTTGTACCCCATTGAGTTGAGCTTAACATACGTTGCCGTTCCAGTTCCACACCCGAAGATGAGGGGCGTGAACCAAGAAACGAATATGAGAAGCTGAGGGTACTGTCATCAGCAAAGGAATGAATTGGATTAGAAGTAACAGACAATAAATCATTTATAAAAATGAGAAAGAGAGTCGGGGACAGAACCGAGCCTTGGGGAACACCAGCATTTATTTGGTAAGTTGCATACTTAAAACCGTCCAAAACAACTTGAATTGAACGGTCCGAAATGTGATTTCTAATCCATTGAAGAAGAGTATTATCGATTCCAATTGCGCCCATTTTCGACAAGAGAGCTTGATTCCAAAGCGCAACAATCTTACTTTCACCACCTTGGTGAAGAGATTGGTTCCACTTTTCGGTTAGATATGTCATCAAATCGCCAATGGACCTGTTGCTGCGAAAACCATACTGCCGGTCATTAAGGAGTTTTCGCGATTCACTATATTTCATTAGCTGACGGATGATCATCGTTTCCATGACCTTAGAAAGAAGGGACGCAAGTGCAATTGGTCGGTAGGAGAAGGGAGAAGGAGATTCGCCTTTTTTTTGGTACAGGCTGGACAAATGCTGTTTTCCATCTTCCCGGGAAGATTCCTGATGAATAGGACAGATGGAAAAGCGTACGCAGTGGTTTTGCCAGAGTAGAAGAACACCTCTTCAGAACGATAGGGGAAATACCATCTGGACCAGCGGATTTGTGTATGTCAAGATCTCAAAGTACTCTAGCCACTGTACGAGTGCGGAAGTGAATTGGTAACATGGAGTATTGTTGCTGATTGCAAAGTGAGCAGCAGGCAATTAAAGCTAATACTTGCATTTAGCCTTCCATACCTAGACATGGTTTTAAAGAAAACCAGGGAATTGGGTTCCGACTGCTTACACTGTCAGCACTAAATCTCTTCTTTTTCAATATCTTAGGTTGTGATACTTGAGCCTTATTGCAAGTAGATTTAGGTAGCCATGGCCACTGTTTAGTAAAAGTATCCTTAAGAGTGACTACTAGGAATAGGAGCCTCACTTAAGTCACACTTTAATTATCGCGTCCTGACTCTAACCAACGTCCTATTCTCGTACGTTCACTTCTAATTTTTGAATTATTAAACTTCCCTGTTCAAAGCTCCCCTACGTCCTTTTGCTTAGAAGGAACATTTTTATTTAACATTAATAATTCTTGTAGAGGACAGTAAAACAAAAAAAAACTGCATTAGACGCATCCAGCACACATAAACGTCATTGTTCTTTGCTTAAAACAAAAGTCCTAAAATATATATCCACAACTATACCTAGATACATCTATGCAAAATTCCTCATCCATTTTCATATCTGATTCGGCGCCGCCGCCCGTTGGGAAAGGACATTAAAAGGTTCAACTCGTCTTAAGTATTCTATGAGCTCCATATAATAGATAACTAATTACTGCCAGAGCGGCACTCATCGTGGCAAAGGTAAAAAGACGTCGCTAACGCTGCTCTAAATCCAGTTCTATTCTGCCAATCCAATCACCGCGGCTCTATTCATTCGGGAATTTCAACAAAGTCCCAATGTATGGGTTGCATTTTTTGTTCGCTCCTACTTCTTCCTCTTTATGCAATAATTAACTACTGGCAACAGGTCGGGGGTTTCGCAAACATAACGCAGTAGCATATCGTCCTGTTGCCAGTGGTATGTGTGCCACACCGCTGCGCTGGCTGCTGGTAGGCAGGGTGGCGCTCCATTTGATGAGAAATTGTTGATGGTCTTTCGCGTGAATTCGCTATGCGATATGCAAATGATTATAGTGAAGTGCGCTTGGCTAAGGAGCAAGAGAAGAAGAATAGGAAGCACAGAAGGATGCTTCAGAAATGAGGAGGACATTCTTTATTGAGGACAAAGCACAACAATAATGAGAAGTGCGCAGTACTTTGTAAGTTTAGACTCTCATGCGGTTTTCTTCTGCTGGTTATGCTGCGGGTAGGTTAAATGAGATGAGCTAGAGGACTGCAATTAAAAGTGAGATGAGATGCTGATGTGGCGCATATAAGAGATGAAACCCCATTTTTAGCCATGCCACGAGGATTCTGTTACACAAGGGAATGCCGACACTCCATTCTATACATGATAAGTGAAGTGAGCTGGAGGAGAGCAACTTAGTGTCAGTCTCTAGAAGTGGTATCGAATGTGCGCCGCTGGAATGCGGAGAATGTGCACACGGAAACCTCAATCGTGTCTCTTGTATCTTTGTAGATACAATGGAGCGGATTTCATATCAAAGGCTGAGGGGCAGCAAAACTTCTTGTTGCTGTTTTTTTAGGTAAAGAAAATTGTCAGCTGCGGTTTAGGATGATGACGACGTGCTTGAGTTTTGATGGAAAATATCTGCGATTAGTTGCGGTAGATGCCCATACTACTGACACGAAAAGGTTATTCGAGCTGACGGCATTTGGAATTTGTTTCTGGCTCAGTGGAATGAAATCGGAGACCTACGTCTTGGCGACTAATTATAGTTTTGAAACCGCAGTAAAGAATTTTTGTCTTTTTATTAAATTAGCCGCTAACATGGGTAACGACGAAGAGATATGTTCAAGTTCGTTATGTGCGATTCAAGGCCGTGGGAAAGCGTGCAAGAAAACATATTGCATCTTATCCCTTCCCCATGGCAATGATCTATTATGGAGCTACTGCTGATCTGCTGCCTTTTCAGAGTACCCAAACGAAATGCTTCGAAAGGCTTCGCAATCAGTAAGTTGTCGATGGAAGCGAGGTACTTAACATTTTCTAATCAAAAAGTTTATCGGACGAAGAAATCCTTGTGAAAGCAAACACATGCTTTCACAGTGAAGAAGTACGGCTCAATCAAAGAATGTTTTCCAAACAAAACTTGCAAGCAAACTCATTTTTTGGAGACTTAAACGTCGAAGACAGAAGGTGCTTGAACTTGATATTGAATATTCGCCCTCCATTATTAATTGGGGACGAGTGTTTGTGTTCAGGGAAATGCCTTAGGTGGCGCACAATCGCGCAATGGAGAAAATCCCGCCATTTCATGTGAACAGAAAATATCTTCTAAGCTAAAAGGAAGGCTTTATAAGGCCGCTGCGGCGTTCGGATTGACTCTCACATACGGTTCAAAATGTTGGTCAATGTTTAAAAAAAATGAGGCCAGTTGAAAAAAATACTTCGTATGGAATCATGAAAAACGAAGCTTGAATTGATAAGGTGATTGAAGAACCAAGAAAGTTTTAGTCTCAGAGAGTTTATTTCAAAAACAAATGCAACAGGAGGAAAGCTCCTACGAACTCTAACAAAATGGCCATATCAATGAACGTTCTTATAAAATCGCGAGGTAGAGCCAGGTCTCAGTAACTAAGTGATCCGAAACCGACTATTTTTCCACAATGAGACGCAAAAGGTTAAGAGTGTAGATACAATTGAACAACCTACTTACTTAACGGGCTCCCAGTTTCCTGCTTCCAGTTTTCTAGACCAAGACCTCCGGCTTACACGAGTTTTGATCTTCTTTATCGTCTCGAACCTGAGCGGCCGATCCAATGAGAAGTCAACGTGTTTTAGTTTTTCAGACTTCATCCACATCTTGAAACAGCTCATAAAGTTCGCGGTTGTACCTTTTTCTCCATTCGCCCTCCTCACACACATGACCAAACATCCGACGTAGCATTTTTCTTTCGAAATTGCCCAATATCGCAATGAAACAGAACCGCCTGTATCGGTTTTTTGTAGAGCTGAACCTGGTCTTCCGGGTAAGGAATTTTGAACCCATTTGTTTTGCCTGCCGAGTAGTGTGTTGCAGATGCAGAACGGTTCAAATGTTCAAACAGTACGTTGATAGGATCCTCTATTTGACATTTAGCAGGTACACTTCGCTTCACCTGAATAAGCACAAATATTTTCTAAGCTACGTTGTCCATTTTTTCAAAACCTTGTGCCGTAATATATCATTTGATGATCCTAACTGTTTGCTTATGATGTTGAGAAAATCGGAAAGAATAATTCAAAAAGTACCGCTATTTTTTCCCTCGTTCCCTTCAATATGGAAAAATGCAGTTTTATTTTGCGTCAACTGAATAGACACAAGGTCATTATTTTCACTGCTTATGAGTATTCTGTGGAGATTGGCACATTACATCAACAGTTGAAGTGCTTTAAGTGAATTTTATTTGATTAATTGTATTTCAAAGAAAAATTGGTAGATCAAAATCTCTAAATAGTGTTGAAAGAGCTCAAATCGATTTACTTAAAGAACAAGGACTAACCGGGCGTTCTATAGCTGACAAAATTGGACAAAGTTTTAACGTGGTCTGTTCTTATTTAAGAAGCAAAGATTCGTACGGACAAACATGAAAGGAGGTCAAAAAACGGCAACAACAGCAGTTGATAGAAGAGAAATTTCAAGATGTGCTTCCAATTTCTGCGACTCTGCGGCAAAAGTAAAGCAGAAAGCCGGTTGTTGCATCCGCTAGGAATTAGGAGTTGGCAATGCCATGCTTTTGCAATACCTAACAAACACTGAACATCATCGCTCAGCTGTCTGTCAAGATATTCGAGCTGTCTTTCTCTTCTCTCCAGCTAGATCGGTGCATGCTGCGACACCCTTATCTTAATTTATAATCTAAGTATCTTGAAGTTAATATTATCTAATAAATATTTGCAACTACCTGCAGCGTATCTTTATTTCGCTCTCCACTCAAAGGGTTGCAACAGTGGCGACGAGGATTTTGGAAATACGAACGGATTATAAGTCATCGTGCAATGGCGAATCCACAACCTCAAATTCATCAGCAGGTTCCGCAGGATTTCATTACATTTTTCCAAGCGTTGATGTCAAATCAGGCAGCGCTGATTAAATGTCTATCTACAAACGTGTTGGACACCAAAAAGGAAAAATCATCCGTGGAATATACCATTGAAGTCCTATGCAAAAATATTCAGGAATTTCACTTCGATGAAGAAAGTGGTATCACATTCGCTAACTGGTTCCAACGTTACTCCAGTCTATTTGAGAAGGATGCAGACTCGTTCTGTTCGTCTGCTCTTGAGGAAACTTGGAATCTCAGAGTACACCCGCTACGCCAATTTCATTTTGCCGTCCACGCCAGCTAGTCTCGATTTCAAAACCACAATCGACAAGCTTAGCAATATTTTTGGTAAGTCTGAATCAATGTTTAGTATACGCTTCAGCTGTTTACAGACAACAAAAAGCAGTCTGGAAGACTTTACGACGTACGCCAGCAATGTCAATAAAAACTGTGAGCAATTTCAACTCAACAAGCTTACAAGTGAGCAGTTTAAGTGCTTGATTTTTGTTAAGGCGTCATTGTCGAAACGGGGGACGAGTCAAAAATCACACTAGAAAACTTACTGTTGGAGTGTCAGCGCGTGCCTAAGCTGAAGCAGGATACTCAGTTATTGGAGTCAACACCATCCAGGGCGCAGGCTATATCTTTTAACAACAAGCAGCATAAGAAATCGCAGTATAACTCAGCACTCAACACCGATCCCGCGAGTCACAGTACTTCAGTCAAATCAGCTCCAAAAACACCATGTTGTGGTTGCGGTGAAATGCATTTTTCCGCAAATTGCTCATACAAAAACCACACATGCTCATCATGCCAGCTACGAGGTCACAAAGAGGGCTACTGTGCTTGTTTTTCGAAGAGGAACAATAATAAAAAGAACACTGGTACAACTCAGTCATTTCGTAGCAGAGGTAAAATTCGTCGAAGTCATTCGTCGAATTGATATCAAATTCAGTCATCGTCAACTCAACCCGCCAAGCCAATCGAAAATTCGTTAATCTCAAAATTAATGGTCAACGTATCAAGCTTCAGGTAGACACCGCTTCAGACGTCACCATTATATCCAGCAGGATATGGGAACATCTTGGCAGACCATCATTAACAGCCGGCATACAAAATCAAACAGTAAAAGATGCTCAAGGTAATTTCATTAATATGCTTGGTTCTTTCAATGCAGATGTTGAACTCTTGGGTATGAAAGCCAACCTGCCATGTCTAGTAGCAGACCTTTCACACCTATGTCTTTTTGGTATTAATTGGATGGACAAGTTTGGTCTTTGGGATCATCCATTGAACAGCATTTGCCAATCAGTTCAAGAGGCAGAGTGCACAACGAGGGAACCCAAGATCAGGAATATTCAAAAGGATTTCGCAGACCTTTTTACTGCTACCCTTGGACACTGCACAAAGTTTAAACCCAAGATGTACCTTAAGGAAAATGTCACACCAATTTTTCGAGGTAAACGTCCAGTTCCGTATGCATCTTTAACAGCAATCGATGAGGAGCTCCAACGCTTAGAACTTTCTGGGATAATATCACCTGTAGACTTTTCTGACTGGGCTGCTCCCATAGTAGCCGTCCGTAAAGCGAACGGATCCATCAGAATATGTCCCGATTATTCAACTGGATTGAACGCTGCCCTCCAACCACATCAGTATCCTCTTCCAAGGCCAGAGGATATTTTCAAAAAATACGGGGGAGGTAAAGTATTTAGTCACATCGATCTGTCTGACGCGTACCTTCAGGTGGAAGTGGAGGACGAATGCAAAAACTCTCACTATCAACACACATCGGGGACTTTTCCGTTTAAATCGCCTGCCGCCCGGAGTGAAGTCAGCACCTGGTGCATTTCAGCAGCTTATGGACACCATGCTTTCTGGTTTTGATGGCGTATCGGCATACTTGGACGACATACTAGTTTCCGGAGAATCGGCAGAGCAACACACACACAGCCTTCGTGCCGTTCTTTCGCAATTGCAGGAGTACGGGGTTCGCCTCAAGTTGGACAAATGTGCCTTCTTCACATCTTCACTGCACTATTTAGGTCACGTGATCACCTCAAGTGGATTAAAGCCAGATCCTGACAAGACCAAAGCCATCGCATCAATGCCAGAACCGAAAAATTTAACTCAACTAAGGTCCTTCCTGGGGGCTATCAACTATTATGGCCGCTTTATACCTAACATCAGCAAGTTAAGTGGTCCACTTCACGCGTTACTCTGCAAAGATACTAATTGCGAATGGACTGCAAAGTGCCAAGCGTTTAACAAATTCAAGCACATACTATCGTCGGATCTGGGACTCACTCATTACAACCCTGAGTTACCGATAATAGTAGCAGCAGACGCATCCAACACTGGTATTGGCGCCTGCATTTCTCATCGACTCGAAGATGGAAGCGCCAAAGCTATTCAACATGCATCGAGAACACTCACTTCAAGCGTGAAAAATTACAGCCAGGTGGAGAAGGAAGGGTTAGCGCTTATTTTTGCCATCAAAAAGTTTCATAGAATGCTATTGGGACGTCACTTCATACTTTAAACTGACCACAAGCCACTCCTATCTATTTTCGGTTGTAAGAAAGGGATTCCAGTCTACACTGCCCATCGACTGCAACGTTGGGCGTTAATGCTACTCAGGTACGATTTTTCATTGAATATGTATCATCCGCAGATTTTGGTAACGCAGATGTCTTATCGCGCTTAATTGGTCAACACTCACAACCCACCAATGAAGAATACGTCATCGCGAGCACTACTATAGAAGAAGATGATTGCGCTGATTTGGCACACACCATTCAACGACTGCCACTTACATTCCATATGGTGCGCACTGAAACATTGAAGTCTCCGGTTCTACTTCAAGTGAGCGGGTTCATCAAAACAACCTGGCCCAACAAAAACGATCTATCTCCCACTGTTCTTCAGTACTTCAACAGAGGCGAAGCATTGTCTCTGGTTAATGATTGCATTATGTTTGGAGAAAGGGTAGTCATTCCAGAACGCTTCCGATCCAAGATTCTTCACCAAGTACATCGAGGACATCCAGGCATCCAGAAAATGTAGGCGATTGCTAGAGGATATATTTACTGGCCTCAAATCGACAAGGACATTGAGCAGTATGTGAAGCAATGCACAGATTGCCAATTGGTAGCCAAGTCACCAGTAAAAACTACCCTTCAGTCATGGCCTTTAGGATCCGAACCTTGGGAACGGATTCACATTGATTATGCCGGACCTATACAAAACACCTACTATCTACTGATCATAGATGCGTTCTCTAAGTGGCCTGAGATCGTAACCACTACCTCAACAACTGCAACCGCAACTATCAAGATATTGAGGGAAGTTTTCTCAAGGCAAGGTTATCCAAAAACTCTTGTATCGGACAATGGGACGCAATTTTGTAGTCAGCAGTTTAAGAATTTCTGCGATTCTGCTGGCATTAATCACATCACAACAGCGCCGTTTCATCCTCAATCCAACGGACAAGCAGAGAGATTTGTTGACACACTCAAAAGGTCTCTTCAAAAGTTAAAGAGGGAAGGAACGACGCAAAATATTCTTCAGCAATTTTTGTTCATGTATAGAACAACTCCAAACCGAAGCACACCAAACGGAGCATCCCCAGCTGAACTCATATATGGACGCAAAATAAGAACGTCGATGGACCTACTTCGCCAATCCTATACTTCGAGTAAAGTTCTTACCAATGAGAAACAAAATCAACAGTTTAACCAGTATCACGGAGCAAAGGAAAGGAACTTCAGTCCAGGGGAAAAGATCTTTGTAAAGATATACAAGTCGAACAAATGCAGTTGGGTTCCAGGCGAAATAATTGAAAGAATTGGAGCAGTTAACTATAACGTCATGGTCAACACAAGAGACAAACTCGTACGAGCACACGCAAATCAACTCAGGCGTAGAAGTTCACCTTGGCAGAGCAGTCCGTCGCACGATTATCGATTGCCTATTGAGATACTCATGGAAGACTTTGAGATGCTATCCACTCCTAAGGAAACATCAACATCTTCTGATTCAACGTCATCTACCATCAATAGAAGTCAAGGTAACGAGGTTTTAACCACTGACAGATTGTCGACACCACAGATCCAGAGTCGAAGGACTGGTAGAAAACGCCGGGCACCTGAGAGGTATAGTCCACCTTCTCCTCCATCTAAAAGGGGAGGTGTTGTATCCGCTAGGAATTAGGAGTTGGCAATGCCATGCTTTTGCAATACCTAACAAACACTGAACATCATCGTTCAGCTGTCAACCGATGTCAAGATATTCGAGCTGTCTTTCTCTTCTCCCCAGCTAGATCGGTGCACGCTGCGCCACCCTTATCTTAATTTATTATCTAAGTATCTTGAAGTTAATATTATCTAATAAATATTTGCAACTACCTGCAGCGTATCTTTATTTCGCTCTCCACTCAAAGGGTTGCAACACCGGTGTTACTGCAAGCGTTTCAACAGTGCGAAGGATTATCAATAGTACCAAACATCTAAAACGGATGAAAATTCAAAAGAATCCACCACTTAACTAAAACGGAAGTGTATGCGCTTAGAATTCTCTAGACTGCATATGAGTTGGAAAAATTAATGGCGTCACGTAGTTTTTCGGATGAGAAGAAGTTTAATTTGTATGGCCCTGATGGGTTTAATTATTACTTCCACGATGTGAGGAAAGAAGAACGAATTTTAGCGCAGCATCATAGTCGAGAAGGTGGTGTTATGGTATGGGGAGCAGTTAGCTACTATGGCACTGTTGAGCTTGAGTTCCAAACCTGACAAATTACTGCATTAAGTTATAAAGGAAATTTAAAAAGAAATTTTCCTAAATTTTCAGGCATTTTTGGACCCATAAACTGAACTTTTCAGCAGGACAACGCCCCATCCACACGGCGCGCATAGTAAAAAGTTGGATAGAGGAGCGGAATGTGGAATTGCTTCAATGGCCGCCGTACTCACCGGACCTGAACCTCATAGAAAACGTTTGGGGATGGTTAATACGAAAAGTTTATGAGTCTGGCCGTCAGTTTGAGGACAGAGAATCCCTTATTGTAGCCATTAAATTGGTCTGGAGGGAAATTTCGCTGGCCTACATAAAGAGGCTGTACGATGCCATGCCGGATCGAATTTACGAAACTATTACGAATAAAGGCGGCAGTACCCACTACTAAAATTAACCAATACAAAACTATTTTAAGAAAAACTTGTTTCTTGTTAACTTTTTGAATTATTCTTTCCGATATATTTTCTCAACATCATAAGCAAACAGTTAGGATCATCAAATGATATACGAGTATTACGGCACGAGGTTTTGAAAAAATGGACAACGTAGCTTAAAAAAATTTTGTGCTTATTCAGTTGAAGAGTAGTGTATAGCTCGATAGTTCTTGCAAGGAATTGGATCTCCTTTCTTAGATGGGGCATGCTTTGTTCCACTCATATTTGGTTGATAATTTGGTTTAGAACTCCACTAGTAAACCATCAAAACAACGGTGGCCTTGTTGTTCTTTAGCGTTTTGACAGCTTTGGCAAACTTGTCCAAACTAGGTGGTGTGGAACCGATTCTTCATTGACTACGTGGGTCCTCTTCTTGCCCTATGACCCCCCTTTTTTTCTTACCTATACAATAGCTGCCAAATCAAATCTACTATTCCATATGTTTCAGTGACTAGTTTTTCTTCACTGTTTTGAAGAGCCGACAGTTCGGTTTTTAGGCCAGCTAAGGCGTCCAACGTTGAATTGATTTTACTGGGCGATTCGAAGCTTCTTCTGTTTGTGCAGTCGAGCTACGAATTTGTCTGCAACAAGGAAATGGTCAGAGTCAGAGTCGACGGTTACCCTGAAGAATATTTTCACATCTATCATGTTCGATGTGTGTCTCGCTTCGATCAGCACGTGGTCGATTGGGTTGGCCACTCGACCATCTGCAGAGCGCCTGGTTACTTTGTAGACGCGCGGTCTTGGGAATCTGCTACTACGGGCTGCTGCAAAGTCAATTAGTCGAAGCCGTTGTCTGTTGTCGTGTCGTGGAGGCTTTGCATGCCAACTATTCTACTTATTTTCTTTACCGAGATTGCCGTTGAAGTCCCCAAGCACGATCTTGACATTATACTCTGGACAGACTTCGTAAGCTTCGCTTGGGAATTCTCCTTGATGGGATCTTCTGCTTTGTTATAACGTGTCTCTGATGCGGATTACGGTATAATAAATATCCCACTGATGCCGTTTTTGAATACCTGATCCCATGCGTCGCTTTGTATCTCTTGTATTCCTAATCGATCGCGACTCTTACGACGTTACAAATTTGACGGACTGTTCGAGGGACGATAAAAAGCAAAAATAAAATGGAGGAGCTTGAAAATGGTCTTCTGTATTTGATTCATGTCGTTTACCCCAGTTTTACAACATCTTACCATCGCACCGAGTCGGGCAGGTTAGGTTTGTTTAGCTGAGGTTAGGTTGTAGTGGCAGTCGGCAGAGGCCGACACACTTAGACCAGTGAAAGGTCCATTGTGATACTACACGGATATATCATCTTCCTACTCGTTGAACCAGTTGGAGCTTTTGATGAAGCTTAACAGACTTTTGATGTGGGTGTTAATGAGATCGCTGAGATCATTGTAAAAGAAAGATCCTAAATGGAGTTTTCGTCTCTGAGAGAGAGCAGGGCATGTGCAGAGAAGGTGGAGAATTATCTCCTCCTCCTCCTCGTCTATGCAGCTTCTGCAGAAGTCATTTGTATAGACGCCAAGTCTTGTTGCATGCTTGCCTATGAGACAGTTTCCGGTGATTACACCAATTGTAGCATCAATGTACAGTCTGTTCAGAGATATTAAACACTTAGAGCGTTTCAGATCCAGCTTTGGCCAAATCTGTTTTGTGGCTAGAAAAGTTTTCAACAGGGGGCCCACCTCAAAGAATGTTCTGGGAGGGATGTTGACCTTAAAGTTTTTATCAAAACGTGTCTGAGCGGTGGTGTAGTCTATGTTGCTAGGGAGGATTTTAAATTTGTTTAGAATAGATGCGTGGCCGATGACTCTCTGACCATTGGAACGTTGTTTTGACGCTTACAGCCGCACTAGCAGCCGCTTGCTTACTAAAGATGTCTAGGGATGTCAGGTGAAACAGAATGTCCATCGCAGCAGAGGCATGCAGAGACATGCTGTTCGTTGGACTTTGCTTAGCTTATCGCGATTTATCGCTTTGTCGAAGGCAGGTCACCAAACAACCACCCCCTACATAAGTATCGGTCTTATTACCGAGATGCATAGCCAGTTGGTGATGCGGGGTTCAAGCCCCCATTTATTACCGCTGGTCTTTTTGCAAGAAAAGAGTGCTACCGTAGCTTTACGAACTCTTTCTTGTATGTTAGGTTTCCAGCTGAGTTTTTATCCAGAATGAGAGCCGAGTATTTAGCTTCGTCGGAGAAGACTAAGCTTGTGCCCCTGATTGAGGGGCCGATCAATGTGTGGAATTTTATGTTTCCTAGTGAACAAGTTCGGTTTTGTGGGGGTTAACACCTAACCCACAACGATCTGCCCATATTGTTAGCTTGTTAAGAGGGTTTTGGAGAAGTTCTTTCAGGGTGTTTTGTTGCTTCCCTGAGGCGGCAATTACAACGTCGTCTGCATACGCAATCACCCTGCAGCCCTCCCTTTCCATGCACATCAGCAGCTTGTTCACCACTAAGTTCTAAAGGAGGGGAGATAGGACTCCGCCTTGTGGCGTACCTCTACCGACAGATCTTCTGCCAGATGTCACACTCAGTTTCGAGTTTATAATCCGACTTGTGAGAAGTGGATAAGCTCACCAAGTGAGTCATCTACCTTCAGATCTGACAGTGCATTTGCGATCGCCGATGTATTGACGTTGTTAAAAGCGCCTTCAATGTCCAGGAATGCAACCATAGTGTATATTTTATGGTGAAGGGAGTGTTCGATTGAACGTTCTAAGGGATGTAAGGCTGTTTCAATAGATTTGCCTTTGCAATATGCATGTTGAGCCATCGACAGGAGTCTTGTATCAATGTTAGTGCGTAGTTGGATATCAATCAGCCTTTCTAATATTTTTAGAATGAATTATGATAGGCTTATGGGTCTGAGATCCTTAGGATTTACATGGGAACATTTACCGGCTTTGGGTATGAAAACTACTTTTACTTCTCTCCATAATATCTCCATGCAGCTTATCAGGAATATCTCAAGAAAAGGTAAGATGATATCCGAGGTGTTTTGAAGTTCTGCTGGTATCATGCCATCTGGCCCCGCGGATTTATATGGTATGAAGCTGTGTAGCGCACACAGCAGTTTGTCCCTAGTAATCAGACCTATGTAGTAGTACGTGCAATTGACCTCAGTAGCGACGCGTGCCAAAAATGTGTAGTCGTTCAGTGAAGTCTTAATTGCTATAGCTGTTAAGATTTTTAAAATTAAATAAAAAAATAACTTTTTGCAAGTTTATTAACAATACGAAAAACTAATTCTTCATCACTTAAAAAAATATAAATTACTTTTTAATAAACAAGCAATTGATAAGTATGTACCTACCTTCATTGTTTTACTTAAATTCGAGACTAATTCTTCTCGACTTTTTTTTAAAAATATTCTTCTTAAATTTTCATAAATAAACGTGTCTTCGTTAATTTTTTTATTAAAAAAAAAACACTTAAACAAAAAGAAAAAAAATATTGGTTATTTTATTATATTATAATTTTATAATATAATGAAATATATAAATTAAAAGAGATATATAAATTAAAAGAGATATATAAATTAAAAGAAAGATTTGTCAATTAAAAGAAAGATTTGTCAACCTGTTTTGCCCCATTGTTGTTCTAAGATAAGTTTTGATTCTTTTAAGGGTGGAAAATGATCTTTCAACGAATGAAGTTGTCAAAGGAAATGTTAAGAAAGGAAACCTCAATAAAGATTGTCTGGTAAATACCTTCGCGGTTTTACGCGAACAAGAAGCAAAAATATCTTAGGGTAACACACATGTAGTTCGTATTTGATTTTTAATAAAAATGTATGACAAATTAATGTTTTGCGAAAAAAACAGTCTTCCTTTTTTATCTCTATCTTATACAGTACTTAATATATCCACACAGACGTACTTGCTGATAAGAACTGATAAAGAAACCGTTGAGAGTGTCCCTACTCATTCGGCCCTAGCGAGATATCCGTCGGAACGGAAAATTCTCCGATCTGATAAGAATCGGAGGATTTTTGCCTCGAGGTATTCTTCCGAACAGATATTCGAAGCCTAAATCCTCCGATTCTAATCAGATTGGATAATTTTCCGTTCCGACGGATACCTAGCTAGGGCCGATTATATGGATATTCTCTGCACGCGACAAACTTCTAGCGCAAAAAAAACCAAAAAGGGATTTGAACGAAATGGTCGATACAAAACATCATTTTTTTTGCTTGTGCGTTCCTGACTTTCAATTATATCATTACGCTGCAGAATCGTTTGCACGAGTTGGATAGATTGATGCATACACAAGATCAGATGGTTTGAACAAAATGGTTGTTACAGCGCTCGATTTATGTTTTGTCTTGTTTCTGTATTCGTTTCACACATCATACCAAGCTCGCCTCGTGCAAAAGCGGCTTGAACGAAATCGGCCATACAAACAACACGTGAAATTCTTTTTTTCTTTGTGCCTATACTTTCCATGGTATCTTTCCTTGCCGAATCGTTTGAACGAGTTGGAAAGAAGAGTTGGAAAAAAGCTACGGTTGGTTGGCAGGTGGTTCACTTCTGTGTGGAAATGTTCAAATAGGAAATGCTCGAGTCGGAATATAAAAAATTACAGCAATGGGAAGAAGATTATAAATATGTTGTATATGTATGTAGTTTAGAGAACGCAAAAATTGAGGCAATCTGTGGTGAATGTTAGTCGTTCATGAACGACTTGAACAATATGAGGCGTCGCCACTGATTGACCTAATTAGGTTTTTATTGCTGGTAACGTGGGAGCTACCTGCGAAATGTGTATCCAGTAGCAGATTAAGCGATTCTTCGCTGGAAGTGGTCCAGGAGCCGTCCGCCTTCTTTAAACAGCTAGTCATACCTGGGTTGGTTGAGGGGATTTTTTTTAGCATTGATGCTTCGGATGATTCTTCTATTTGTTCACAAAAGAGTCTCTAAGACGAGCGCTTGGCTTTTCTCAGTTTTTTTTTTGTAAGCATTGAGGGATGCTATAAATGAATCCCAATCGGTTTCAGCTTTTGTGAGCTTGGCTTGGTTGAACAGTTTCCTACAAGCTTCTTAGTGGCCCTAATTCTAAGGTCCACCAATACGGCTTCTGTTTGCCTCTAGGCCGTATTAGCGGGCAGGCAGAAGTCAGTGCCTTATTAAGGGCCAAGGTGAGTTCCCTGACCCTCTTGTCTAGCTTCATGGTGTTACAGCGGGGACTTAGGAGTTTAGATTTCATTGAACTTTTCAGCACTTCTCTATACTTGAGCCAGTCAGTCGGCAGAGTAGTAATTAAATAAACAAATAGAACCATGTTTGATGATTAGCCCCGAAACTCGAGAGATACCATCGTACCAGCTAAATTTATTCCAAAAAACGATTTCTAAAATACTGCCGCATAAAACACAAAACCCTTTGTTTTCTAAATAAATTCTTTTTTAACACCTGCGCAACTTCTTTTAACCAACCCTTGCCGGCATCATTTTATCTCTTGGCCTTATTTTGTTGTGTTATTAATCACCCTTCATAATTCCATTCCTTGCAGGCTTACCTGAAAGTGGTATCATCTTTTTGATCAAACATCAAACAAAACACAAATGAAAAATTTGACCTCATTCATTCATCCCTTACATACAAAAAAAAACAACATAATTTAGCTTTATTATGCAAAGGAAATGCGAATGGAGCACGTTCATCTCCTACCCACAGATCCTAATGAAGCAGCATTCCCAGTTTGGATTACTTGCCAAACAGCACGACTTACCTTTGTTGTCAAAGAGTTATGCCTAACGGGGGGAAAAGACAAGAAGATCAAGAGCGTACTGTTGGATGTTTACCATCCCCATTCCCGTTCCTGTAAGCGTTTCGCTATGATGAGTTTGACAGTAAGCTAAAAAAAATAAGTCAAATTGACTCATCATCATCACAGGGTTCCAATCTGTTTCTCGCTTTATATGCAGATTCTTCCTCCATGATATTTCCTCTGAAATTAGCTCTTTGTTGAAACGTATACATCTAGGTATGAACGTGAGTGTACACTATACACTACACTGCGCGTGCATATACACATATCCTTTTGATTGGCCCAAAGAGATAGTTCCAGCAGTTTCAAAGAAATAGAGCGCAAACATGAGGAGCATCCCTTTGCATACTTTTTATGTGAAGTTGTAGAAAATTTTGTGTTTGACTCACGAGGTCGGTACTACATCAAAGCGAATCTGATAACTTTATACTCGTAACAATAATTAATCAACATCAACACCACCATCAATTTATATCGTCATGGAGAGTGGCAAATGAAACCCAAGGAGGTAGATAGTGGAACAAGAAACCTTATTCAACTATTTTTTTGAAGGAGTAGGTGTTTCAAAACGATTTTTTTAGTTTTCACGTTCGAAAATGAAAAGAAAGTGAATTTTGGCGTTACAAATGCTACTGCCACATCTGTCCCTCCTGTTTTGAGTCCTTCAGTGGATTAAAAAGTCAGCTTAAACTCTGGTTTCATGTAAATGGACTTAGCTTTGCTAAAAAAAATATTCCCTTGTTGATGTTTGCATTATACATCCATCTTTCTGTCGGAGCTTTTTTTTATTGAAATGCGTCACCATGTTCCCTATACCCAGTAATCGTGTACTTTTTTTGTCTTTCATCCTATCCTTTGTATTTGCATTATGCTCATCCTGATGGTACATAAAATCTGCATACATGGTTACGCGAATATCAAAGGGGAATCCGCAAGCATAGTGAACAGATTAAAGCTACCTTTGAATGGATAAAGAGTAAATTCATATTGTAGAAAAGCCCCTTCCCTAGATACACCTAAATGGTAATTACATGCTCTATGCTGTGTTTAACCCTCATACGACCGTATACGACATTATGTTTGTGCCAATATAATATGCGCTAGCAAAGGTTAATTACTCTCAGTTCAGTGGAATATGATTTAATCAGCTATTTGCTTATAACTCACAGTTATAATAGCTGCAGAAAGGAGTGAGGCAGCTGTAGAGCCCTTTGCGTGTCCGCATCTGACTACTATATGGATAATGAGTAGAAAATCAAATTAGTATGAGAGCTACAAGTATGGTTTATGTCCTTGTCTATGCATGTGAGTGTCTGTTTAGCAATGATAGGTATAACAGTAAGTGGGCGTTTGATATGAGTCCTTAATGTCGATGTGGCTTTTGGGGGCCTAAGCGACGAATTCCCTGCTGTCGCCACTTTTCAAGCATTGATTGGCGACTTTTGGGCCCCTTTAAGAGATAAAGTGGGAGCAAAACTTACAACCATTATGGGCTTTTTGGGAAGTCAATCATGTTTTTGAATCGCATGCCTGAGATGAACGAGAGCCTAGTATGCCTGGTTGTGTGGGTTGGCGTAGAAACTGTTGATAAGGTGAACCTGCTGGTCCTCGAAGCACACGACAAGTTCTTGCACAGGGTAGGTTGTCGTGAAATAACGCTGGGAGAAACTAACCTGACTTCTCAAATTCGGCCTTAGTTCACTATCCGAAAGCGAAATAACGCCGAATTTTGCGGCTCGGCTTTATTTCGTTCTGACAAAATGATTCGGACCTATTTCACTTTGCCGGAAGTTTATGTTTACTTGTTGATTCATATCCTATCAAAGACTGTGTCTTTCTCATGTAGAATTAAAAAAGATTCGACTTCATATGTTTCCGGTAACTTATTTTGTTAAGACACATGTTTTTTTTATTTATTATTTTTTGTTTTATTTATTTAAAATTGTGTGTTGATATTTTGTATTTTTTATTCTATACGTATTAAAATAGTGTTAAACGCCAATTCAAAGGGCTTTATTAGAAATAGTTGAAATTGAAATATTGGTGACCCTTATATAGGTGACCCTTAAGACATTAGCAAAAAGAAACAGGATTATATAAAATGCATTAAAAAAATTACAATTCAAGTTAAATTTAAATATTAATTTTAAAATAAAAAGAGAAAATAGAGAAAAAAAAGACTAGTTACACCAAAATTTCTGAACGAAATAGCTTCCATATTAATGTAATTGAATTGGAAGAGCCAATGTTTTGATGCGCCGCTTAGCCGCACGACTCTTAGAGACTGGAACAACACGGAACCAAGCAAGTCCTGAAAGACCCCGTATCTCTAGTAAGAACAACCATATCGCTGATGTGGCTGAAGATATCTTTAAGGCTCCGTCCGCATCAACCAGACTACGTGCCACGCAATTTGCCATTTCACGCATAACTCTGCGGCGCATATTGGCGGAAGAGTTGTTCCCTCACAAAGTGCAGATAGTCCATCAGCTGATGGGTGTTGACCATGAATGGCGCCTAACCGATGCTCACGCCCTCTTGAATCTCAACAAGGCCGTAAACGATTTTGGGTCAACTACCAACATGTGATTGTAGCACGACGGAGCAACGGCGCATACTACACGAGCCCCAACAACATTCTGAAGAAGTCTCCGGCCGTCTGATATCGTATTTGGACGATTTGCACTGGCCCGCGAGATCAGTACATTCGATAGCCCTAAACTTACTTCTATAATAGGCTTATTTAAAGTCACGGGTTTATGTGAAAAAGTCACAAACTCTGGCAGCTCTCAAGGACAACATCCGTCAAGAAGTGGTGAATGTATTGCCCGAAGTTGTGAAAAAAAAACATGGAAAATGCCAAGAAAAGAGCCCGAATTGTAACCAAAAAAGGCGGCGCGGGCAGTCAAACAAGCAATATCATTTGCAAAACATAATGAAAACAGTGGTCTGGGTCCGACCCGCAAGGTCCACGCGACTAACTTCCCAGTGGGATCAATATGATTTATGCGATTAGTGGGAAATTTTGAAATGTGGTTAACAATAAGATATGGTTAAGAATTATTTAATATTAAAAAATGCTCTTTAATATTGTGCATGGAAATTAAATGTTATTAATAACAGCGAAGTGTGATATATATTATTGCAACCATTGTTATGAACACGGAGTCCTGTAAATTTACATGTATACGAAATAACGGAGCACAATGTAATAATGATTTTCTCAATGACAAACGACAATAAATAGTACAAATAAAGGCAAATTATTTTAGTTATTTATTTACTAACAAAAAACGCCTGGACCGATTTCGCTGAAAACTTAATCAGTTCTGAGTTACGTATTTACGCTTCGAATAAACCCGGTTCATATCATCTTTGGTTCTCGAGATAATCGCGGCGAAAGATAATTCCGAAAGCACATACGAACATACGCACATACATACTTACATACACACACAGACCCATCTCTATAAAAACGTTGAATTTGGATTCTGGTGACCTTGAAACGTGGAGATATGTCATAATCCGCGATTTACAAAATCGACCCCATTACAAGAACTTCCACTGGAAAGTTAAAAAAAAAAACTTGAACGCCCAAATAAACATTTAAAAAAACGCTTAAAATGTTTTACTCCATTACAAAGATACAGCCAAGGAAAATAGGGTCATGCGTTATGGCACACCTTGTATTTCTGCAAATGTGCTTTTCGGCTTATTTCGATTTTATTATTTTATGTTCGATAAAATTTGGATGATTTTTTTTTTTTTTATTATTTGGATGGAATAAATATTTTCCTTTAGTGCCTTACTTCCTGCTAGCGGTCTGGCATATGATATGGGTTGATATTTAACAGCTCATTGAGTCACGGTTGTATTTTCTTTTCCATTCTTTTACCTCAACACCTCGAAGAAATGTTTTTGGCTTTAATTTTGAATAAATAAATGTGGCGAAAGAAATATTCTATTTTGTCTAATTTAATTGAGTCAGCTTAACTATGACACGGCAGGGCAAGCGTAAAAAACAAAACTTCCAGCTGAAAGCGAGAAACCAAGAAAAGATATGAAAACGAAAATTCCAAATTTGACTGAATTTAACAACTTTTCATTAGGCGTTGCTTTGTCATAGCATACAATTCTGTATTAAAAACGTCTTTCCCTCAAGGATATTTTTGGGCCCTTGGAATGGAAGTTCCAGCAGGATAACGCCCCTATCAACACCTCTAAGCTCGTAAAATCTTGGGTTGAGCTCCAAAAGGTGACCTTACTGATCTGGCCGCCATACTCGCCGACCTCAACATTATAGAAAATGTTTGGGGATGGTTACCACACAAAGTATAGGAGTCAGGCAATATTCAACTGAATCGGAATTTATTAAAGAAATAAAAAGTGCCTGGGAGACTATTTCACTTGATTACATAAAGAAACTATATGAATCCTTACCCAACAGGATGTACGAGGTCATAGTTAACATTATTAAATATTTTATAAATAAGTTATAAATGTATGGAATTAAAATAAAAATAAAAAACTTTTTAATTTTCTAACGTTATTCGGTTTTTTCAATCAAATGTCTGGAAAAAAAGTGTATTTTTCATATTAAATTCTTTAAAATTCTGTTAAAATGTTATTAGTTGAGTTACTATTGTAACTGTCATTTCTTTTCGTGTGTAATGTTATAAACTTCGACTGGGAAACAATTAATTTCAAACGTTTTATTCGATTGGCTGATATTAAGCCCCAAAGACAAGAAGCATAGGGGGTGCTAATCGGTTGTCGGGCAGTGTAAATGCGGCGAAAGAAATATTCTACTTTGTCTAATTTAATTGAGTCAGCTTAACTATGACACGGCAGAGCAAGCGAAAAAAAACACAACATCTAGCTGAAAGCGAGAAATCAGGAAAAGATAAGATCGTTGCCTCGATTTGTATACCCTATTCTAAGGGTATATTAATTTTGACGCGAAGTTTTAAATATACCTTGATATTGCCCGTAGACCCCTAAAAGTTACTATATTTATGATCACCGTCGATAGTAATGTCGATATAGCCATGTCCGTCCGTCCGTCCGTCCGTCCGCCCGTCTATCGGGAACAATTAGGCTTTTAAACTGGACCTAGAGAGCTGAAATTTTAACCATATACTCTCTAGGGGTTTGAAATACCTAATCAAGTTTAAGAATTTTTGAAATCCGCCCACAGACACAGCCACAAACTCAAAAAAACTAATTTATCGAAAAAATCGAATTTTTAGCTAGAAAGCTGAAATTTGTATACCCTATTCTAAGGGTATATTAATTTTGACCCATAGTTTGTAACATACCTTAATATTGCCCGTAGACCCCTAAAAGTTACTATATTTATGATCCAGCATCGATAGAAATGTCGATCTAGCCATGTCCGTCCGTCCGTCCGTCCGTCTGTTGCCAAAAATTAGGCCTTTAAACTAGGCCTAGAGAGCTGAAATTTTAACCATATACTCTCTAGGGTCCCGAAATAATCAAGTTTACGAATTTTTGAAATCCGCCCACGGACACGCCCACAAACACAAAAAAACAAATTTTTCGAAATAATCGAATTTTGAGCTAGAAAGCTGAAATTTTGTACTCGTATATATGATCTATGACTCTTAAAACTGCTCTGGAGATACAATTTTCAAAATTCGCCCACTGACACGCCCATAATTAAATAAAACAATTTTATTGAAAAACCAAAATTTGAGCTAGGGAGCTGAAATTTATAATAACTCTCTAGGCGCCTTTCAAGCTCATGTGTCAATATTTTCAAAATCCGCCTACTGACACGCCTTCAATTCAAAAAAAAAACTTTTTTTGAAAATCCAAAGTTTGAGCTAGGGAGGTGAATGACTTTATTCAACTTATTTATGCGATTGCGAGGCAACGAAGGGACGGATTTTAACGGTTGATGGCTCATTTTTTAGGGAGAAAATGTTTCATTGTTGTGGCGCCAAGCCTACAAACACAATGGCGGCGTTAACTTGGACATGAAATTAAAATGTGATTGCTCGAATACGACTGGACCGATTTTGATGATTGAAGTCTCGTTTTAAAGGTTAGAGGGGAGGGATTTTGGTCATGCTTATCTCTGCCAAGAAACATCATACCTATCCAATTTGCACGACGGAAATGTACGCGAAATTCATTTAAAAAATTCACGCCCCCATAATTTAAATGGGCGTGACCGAAGGATAAAATACACAATTTAATCGAAATCCTTAAATTCACATCTTCAAAGTGAGTCATTGAAATCGGTGCAGCCGTTTTCCCAAAAATCAGCCGAAGTACCAGGCGCCCAGAATCAGAAAATAAGCAGTAGGTATCCGCAGAAATTTGAATTTTTGAAGTGAAAACGCATGCGCAGCGACCGTGTGCTGTACGCGTTAGACGCTTTTTGGATGGGTGAAATCTCATGCGCTTTTGTCATGATGTTGTACAGCCCGTAATATATTTGAATAATAAAAAACCATATAAACATGCATATAATTATTGCTCGGAGTGTCAATAGATGTGAAAACCAGATTGATGTTGATGATTATTTTAATTCAAACATTATGAAATTTCAAATTTTGATAATAAAAGTTCTAAGTTGTCACTTTTATTGGCAGTCCCTATAACTGCCATTTTTTTTTATAATTTGCTTACGCTAATGGGGCTTTGTTTTTTCTATATATGTTCAGTATTCTTATAGTGTGAAATATTGTATTGCATGATTTTAGGTGCTACTTACTATTCCAAGGAATAGGAGGATAGGAATGAAGTTTTGGTGCTTTTGTAGTATTTCTTCTCCACGAGGTGCGCCTGAATTGCTTGGGGAGATCTCTATTTCTGTGAATTCAATTAAAAATCATGGCCCTGGCCGGGATTCGAATGCACGACCTGTCAATCAGTTAGTGAATCACTTTTTAGTTTTACTATTAAATTCATTTTTTATTGTTTTTTAAGTGTCAGATTTAATCTAACTTAAAATTAACCGGATACTTATTCTGGATTATTTTTAATTATGCGGACGCCATAATTTTAACAATATCTTATAATTATTGCTTCTCGGCCTAAAAACTATTTTACGAACTAATCTTACATATTATGTTTTCATCGAGAAAATTGTTAAGAAAACTCGGCGTATTTATCAAATTTTATATTTTTATATAAAAACAAATTACAAACTACCTACTCTACTTACTTAACATATTCTAACAATAATTAGGATTCTGAGCAATCGTTGCATTACGCAACAAGTGGTCAAAATCCCAATTGCTTTCCGAACGCCTGGCAGTCGTCAACGTGCACACGCGCCGACGTAAGCCGACTGAAGCCCTACAGCGTCAGTCACCTCCCGGAAGTACCACCACAAGTTGGCGAGCCCGGCCTCTCCCAGAAACGCTCTAGCTAACTTATAAACTAAGAGGATGTTACTCGTACCTAGAGTAACGCACCGTCCAATGTCGTCCAATGTTCCAATTTGTATCATTTCTTTTGCAATTGATTCAGAAATATTCAATCTAATTTATAAAGAAATGACATGTTACTTTGTGTCAGTATTGCGCCATGCTGCATAACCACTTATGGCTGAATATGTTCCTAGCTATACGATCAATATTTTTTTTATTCAAATTTTATTATTTATTTATTTTTAAAATGCCAAAAACACTTCTCAACACAATTGGAGGTGGGCGAACGTCTGCCGTTCCTAAAGAATTTGAAGTTGAAATAGCTCGAAGCCTAATAGCACGTTGAATGAAGAACAAGAAATGGGAGTTCCTTCTGAGCGTATAGAAATGCCAGAAATAGGCGGGAATACGACTGCCCATGCTCATCAGTTTGGAGATGAGAATCATGAGCCATTTGGACCCGATGCTCTGCCATCTTTTTCCAAAACTCAGAGGGTTTCTTGTCCGGCCCAACTGCTTTGAGCAGTTTTTGAAGTCTTTGACCGCCTTCCTAACTTCTTCAACAGTAATGTCGTGTACTTCTTCAGTGTTAGAAACGGCTCTCGGAAAATATATCCGATGAAATTGGTTAATTAGTAGTTTTTCGTCATCAACAAGAAGCAGCCCTTAAGCATTGTTGATGAACTTTGGCAAACGGATTTCCTGGGCATTCCTCCTTCTCTCAGCGGCAAATTTTGAAAATGGTTGTTTTTCTGTTCAAGCTGCTTTGTTGGAGTTCGTGGACAGCCTTCTGACACTTTTTTGTCACTAATCACTGCCTTAGCTTCATCTGCCCACTACCATGATTCTTTGCCGTATTGACAACTTTGTTGATGATGCGATGGTGATAATTTTGCATATTTGCAATAAATGCTTGACTTTTTTTTGTCCAGGTTGTAGATACCATTTGATTCTCACAAACACTTTCCTGTCAGGAGAAGGCGGTTTTGTTGGGCGATTGCCTCTTCCAGGATCACTTTGCAATCTTTAACCTGAGGCTTCATGAAACGTGCTACCATATGGCAATCAATCTGGGTTTCGTTTCCGCCACTGCTGTAAGTGACCAGGTGACGGCTTTGTTTGAGAACGATAAGACCTTATGACTTGCACATGCTTAGGATACCTTCACCCGGAGAGTTCCTGGTGCCGTATCCCAGTCCTCCATCGCAGTTCTCATAGTCTTCGTTTGACTAACCGACATTACTGTTCAAATCTCCGCCAAAGAACAAAAGTCCCGTAGTAAAACATCTTGAAGCTTTTGTCCTAACGTCCAAGAAACGCGCCCGATTTCCGGTGTTTTGCCGGATGATATTTTCCTGGGATAGACTCACAAAAATTAAAACTCTGGACACCTCTTCGACTAACAAAAAAGGATATTCTGAAGGTGGGATATTTCGACCGTGGATATTATAAAAAAGAATATAAATTACAGTAATTATTACTAACTTTTGGAGTTGAAGTGGTCAACCGCTAGTGCCAGTTCCCTACCTACTCCACACACCCATCAACGCAAACAACTTAGAGCATTCTTCAATAGAATTTGCTTTACCATCTCGAAAGGTTTGCATATCTTCTTACGCAGTGTTTAAATATTTCTCCAGCCATTATGCAAAAATCCGTATTCATAAAACAGTAGGTATCCAAAACATGTAAGTTGTGCAATCTTTGTGTCGATTAAAGTATCAAAAAGAATACATTAATCAATTACATTTAGCTGCCCAAACTTCCCAAACCAGTTGTTTGTGAAAAACCAAATGAAAAAATTCTGCTTATATTCGGAGATTTAATTGTGTAACATAATGCAATCGCAATATGTACATAATATGATTTTTGATACCGATTATGAGTGAATACTATACCCCTTTTCTTTGATGAATGCTACGGCCTTCTTGCAATATGCCATAACCTACCCCAAACTTCCATTGAAAACAACAAATAATTTACCAACCATATACCGCACCCCTCTCACCAACACATCATATCCCCATCATGGGAAGTAAAAAAAAATTCAATAAACAAACGACAAACTACACACTTATGAAAATCTTCTAATATAACGGCGCTGGTCGGAAAAATGTTACTTTTGTTTTGTTCATCACATCAATTACTTTCGTTTAATATAGCTTTCGTTTTGACGAAAACTTTCATAAAAACTTAAAGCTCCATCTAAATTAATTAAGGAAACAAGCCAGTTTTCATTATTGATCGATTGAAGCGCCAAAGCTTCTGTGGGATACTGGTACAACATTATTTTTCGATTTCTTTGCGATACTATAGGAATGTAATACAAAGGTACTCGTAACATTCAGCGGATTTGCCTTTTTTGTTAGCACGGATGCGCCCACCAAAAGATGGCTTCCGTTTTCCATATCTGAAGAGCTGCACTAGTAAGCCATCACAGACGGTGGACTTGCTGATCCTTACCTTTTTTTATACCTAAGCCAACCCCTTCTATACAGAGTGCTAAGGCCGGTTCTTCATTGACTTAAGACTGGTTCTCTTACTGCCCTATCTCCAGATGCTTTTTTAGAAACCCCTGGAAATGCTAGCCTGCAGCCAGTTGCTTGGCTCTGTGAATAATGTTTCCATTGCTCTTCGATTTGCTTGAACTAGGAGACTACGAAGGCCCTCTTCTTCAAAAAGGAAGCTACTTCTGGCTTGATACTCTAGGTTAGGTTAGGTTTATGTGGCTGTCGGCAGAAGCCGACACACTTAGACCAATTTAGGTCCATTGTGATACCACGTATATTATCTACCTCAACTCTGTAGATGGGACTGGCCAACGACACGCGGTTGTTCTCAAACGGTCCCCCATCTACGTACTAACCGCGCCCAACGTCGTTTAATTACGGTGATCTGACGAGAACCGATTAACTCGACGTGGTATGGTCGTTGGTTGATACTCTCACTCGGCTGTTGTTTTGCGCAGTTCTTCCCGATATTAGTAAACTTCCGGTTTTCTTCTGTCAAACGAACTTTATAACCCTTAATGAAAAATATCAAAATATGTTTAATCTTAAATCCTTAATTAAAGTTTTAATAATCTAAAAATGTTTTCATTTGATAATCCATAATTCGTGTCATCCTTTTCATCCCTCAGACATGCATTGACAAATAAATGCAAAAATTAAAATTAAATTCCTGGAAATTTATCGTCAAAATTGATTGAACATCATCCCTCACAACTGCAGCCCCAGATACATGCACACAAAACGTATAAATATATTCGTATGCATTTGAACAAACTCCTATATTATGCGGTATCCGTATCACTATCAGTAGAGAAAAATCACGAAAACATTAATTCAATACAGTTTTTCACTTTTTTTTACACGCGTTGTCAGGCTTAAAGCCACCACTCTTGCATGACTTCTCATCAGTCATTTTATAGAAGCGCGTCCACCCTATTTCTATCACTTGGTCGAAATAATTGCATTTCTATAATAACTGAAATAATCAACAACGCTCCCTTGCGTTTCATAGTCTGAAAAATCAAATCAATCATTTTGATGGAAAATAATTCACAGGAAATAGCCTTTGGGCCGGTCAATCCATCCAACACCAACGCACACTCACACACACACTATTCTGTCAATGCGACAGGAGAGGATTCAGGAGAAGGAGTTGGTGGGAGTGTTTCATACTCGGAAATTCGTAGAATTCCAAAAATTCCCCACTCCTTTTCGTCTGCCACCTGCTGTGATGCCATTGCCTAGCCATATTATATGTACATTTGACATCTCAAATGACACCGCACACCGGCTTGAAGATACCCAGAACTATTGTGTGACAGATGATTGAAGTGTATTTCAACAGAGTGTTGTGTCCCACAGGGATCTCGCTTCTAGATATGAATTCCCATCGTTAAGTCGGTCTTTTGTTTACGAAACAAGGCCCATCCCGCCAATGATAGTTGGATAAAACTATTTACGACAGAACTATAGAGGGCTGGGGTGAGAGTTAGATATTCGATATTTCTCTAGGGATGTCATGCTCCAATTATGCTGCATGCGTTAGCAGCACACATTGCGGTCGGTGTAAGCGGAGGATAAATTGAATTACAATCACTTTTACAACCACTCTTTGAATGGAAAAGACGAGTACATGGTGTGTAGGATCAATTAATATGCTTCTCCCCAGTCGCATCGCAACCACTCCATTGAATGGCGCCCTAGCCGTACGCACACCCAATCACAATTGGCCCCATTTAACTATTTCGGAGCTCCGATTCAACACCGAGGTATGTACATACATCGGCAGCAATAAGTCCTCGTTGTAAGCGTCATCGTAGTCATCTGTCAAATGATTTATATCTTCAAACTCGAAGGGAAGAAATTCCATCGTGAAGCAAGTACGATGGATTGTTTTTCGGATTTCGACGGGCGGAGAAGAGTCTTCTACACATCCACCATGAGAAGATGATGTTGTGGATGAGTGATTTTTGGGGATTTTAATCAAAATGCTTGCGTGTTGGCAGAGGATATGGTGCCAACTGGCGGAAGTTTCGGTGTTAGGCACACGAACGGGGTTTGGGCGCGACGAGGGTCGCCGTTATCGGGCTCTAATGAATTTTGTAGGTTTTGTTTCATTTTTATCGTTGTGCTGGCTTTCCTTACAGTTTACTTTGATCAGTTGATTAATTATAATTACATATGAGAAATTTGTTTCGATGCGATTAAAAGATGTGGGAGCTGGGATGGCCGCGGTCGCGGTCCCGGTAAATAGTTGGATTATCACACAAGTGTTTTAATACATCGGGAAAACGAATACGTATGTGTTATGAACATGCTATGGGCGATTTTGTTTTTTTTTTACGTAAAAAGTGTAGGAGAGAAATGAGAGGCCAATGAGGCAATTTTTTCGAATGAAGAATGACATCTGAGAGATTGGATTCGGGGGATTCAAGAAGTTATTCAACAGTTGTGGAATATTTTTCAAAATTCGTTGGTCTTCCTTGTGACATCGTTTAAATATTAAGTGTGCGTTATGATGGGGCGCCCATCATTTTTATTTGGAAACTTACTTGTCCGGAAGTTTTGTAATGAAAAATGGGCACTGCTGATGGAGACTGATATTAATGCATTTTGTATTGGAAGTGGCATAGATGGTTGATGTGCATACAATTTGCTATGGAAGTAAAGGAAATAATCCGATTGCATGAAACAAGGGAGCTTTCTCCTCACTACAACTCTCCGTTCATACAACCTTCCTCTCGATTTAGATTATGACTCTAAAAAGCACGGCGCATTTGTAAGGTTATGGGTTAGGTTGTTGGTTTGACGGGACAAGCGAATCTAGCACCCGTCACACTTCGATTGATGTAGATGTAGACCCATTGTGATACCCAGAGTAGTTAAGGTTTTCATACTCTAGAATCTATAAAAAACCTACGAGTTTGCAAGCCATCCCGATGCTTATTAAATTGCCGACGGTTTATCTAAATAGTGGAAGAAATATTTTCCGTGGATTTTGTCTCTTATGTAGTGCAATGACAGAGGAGATGTGGAGTATTCTTTCTTTGTATGATAACCCAGCATATTGCGTTCGGTGATAACACCTACAAGAGAGGACAACGCTATTTTGTTCATATGGTGTTTGGTTGGTTGGTTGGTTGGAACCGGCCCTCGATGAGGATGCACTTAGACCAGATTTTGGTCCATTGTACTGCCGATGTGTAATGTGGGTGGGTCACCCTCCTAGTCAGCAGTCATTGTAGGGAATGCCCAGCCTTTGAGCATGTCTTCCTATAGCACATTGCCCGGTGAGGGCGTTTACTAATTTGGACCGATGGACCTTTGTTTATTTAATGTCGGCCAGAGTAGCCTTGCGGTGTTGCACTGGTCGAGTTGGTGCCAACGACGGTTGACTTAGCTTGTAGGAAGCTCTCGGTTGATTGTTTGTTATAGTGTGGCCACATTTTCCTGGTTATAACAAAGGAATCGAGAGCACTCCCCCTTTCATTTTCTGTTTTGTTGATTTATACTGTCGTTTCTGCCTGGTTTAGTTTAAAGGGTGATCTCTTCTTTGCCTGTTCACTGGTTCATTCGTTTTATGAGACACCACTGTATCCCGGAACCCATCAGAATCCTTCGTTGTTCTCCGCGCTTATATTTTCGAATTTTATTTCTATCACAGGTAAAGATAACATGAGCCATCATTGCAACCTGTTTATCCAGCTGAGCTCTCACTGCCAGAACCTTAGTTTGGAAATCACTTTGTAGTCAGCGAGTCTTAATGAAGCGGATATTCCGAATTTTTCGGAATAAAAACCCGCGTCAAGGCCAACATCGATCTTGGAGCTATCCCTGTAGATGGATACCGTTGATTGACTTTTATATCATTCTTCGTCACTGGGAAAAGAGGCAAATATGTAATCACCTCGACTACCGTTGTCATTTGTCGAAAACGTCTTTTGTCGTTTTCTGAGTCGTGTCGGTTTTCAATCCTTATTACCTAACGCACACGACCCGTCAAAGTCGTAGCAGATTTGCACACGACTAGAATGTAGTAAAATCTTTGAGAAAGATTGGTATCACTGGGTATCACTCTTCTGGAACTGTCAAAAATTGTGTCTATATTTTTAAAAGTTTGCTTCGCACGTAACTCAAGGTCCATCATTTTCCATTTGGTATCCTCCATTCTATATTGATCATTCTTTTGTACTTCCTCCTTGTAAATTGTAAGGCGCTCCTCTTCTATTTTGAACCGCTTCCTATTATATCTTTTGCTCTCCTTTAACAAATTTTCTCTATTTTCCTTAAAGCGGTGACTTTTAGTACGATGCCTTGAATAACTTCGAATCCTTGATTTAGTTGGAGTTGGATTCAGTTCAGCCTCATGTGACCAGTGAGCGGATTGAATGTCTGTTGTTGGCGAGTTTGGGAAGAGAGCTATGGATGTTGATTCCGACAAATCGTTCCACGTAGAAGGGATTGGTGCGGAAACTGGCTGCGATGTCGAGGGATAGTTGATATTACAATCAGGCGATTGTAACTGAACTATTGAAATAGTTGGAGCCCCAATAGCCACACCTTTTGGATTTAAAATTTTTTTCGACCGAGAGCAGATACGAAATAGCTTCCTCTTGAGGCGAAAGTATCGCCTGCTTGTAGTTGCCTCCTCCAGTTGCACGTGATTCCTTTTTGTTGTGCACTATTTTTTTTTTACTTTGTATTTTAAATCTGCCAAAGCCTTAACAAAGAAAAATCAGTTTACAACATTTATTACTCAAATATTTGTAAGTCGGTACATACCTTTTTCCAACCTTTTCCATATCTTGTTGGAGGGCCATAGCTGTTAATTTTTGTCCAAGATTTTTCGAAATCGATTTAATTTAACCCTCTGCTGAATCCTTTTACCAGATGTAAATTCTTCTCCATTAATGAAGTAAGAACTTCTGACTGTCTTTTGTTTGTAAGTTTTAATTTCTTTTCCATTTTTAGGTATTTCTAACTGTTGAAGTTGATCAACGGACAAACGCAAATAAACTGCATATTTTCCACTCAAAAACGAATGCGTGAATGGTGTGGGTATTTTCATTCAGAAGAAATAAATTCTGCTAAATAAAATTAATTACAAACGCTGAAATACAGTCGGGAGCAAAATTGCAAACGACGAAAAAATGTCATTAGTGGTGTTGAGTTTTCTTAGGTAATTAAAGTAAAGTCGTGAGGCGACTTCAAATCTAGTACAAAAAGACATTTGACATTTTCGTGTGAAACGACAAGCATAATACAGATTTGGAAGAGTTGTGTATTTTAGAGTCGAAAACGACAGCGGTAATGGAGGTGAATGTTTTTGCAAAATATAGACGGGAAGTAATGTAGCCTGGCATACATTTCCGCCAGTATATTTCTGTAGAAACTGCGCGTTCTCCGTTAGACTGGGTTTCCAGATTCCTGTTTGGCAAAGCCGAAAAGCTCTGTTTGCGGCAAATTTTTGAACAAAAAAGGGCTATGCGTCTTTGATTGAGTATCGCCTCAAACTCCTCGGTGGTGCCAGGCAATTGCATACAGGTCATTCCTTGAATCTGATACATAGTAATGAGGTTGGTGGCCCTGAACTACTGAGCGACTGTTGACCGATCATCGGACTATTGGTATTCGAAGCTTGTCAAATTTGCCGCGTTGAAACAACGTTAAATTGCAAGTAATACCATTCATGCTGTCAGTGAAAAAATCATAAGTCATAAAATTTATGCTGTCATGACCTCATTTTCTTATTCTTTTGATACATTTTGCATGAAACTACGATAGTGCTACTGGCTGAGGTTTCCATTATGAACAGTAAGCAAATTCATTTTTTTTATTTTTTTTATTTAAATTGACTTATTCTAAGATGTACTGTAAAAGAATTTTTCTGAGGAAACTTTTTTTCTATTTTTTTTTATTTTTAAAGTTTTCAATTTTCAGTGAAAAGTGCACCTACAAACTGCACAAATGACGCGTTCACTTTGCATAACGCTTGTTCTAAGTGTTTTCTGTTGGTGTGGAGGGGGGTGGGTGGGGTGGTGAATGCAGTGAATGTTGGAAAATATTATAGGTATTGCCATATGTCAAAAAGTTGAAACAATTTAAGTTAATTTGTCTTTTTTTTTTTTTTGCTGAAAATATACTGGTAAATACCCCAAAGTAAGTATATATAAACTTTAGCTCCAGGCGCCTGCCTGACAGTTGTTGACATACCCTTAGCGGAGCGACGAAGTCGCGTGAGCGCCTATATCCTGCGGAAGAAAGGGTTAAAATCCTGTTAGCGAGGGAAGCGAGCCACCTACTCCATACTTTAAATACACCATACTTTCTTACAGGATCCTGCCTGACAGTTGTTGACATACCCTTAGCGGAGCGACGAAGTCGCGTGAGCGGCTAAACCCTGCGGAAGAAAGGGTTAAAATAATGTAAGCGAGCGAAGCGAGCCACCCACTCCTCATTTTCTCTCATTTTCCTCTTGCTATCTACGTTCATTGTGCCGCGCATGGCTTCAGTTTGGTCATCAATGCCTCTTGCGGAGTTTCGGGTATAAAAAATGCGTTAGGAACTATCGGAGCAATAGAAGCATTTTTCCACTGTCCGAAGAGACAAAGCATTTTAAAGGAAGACATTTTGAAAATGCCGAAAAAGAGTGACCGGAGGAAAGAAAAATTGAATTCTTTTGCTGTTAAAAGATGGGCTCAGTCTCATGAAGCAGTTTCAACTTACCTCAAACTTCAACCGGCCGTTATAGAAGCTTTTGAAGAAATAAAAAAAGTGGAAAGATCGAGAGACTTCACAAAAGACTTCTCAGCTTTTGACCACGATTTTGACAATCGAATTTCAATTCTTTTGTCATATAATGGAATCGATCAATTATATCGTCTTGCCTATGAGTCGGGAATTGCAGACGAAAAATCAAGATCTAGGAGAAGCCACAAAGTTAGCTGATGATGCTACGAATGATATCAAGGAAAAGTGGGAAAACGTTGATTCAAATTTTCGTATCATTTACGACAATGTAGCTGAAATTTGTTCTTAATATGAAATTGCCTCGTCGTTGCAGTCAACAGAAAAACCGTTGCAACGTTGAAACACAAAATGTCGAAGATTACTACGACTTCTACATTCCATTCCTTGATACTTACATTTTTCATCTCCAAAGTCGGTTCGAAAAACACAAATCGATCTTCCACAGTTTCGGACAACTATTTCCTTTCAACCAGGAATTTGATGAGGAAAAATGCGCAGATCTTTACAAGTTTTATGACGAAATATTGGACTGTTCAGAAAGGAATTTTATCTCAGAGATCAGAATGTGGAGGCAACGGATCTTTGATCAAGATATTCAAAATGCTCTCGATGCACTATCAGTGAGTAACTTCAGATCGGAATTTGTACTTCCAGAATCAGTTTCTATAACCCATCGAATACTTAACTTTCAATGGTTACGTTATTTTTTAGGTTATCAATGAAAAATGTTTCAAAAACGTGAACACGATCTTACGAGTATTGGCAGTGTTACCCGTAACAACAGCAGCTCCAGAACGATCATTTTCGACCCTAAGAAGAATAAAAAACTATCTTAGAAGTACAATAGGACGGGAGCGCCTGAATGGACTCGCTTCTTTGAGTATCCATCCTGAAATTGGACTAACGGAAGACGAAATTCTGCAAGAATTCTTCAAAAAAACGATTGAGATTTTCTCTAGATTTCGCACTATTGCTAATATGTTGTAGTAACATGAATTGAATAATAATATTATGCATGACAAAATACGAGAAATCATTAATTTGCACATTTTTTTTTGTGTTGGGAATTCGCTGGAAGAAAAAATCATCGAAAGACATTGCAGAGCTAGTACGCGAGGGATGCTTCTGCAATAGTGAGAGACTTTAACCCATTTAAAAAAAACTCCCGGCGGACTGACATTCGCCATCCCGAATGAGATTGCACCTAGTCGACGACTAATCGGCAATTTGTTTTTGAACTACATATTTGTTGAATTTAACAGATAAATCCGCCGTTTGTCGGATTTCTAAACTTTTTTTTTGTTTGAAATCAATACCTGATTTCTTAGCCCTAGCTAACTCTTATAGATCAAGAGGTTTTACCCGTCTCAATCTCCTGATTGCATTGTCATTATTTAATAGTTCTGTTATTTCTGTGTTTATTTGCACATTACAATCTTTTTTGGATTTTCGAATCGTAAAATAGAATATGCAAATTTTCGGCGACAGAATACCAGTATTTCAGTTTCAGGTCGGTTCGGACCTCCCTGGGGGGGGGGGGGGGGTCCTGACCCGCTGAGCCGCCGATAGGCATTACTTCACGGAGTTCGGTACAGAGCCTTAGCTTAATCTAACTCTATGACTAGCATAATCCACCACTTTACGTTGGCGCTCTAAACGCCTAAGATCGCTAAGTATGCGCACCGCCACGTTACGTTAGATTAGGTTAAACAGGGGTATCCAATTTGCATACAGTACCAGGCACCAGAAGGGCCCATCGCGATCCCTAGGGAACCTATTGAAACTTCAAATGGAGAAAACCCTAAAAATCTAAAAAAAACTTTTCCTAGACAAAGCCCAATTTTCCTGCAGAATTTAACCAGGTTCCTGTAGTCTGTGAGGCTCAGCTCCCCTAAATCCTCGAAGAAGTATTTTCCTAGGAACCTCCTACGATTCCGTGCTATACCCTCGTACTCACACAGTATGTGCGTTATATCTTCCTCGGCTTGTAGATCACCACAGAACCTGCACATATCCACATCTTCCAATCTAAGCCGCCTAGCATGCTTCCTTAGCAGACAGTGCCCCGAAATAATCCCAAGTACTGTTCTAAGATGTTCCCTACTCAATTTGAGAATTTCCTTAGATCTGTTCTTGTCCAAATGAGGCCAAAGCGCTCTAGACACCCTATGCCCCTCTAAATTTTGCCATCTAAGGTCAGCCATGTTTAAGATCTTCTCATTGATTATTCCCTTAATAACGCCAAGGGGTGGTTTAATATTCACACCTCTAATATTTTCCAATTCTCCTCCCTTTCTTGCCAGCTCATCGACTTGCCACGTTATTTAGAGTGGTCCAGTTTCCAGCATTCTGAAGAATGCAATTTGCGGCATTATCGGGAGTGGGCCAATCCCCAAATTTGTCCTGTAGGGTGATCCTCTCGGTTTCGTATCGTGTACAATGAAAGAACACATAATCCGCGTTTTCCGAAACTGTCTTACAATGTGGACAGCTCGGTATGATTTCATGTCCGCGTTTAAAGAGGTATTCATGACCCCTCACGAACTGAGTCAGATAGAAGTTTGTTTCGCCATGACTTCGTTTGATCCATGCATCGATCACTGGTATCAGACGATATGTCCATTTCCCCTTTAAGGATTCGTTCCAGGGTTGTTGCCAGACTGCAATACTGCGATTTCTTTCGAGTTTCCTTATTTCGCCATCTACCAGGCCATTTCGGACTCGCTCGGTTCTTAAAGTTTTTATTTTCTCAGCAAGTAATATCGATAGGTAGCGTTGAAGATACGACTAGTATAGCATCGTTCGAAACAGTCCGAAATGCACAGGCGACTCTTAATGCGATAAGCCGGTGGAAGGATTTAGTTCCCCCCACATAAGACTTAACTTTCGCAACATTTGACCATATTTCTACTGCGTACATGAGAACTGAGCCTGCAGCTAATGCAAGAAGTACTCTTTTATTCTACTTTGGTCCTCCGATGTTACTCAACCATGAAAGTGCACTGACAGTTGCTGAAGACTTTTTACATAGGTGCTCCAGGTGATTTTGAAAGCTTAGACGAGCATCAATAATCACTCCAAGGTAATTAATGAACGTTTGAGAAACAACTAGATGCTCTCCTTCTCTAAACGTTATCGTTTCCCGAACTTTCCTACTCGTAATAAGCACTGCTTCTGTCTAATGTTCTGCGAGCTGCAAGCCCGCGCTAGCTAGCCATCTACGTACAGTTGCAACTGTCTCGTTGCAGTGCAGTTCGACACCTTCTATAGTTTTCGCCACAACAACCACGGCGATGTAGTCTGCGAAGCCGATAATTAACGATTCTCTTGGAATCTCTAGGCGAAGAATTTCATCATGTATAACGTTCCGCAGCAAGGGGCCTAGGACTTGTGGTACACCGCCAGTTACTTCGTACTCTTCTACTCCCTCATCAGAGTCATAGAGGAGAACTCTATTCGCAAAGTAGTTCTTTATAATTCTACTGAGATAGTCCGGTATTTCAATCCGGTTAAGACAGCTTGTGATACGTTGCCAATTCGCCGAATTAAACGCGTTTTTTTATGTCTAGGGTTATAATGGCGCAATACTTCTTGTTGCCTCTTTTCCAACGCCGTCCCTCTATAGCGGCTTGCGCTCTCGTTATTACCGCATTAATTGCGTCTACGGTAGATCTAGACTTACGAAAACCGTATTGGTGTTCCGAGAGGCTTCCTGCAGTTTCAATTGCTGTCTGGAGACTATTGTAAAATATCCCATCAAGGATTTTACCAATCATGTCTAATAAACAAATAGGACGATAAGATGATGGGTCGTTTGGATTTCCTTTACCTTTCGGCAGTAAGACAAGTCTTTGGTGCTTCCAAGGCTCAGGAAAATGCTTAAACGCGTTAAACATTTCGACAAACAAGTCGGGTCGCGTTTTGATTGCTGTCTTTAGGGCTTTATTTGGAGTACCATCCAGTGCCGGAGCCTTTCGATCGCTTACTTACGCTTTTTACATGCTTCGAATGATTCTTTTCGTGTTATGATGGGAATATGCTCGTTGTCTTGGACACTTAGACTACTTTGACTACCTATCTCCTGTCCTTCTTTTCGAGGAAATAGTGTCTCAACTATTTGTCGTAACAATACTGGGCACGTTGGCGCGTGCGGGAACCTTTAAGCCTCATCGAAACGATTTTGTAAGCTTTACCCCAGACGTCGTTATTGAATTCTTTGCATAGATTTCTAAAGCAAAGACGCTTGCTGGATTTAATTCCTTTTTTTAAGCGGGTTCTCGCTTCTCGATGTGCAGTGCATGAGAGTTGCAATTGTTGGTCATTGGCGCTATGAGTCTGGGACCGCTGGCAAATTTTTCGTGTTCGATGGCACACCGATCTAATCGCATTCTGTAGTATGTACGTGTGATCGGTGTGATATTCAATGGATCTTGCTACAGATGTTGCCAAGTCATTGTTCATTCGATTAACGGAAACGTTGCACGACAGGCTTTAGGGCAAAAATATCTAATGCAATTTCGTACGACGCGCATCCATAATCCAAAATGTCTTGGCGCATGTACAAGCATTGTACAGCTGCTTCCCAGTTACTAGTCCAACACCACAATTCATAGATGTTGTCAAGAAAAAAACATCAGCCATCGCGTATCCCACACAGCCCGTTTTTTTACTGCTAAGCTTAGGGGATTACTTTGAATAAGAACTATAACTTGTGCACATGGCCCTCCTTGGACCTCCTCGTAATTGAATTAAAAAATACTGCTTTCTTCTGCTTGTTTCCTTCTTAGATAACCTTCTTTCGCTTCCCAACAAATTTCTATAATCAAAATAAATGCTCCACTTATATTTTGGCCCGGTGGCCAGTGGCCTACGATGAGGCACGTAATTAATTTCCACAGTCCATGCAATCAGTCACATTATTACCGGGAGTGTGCTCTCCTGCACAAAGTCAAGTTGAAGCGTTTAATGAAATCCCTTGTCCCAGCTCTCCATAGTAAATGTTTACCTGTCGCGCATGATATGTGCAACAAATTGCATGAGGGTGGCCAAAGCAAGCGTGCAATTTCTATTTATTTTTTTACACTCCTCGCACCTCGGGGCGAAACTCACTAGTCCCATGCGACAGGCAGACGGACGGGAACGATGATGATGACCATTGACCTTCCCGTAGCAAGAAGTATTAATTCCGCCACCCGTATGGCCCGATGGGTGCTGCTGCTGCTGTTGCTACAGCAACCAGTATCACATCAAAGGCGGCTACGCCAACTGCGCCAATCCCTTTGACCGGCATCCCTCACAATGATCTGCTGGCTTTGGGTCCTGTTATTTATCAAGCGATTATACGTGGTTTCCTTTTAATAAAGTAGCGGATCCGCAATGAAACGAAGAAACAAAGCCAAGCGAAGCAGCACCAGACCAGCAACCAACTCAAATTTCACTCAATTTGCTGGACAGCAGCGCGGTGCGTCACAAAAAGCAATTTTTAGTTGGCCTTCAAATTTGTTTACACCTCCTCCCGTACAAAGTTAGGTCTTGGATCTGATAAGCCGACGAGATGGAGAATTGGGCAAGTGGATGAAGGCACATTTTTCGCTGAGAGAGAACGAGCCTTAAGTGCTTCTTTCATTTACTTTGCGAGGAGGGGCTCTTATCAAGATTCCTCGGATGTAGGTACTCATATTGTTTCGTTGTCGGAGCTTTGTTAATATACGAAGGCGACTGGTCACGTAGGAAACTTCACACCTTTGCTAAATTTATGCATGCATTCGGGAATTTGAGTATTGATTTCTTGGAAGACGTGCGCAGATTAGTGTCGTTTTCTTGGGAATCTTTGAAGCTCGACAGATGATGAGTGGTTGCATTGTTGTTTGGGGGTCTATGCCAAAAATATTATTCTTTCAAATCTGCCGCTTCATCCATCGTCAGTCAAATCAAGGCAATCCTTCGCTAATTAACAACCCTCATGCCGAACGTCCGGCAAACGTCCAATTTGTATATCGCACTCAGTGCTGCGCACTTTCTGCCGGCATCAACATGCGCCAGCGAGTGCCACTTGAGAGTACACTTTCTGTTTCAGAGGCTATTCGTTTTCATTTCGCTGGCAGCCAACTAGTTCCCCGAAGGACCATTCGCACACAGAGAATTCAAGTTATTTTAATTAATGCCAAAATATTCGTTTATCGACTGATGACGCGGCGACGCGTTGTCGACGACGATGACGGTGGCATTCATCAGTAGGCAGCGGGCTTGCAGTGAAATGCTCCTGTTGTTTTTCTTTGATTTTATGATTAATTACATGCTTCCGCGATAATTGTTTTAAAAGAAATCCATTACAGCGATTCTCTCGCACATTTTGCATCGCCCTTCGGCCTCAAAGAGGCGTCGCATTGCAATAATTGACGTTTGCACAGGGGTCCGCATAAATGCAGCAAATGCAATTCATCCAGTGGCAGTTGAATCATTTTCGGACAACAACAAATCATCAAAAAGATGGCACTCAGACAGATTTGGATTTGTTATAGCGGCGAATTCAATTTTTGTTTGAGGTCTGTCTGCATTCATTTTGTGTGTGTGGGAGGGTGCTCTTTGGCGTGATACTCGTATGTTTCACGTTTGACTTTGAAGTTTATTGTATGTAATTTGATTTGGAGTGGACCGAACGACTGTAACAAATATACAAACTGAAAGTATTATTTGGCGCTTGGGGGATGATTCGCAGTAAAGTGGCAGAGCATCTACACTACATTCAAGCGGTTTGGGGTATTTCCGTTAATAATAATTGTCAACTATGCACTGGAATATGACAGCAGCAGCTGTTGCGCGGCAAGGCAGTACTATTTTGTGGATAGTTAGACTACTGAACGAGGGATCCTTTGTACCTAGTAACACCTAAATGGTTACTCCACTGCTCAATTTCTTGCGAAAGGCTGAAAAACATCGATACATTGCTACGAGAAGCTTTTCAAATTTGCCGTTCGACATTGGTGGAAAATCGTATGATTCTTCTACTCTAATGGTTTGACAAACTGGGTTATACGTCCAATGTATGGGCCCTTACGTATGCATGTTTCATAGCAAGTACGCGGTTCCCGTATCTCTATGTTCATAAAGGCACATGGAGATCTCCCGATCAATCAACCGTCAACCAGATTGGCCAGATTGCGATCGACACAAGGGACTCCTCCAGTATTATGGATGTCCGAACGTTCCAAGGGGCCAATATTGACTCGGACCACTACCTTCTTTTAGCCAAGGTACGCCTTCGGATATCCCGAACATCGCCAAGACAAATAAATACTGTGATGAAGTTTGACGTCGGACGGCTAATATCGCAAGAGATTACCAGATCCTTCTTCGATCGGGTCTCTCTCAATCTCTCAAGAGGTTCCATGCAAGCACCAAGTATTGAAGACCAGTGGCAACATTGCCAAAAAGCCATCAGAGACGCCGCCTCGGCCACCACAACGAAAACTTTCCTTATACTACTTGATTTCTGTAAAGCTTTCGATACGGTTAACCACAACATTCTCTGTAGTAAGCTTAGGAATCAATTTCATTTTTCAATTTCGTCTACAAACTTGATAGCGCTATTATTTAAATCATAGATTTCAAGCAGTTATAGTGAAAAACTCCTCGTCAGACTTCGTTCCACTTAGTTCAGGTGTTCCACAAGGTTCGATACTGGGCCCACTTCTTTTCTCAATGTATGTAAATGATCTTCCTGAGTGCTTATTAACTTCCTCAGTTGATATGTATGCAGATGATGTGCAAGTGCGGTTTCCTTTGGGCCTTGTGGAAAATGCTGCATGTGAAATAAATGAAGAAATGAAGACATGATTTCACGCTGGTCTCAGGCTAATCACCTTCACCTGAACCCTTCTAAATCTAAATGTTTAGTTATCTCTAGGAAGCCGATTGATACCTCCTGTTTTCCAAATATTTATCTGGATAGTAACCCTATTGAATTTGTTGAGTCTGCAAAGAATCTCATTTTAACTTTCAACAAAACGCTTACCTGGAATAACCACATCAGAATTACTCTAGGTAGGGTATATGGAGGACTTCGTATGCTCTGGGCTACGCAGAAAATCACACCTTTAAAGACAAGAGTAATTCTTTCCAAAACGCTGCTCATTCCTATTATGCTATATGAATGTGAGATTTTCAGCAATTGTGATTATGAGCACAGGCGGAAGCTAAATGTGGCATACAACAGTATTGCGCGATATATTTTTGGAATAAAAAGATATGACCACATTTCCTCGTATTCCAAATCGATTGACGGCATCTCTCTCGAAGACTTTTTCAAGCTCAGAACGTTGATATTGCTTCACAATATACTCCAGACACGCCAACCACCTTACCTTTATAACAGATTCCGTTTTACGCGTATGAGTAGAACTTTTGATCTCATACCAATTCGTTCCCGTTTCTTGATTTCTGAACGCCAATTCTTTGTCTATGCGATTCGGCTATGGAACTCCCTTCCCCGACCCTTAAGATTGATAAATTGCAAAACGCTGTTCAAGGCAAAACTGCAACAGTACTTTGAAACACTTTGATGATGATGATTGGAAATTTAAGTCCTCTTCTTCTTCTCCTCTCTTTTCTTTTCTTTTCTACTTTTTTTTCTCTTTACTTATTACTCCCTGTAAATTAATTTATTAGCAATAAGTAATTAATTGAATAATTAATTTAATTTGAATTTGGATTTAATTATTTTTTTTATTTTTATTTTTATATTGGTGTACTAGCATTTGATCTCGTAAATTATACAGTACCTACTCGTCTTGTAACACTTAAAATTAAGTACATATAGCACTTTGCTGAAGCATGCACTACCAAATAAGATATTGTATCTTACTGTGTATGACTATTAACTAAAGATTTGAAAAAAAACCCCTGGTTTGACGATGAGTGCCGGCAAGCACATGCAGCGAAACAAGAGGCATACAAAGCGACGCTGCAAAGAACGGCCAGCGCTGCTTGTGAGCTCTACGCGCAGAAAAGAAGAGACGAACACCAGCTTCTCAGGAGAAAAAAGAAAGCGCACGAGAAGCGCAGAATCGAGGAAATAGAGAGATGTTACTGCAGGAATGAGGAATCCGGAAGTTTTACCAAATGGTAAAAAGAACCTGCCAAGGCTACAGAGCCCGAACCGAAGCCTGCAAGGACGAACAAGAGAACATCATAGTAGAATCGCACTCGAAGTGAAGATAGTCTTATTTAAGTTCAACAAAGCCGCTGGAGCATATGGAATAACAGCCGAGCTATTCAAAGCGGCATGCCATGACTTGGTTAGGAGCATGCACCAAGTCTGCCCGATGAATGGAACCTCAGCATTGTTTGCCCGATTCTCAAGAAAGGAGACCCTCTGAACTGCGCCTACTACATAGGTATTAGTCTTTTTAACATCGCCTACAATATATTATCTGCCGTGCTGTGTGAACGCCTGAAGCCTTTCGTCAACAACCTCATTGGCCCCTATCCGTGTGGCTTCAGGCCAGGAAAGTCTGCCATCGACCAAATATTCACACTGCAGCAGATCTTGGAGAAAACTCAGGAAGTCCAAATCGTTCAAATACGAAATACTGAGCAAATCCAAAGGAAGCGTCTTGGAGTATCTTCTCTTAGAAGTTTCGGATGGTATAGTAAAATGCCTTGTTGGTGTTGCTTATAACCGGACAAAGTGAATCATGTTCAATCACTTGTATTGGACCTCTTTATTCTTTAACCGACATAAAGAGGTCCAATAAGAGAGTCAATCGATCTCGCGATGTCTCGGTCGCCAATGAGTTTTATCGCGCGTTTTTGGATCCTGTGAAGTAGCTCCAAATAAATAATTGGTGCAAGGGACCAGATATGAACGTTGTACTCGAGTTTCGGGCGAATAAACGCCTTATAAATTGTAGTCAGATCAGAAGGGGTGAAATATTTCTTACAACGCTTAAGGAAGCCTAGACATTTCGCGGCGTTCTTGGCGACATCGAATATGTGGTCATTCCAACGAAGGTTGTCATTAACATACATACCGAGAATGGAAAGTCTTTCGGTTTCACCGATGTAAGTGCCATTCATAGATAATGGCAGTGTGTGTGGGTTTTGCTTTAATGACAGGAGACAGCATTGAGTTTTGGAAGCATTAAATTCCGCTCTATTGGTTTTACCCCAGTGAGTTATGCTGTTAAGATCGGAATTAAATGAGCTTAACATACGTTGCCGTTCCAGTTCCACACCCGAAGATGAGGGGCGTGACCCAAGAAACGAATATGAGAAGCTGAGGGTACTGTCATCAGCAAAGGAATGGATTGGATTAGAAGTAACAGACAGTAGATCATTTATAAAAATGAGAAAGAGAGTCGGGGACAGAACAGAGCCTTGGGGGACACCAGCATTTATTTGGTGAGTTGCAGACTTGAAGCCGTCCAAAACAACTTGAATTGAACGGTCCGAAAGGTAATTTCTAATCCATTGAAGAAGAGTATCATCGATTTCAAATGCACGCATTTTCGACAAGAGAGCTTGGTGCCAAACTCTGTCAAATGCTTTTGAAATATCAAGCGCAACGATCTTACGAGTACTTTCACCACCTTGGTGAAAAGATTGGTTCCACTTTTCGGTTAGATATGTCATCAAATCACCAATGGACCTGTTGCTGCGAAAACCATACTGCCGGTCATTAAGAAGTTTTCGCGATTCAAGATATTTCATTAGCTGACGGTTTATCAGCGTTTCCATGACCTTAGAAAGAAGGGACGTAAGTGCAATTGGTCGGTATGAGGAGGGAGAAGAAGATTCGCCTTTTTTTTTTGGTACAGGTTGGACAAATGCTGTTTTCCATCTTCCCGGGAAGAGTCCTGAAGAATAGGACAGATGGAAAAGCTTACGAAATGGTTTTGCCAGCGAAGAAGAACACCTCTTCAGAACGATAGGGGAAATACCATCTGGACCGGCGGATTTGTGAACGTCAAGATCTTGAAGTACTCTAGCCACTGTACGAGTGCGAAAGTGGATTGGTCCCATAGAGAATTCTACGCGCTCGAGTACAGGGGGAGACAAAGCACAATCTGGGAGCGTTGAGCTGACTGCAAAGTGAGCAGCAAGCAGATTGGCCTTATCTGCAGAGCTGACAGCTGGAATGTCGTTGTAAATGAGTGTCGGGATAGATGACGAGGCCGAATTCTTGATGTTTTTAAGAAATGACCAAAAGTTTTTACTACCAGTGGGACTTTGTAGTATTTTTTGCCTCAACTTTCGGTCATAGGAGAATTTGACACCATTTATGTGGGCATTGCAGTCATTTCTGGCTCGTTTAAACTGCTATCTACCAACAGAGTATACGACATAATCAGCATACTAGAAGACGAGACGAGACATTCCAGAAACCTATAACAACTATGAAAGAAGGCATCCAAGCTACGCCATACCAACAATGATGAATTCATTACCAACAAACCTAAAACATATTGTTAATTTTAAAAAATGCAAAAAATGCTTAAAAATGTATTTCCTTAACCTACATTCAGTAACTTAAAAAAAAAACATAGGGACGGGCTACAGTTCGCTTAGGCGAACTGTTGGATACCCTATTCTTATTCCTATCCCTCATAAGTGGGCGTGACAAAAGTCTAAGTATGGTTGAATTGTTAAGAACGCTCTACATATTTCGTTATACAACATTTAAAGGATTTTATCAAAAAAAAACGCTCCCTAGCTCAAACTTGGGTGTTTCAATAAAATTGTTTTATTTAAATGTGGGCGTGTCGGTAGGCGGATTTAAAAAAAATTAACACATGAGCATAAAGGGCCCCTAGAGAGTATATATTATAAATTTCAGCTCCCTAGCTCACTTTGAATTTTCAAAAAAAAAAAAAATAATAATTGTGGGCGTGCCAGTGGGCGGATTTTGAAAATATATACACATGAGCATAAAGGGCCCATAGAGAGTATATATTATAAATTTCAGCTCCCTAGCTCAAACTTTGGATTTTCAAAAAAATTGTTTTATTTATTTGTGGGTGTGTCAGTGGGCAGATTTTGAAAAAAAATTATCCCGAGCAGTTTTAGGAGTCATAGATCATATATAAAAAATTTCAGCTTTCTAGCTCAAAATTCGATTTTTTCCAAAATTTTGTTTTTTTTTTGAGTTTGTGGGCGTGTCTGTGTTTCAAAAATTCGTAAACTTGATTATTTCGGGACCCTAGAGAGTATATGGTTAAAATTTCAGCTCTCTAGGTCCAGTTTAAAGGCCTAATTTTTGCCGACGGACGGACGGACGGACGGACATGGCTAGATCGACATTACTATCGATGCTGATCATAAATATAGTAACTTTTAGGGGTCTACAGGCAATATTAAGGTATGTTACAAACTATGCGTAAAAATTAATATACCCCTAGAATAGGGTATACAAAATTATATCTACCCGTATAATTCACAAAAACCTGTTCAGTAACAAAAAAACTCAAAACTATATAATACTCGTATATAACATTTATTTAACATTTTTATTATTTAGGTAAGTCCTTACAATGACGAAAAAAAACAACCTAGTTTATTATTGTTAAGAAAAATTATTGAATATTTTTCCATAAAAAATATCACACCAATTCAGTCTCTTTATAAAATAGTACAAGAAATTCAAAATTAAAAAAATTAAGGAACTCAAGTTAAAAAACAAAATTAAAATAAGAAGTAAAAAACGTTTTAGAAAAAGTCTTATTCTTCTTCATCGTTGCTGCTCTCAACTGCTGCCTCAGGAATCCGATCTACTAATGGAAGGGTGGATACTGGAAGGGATTTGTATCAACCCTGAAATTCTTCTGGAATAACTCCGCTCTCACACAAACGCAACGATATTGGCAGTGGCTCATTGCGAAGTGTTTCTATTTTTACTTTTTTAGGCCTTCCTCTTCCACTAACAATTATAGTTGCATAGGGGCTATGGTGGTCGTATCGGTATTGCAATGTGCCTGGGCAAGCTTTCAAATACTTAAAGCTTTTTACTTTAAGCCAGTTCACTTTTCTTCCCTCGGTATCAACATTTAAATTTTTAAGCGTTGTTTTGGCTAGTGATGAAATATTGAGGAATTCGTTAAACCTTAACTCAGTAACTTTATATTCGCTATTTTTCTTTTTTCCTCTCTTAGAACGAGCAAGGCGAAATATATTTAGCCAGTCATGCATTGTGTAAACTGATGCATACTTTTTTTGCGACTCAATTGCACTATGCATGCTGTCACATTCCATCATTGAGTGACCCGATTCTAGAAACTTTTGTTCTATCTGCTGAATGTGAATCGAATCTTCTTGTAGACCGTACAAAAGAATAGCCGCCACATTCTGGTTGCGGTTTTGGCCACCACAAGTGTCCGAAAACAGAGAAACTGATTTGACGTAGTCGGGTAGTTGATGAAGATATTTGTACAAGCATGTCCCAATTTCAGCACTTCCTCTTTTTCCGATAATCTCCGTCCAGGTATAGCAATACGCGTTGGTAGGTGCAGCACCCTCATAAATCGTGAGATTATAACAACAGAACTTTCGACTATAGTACATAGGTGACACGTCACTACATGGAATTTGAAGAACACTTTGAAGGTCAAAAGTGGCGGTTACAAACGACTTCTCTCGGCTAGCTAGTTCCTTATCATTTGCTTTGCTGGAAAGAGCTTCTTTTTCACGTTCTTTGTGCATAGAATATTCAGCTTCCAGTTCCTGTTTGCTATCGTTTGTCGGAAAAAAATATTTGGCACAAACCGCACACTGATCTTTTTTCGGCTTAAAAAGCGATAAGTTGTACTCCCTTGCGAAAATCCTTCTGTACGTAGATAAAATAACTACTTTTCAGTTTTCTGCAATCATTTCATTTTGATAAAGCTCATGCATTTTTGCAATTGTCAACTGAGAATCAAGGTACTTTCTTTGTGAAGATTTTCTACAAAAATGGGACTCCATCACTGGAAATCGTTCAATGTGCTTATTTACTGCAATTTTATCGGCTTCTGTTGTTTTTATTCCTGGAGCATGGCGGCCTCGTTTATCCGATCCCCCAAATGTACCAGTTACTAAGTTTGCTCCTTTGATAGCAGATCTAAGAGGTCCATCGTTAATCGATAACGTCTTAAGGAAAAAGTTGCGGCAAACTCGAACACTAGATTCATTTTTAAAAAAAAAGTATTTGATCGTTCGTTTTCTATGCCTTGAATTCTCTCCCCGAGGCCTTTGTCTTGTCGGTTCATTGAATGTTATACTCCGCAGAATAAAATCTTTTTTTCGGTTATAATCCCCGATTTTCCAATATTCCCTGCAAATGTTTTCTCTTTCATTGTTTGTAAAGCTGTCAGTACACTTGTAGTAGCATTTGCTACAATCAGTAGGTTTTGGAGACTTCGCAGGAACTATAGAATTTTTAGAAACGAAGGTTTGTCCCAAACTGCGTTTTTTTTTCTCCACGTTGTACAACCAACTCTCAGGATCTGCCTTGTTCCACCTATTCCGTTTTTGTATGGGTAAGTTGATCTCTTCAGGTGAATCAGATGAACTTTTATCATCTGGTACAAAATTTAAATCTCCATACATCATCGTTATCAAAATCAAAGTCTTCCTGTTGATGCTAAAGAACAGATAATTTGTATTAAGCTAAAACTACGAGTAAAAACATAGGGACGGGCTACAGTCCGATTGGGCGAACTGTTGGATACCCTATTCTTATTCCTATCCCTCATAAGTGGGCGTGACAAAAGTCTAAGTATGGTTGAATTGTTAAGAACGCTTTACATATTTTGTTATATAACATTTAAAGGATTTTATCAAAAAAAACGCTCCCTAGCTCAAACTTGGGTGTTCCAATAAAATTGTTTTATTTAATTGTGGGCGTGTCAGTAGGCGGATTTAAAAAAAATTAACACATGAGCATAAAGGGCCCCTAGAGAGTATATATTACAGATTTCAGCTCCCTAGCTCACTTTGAATTTTCAAAAAAAAAAAAAAAAAAAAAATTGTGGGCGTGCCAGTGGGCGGATTTTGAAAATATTTACACATGAGCATAAAGGGCCCCTAGAGAGTATATATTAAAAATTTCAGCTCCCTAGCTCAAATTTTGGTTATTCAATAAAATTGTTTTATTTATTTGTGGGCGTGTCAGTGGGCGGATTTTGAAAATTGTATCTCCAGAGCAGTTTTAGGAGTCATAGATCATATATACAAAATCTCAGCTTTCTAGCTCAAAATTCGATTATTTCGAAAAATTTGTTTTTTTTGTGTTTGTGGGCGTGTCTGTGGGCGGATTTCAAAAATTCGTAAACTTGATTATTTCGGGACCCTAGAGAATATATGGTTAAAATTTCAGCTCTCTAGGTCCAGTTTAAAGGCAGAATTTTTGCCGACGGACATGGCTAGATCGACATTACTATCGATGCTGATCATAAATATAGTAACTTTTAGGGGTCTACGGGCAATATTAAGGTATGTTACAAACTATGCGTCAAAATTAATATACCCCTAGAATAGGGTATAATAAGCAGGTCAATTTACCGTGTCCGATTGTTCGACTTCTATCTCAAAGGAATTCACACTTACATCATTATTATTACAACTTTCTATTATCTATATAATATTAAAACTTTATCTTAGTACGCACTATTCATCTATATTCTTTTTCTGTTCATACCTGTACTTCTGCTTTGCCTGTATTTTGTACAGCTAAGTTAACCATTCTTTTTCCCCTGCTTTCCATTGTTAAAATTCACTGCAATAAGAACTTAGCAACGAAATTAAATAAAACTACAGCTTTCCTTTGATACCCATTCACAACTGAATATAGATTCAACCGCAATTCTGTTTAATATGACGTTTCACAATCGATTATAGTAGGCTAAGTGAATTTTAACCAACAAAAAACTGCAAAACGTTTGCAAGTCAAAAACCCCTAAGTCCATTACGGGAGTTTTCACTGACAAGAAATTCAAAATGTTTTGATTTAGGAAGTTTTCATTTTGTATAACTTATTAATAGAGATACTGAGGACATAGGGAGTTTTCGCAGAACACAGATTTTGTTATTTGATTATAGATGGTGTATTTATCTCAGTTTTGAGAAAAATGGAATTAGGTAGTTTTCATAGAACGACGACGATATGTTATATATTTAATCACCTGCAGATAAGCACTCAGCTTCGCGGGTAACTCAAATTGTTTTATATTTTTTAAAAGAAATAAAGTGAAAATTATAAAAAAAAAAGAAAAACAATAACTACTCGTACTTTTCCTTAATTTTAGAACCATGTATCCTCCGATCAGCACATGGATTTATTTTGTTATAAGTAGGTTTGGAACATAGATCACAAACGGCGGTTGTTTTCGTGTTTTTGTTCTTCGAGCGCAGGGACTTACATGGCTCACTTCTACGCAATGGATTTTTAGTCCGTAGGAGGCGACTAGTTAGTGAAAATTATGTAAAATGATTTTTACATTTTTTCCGGAAACTGTTTGGAGGGGTAAACGTTTCTTTTGTTGTTATCCATCAAATCCATTACAATTTTAACGGAACGCTTCAGTGTAAGTCTACACAGGTTGTCTAGGTGTGTTTGAAACAACTCAAGTGCCAACTCTTTGAGAAACATTTTTCGCTTTGGAGATTTGTTATTGTTCCAAGCCGGATGGCATAACTCAAACAGTCAAAAAGCTGCAAGTCCAGCCATGTCAACCATGTTGTGAAAAATCACCATTGGCCAACGGTTGCTTTTCCTGTTGCAGGTGTAGCCGCATATCATTTTGTCGAATGTGTCGACGCCGCCTTTGTGTTCGTTATAATCATGAATTATGATTGGTTTCCCTGTATTTTCATGTATCGGCTCTGAAGCATGGGAGGTCGACATTTTTTTTTACATTCTTCGATCGATGAAAACAACTTGCGTTTGTTGGATCAAACTGTACCCACTAGAGTTGTATAGTGGGAATACGTATCCATTGCCAATGGATAACTCGTAAAAAAGTTGTCCATGGTAATGTTTGCCACAATATTCAAACTGCGCTGGGCAAGTCGAAGAACCAAGGCATGTGAAATTCCAGTTGATCTTTGTTCGTTTGTCTGAATACCCAAATAAATCTCAGCTGATAATTCGTTTTGGAATCCACAAGCCAAAATATTTTAATTCCATACTTTCCTGGCTTTGATGGTATATACTGACGAAAGCAGCATCTGATTCTCAATGGTACTAACTGCTCATCAATCGTTAGTTCTTTAGATGGAACAAAAGCAAACTTCAAACTCATTTGGAAGAAAATACGGCGGAATGGAGCCAGCTTATCTTCCCTCAATCGAGCTATACGGGTTCTTGAATCATCAAAGCGCAAAAAACGAGAGATTTGCTGAAATCGCTCCAATGACATCACTGCCCTATAGAATGGCACATGGGATTTGACGAATTAATCTGTAGCTTGAACTAAATTTGATTTCTCAGCTCCAGTATACAGTAAAATGCCAATATAAGCATAGATCTCATCGACATCGGTATTATGCCAAGCTCGCAGTCTTTTCGGACGCTGGTTATCGGCAATTGCCCTTTTAGCTTTTGTGTTTGTCTCTAAGACAATTGATTCAATAATAGCAGTTGGCAGATTATTTGACGACAAAAGTGTCTGGGCTAAAAGAGGCATACTCCATTCTATTCTTCTTCATTTCGTCAGTTCTCCTTTGTTCTGCAGCACTAGGAATCGACCACCAAATAGTTTAGTCATTTTTCCTGGGCCCATATATTTCTGGCCACGATTTGCCACAGCTGCTATGCGTGAAAGCAGACTGTTTTTCGACGAAAGTCTCGGTGCTACAAGGAGCAAAATTGACCACCAAACAGTTTTGTCGTTTTTGCCTTGACCCATGTATTTTTGCCTACGATTTGCCTCAATTGCTAATTCTGGTGGTACCACATGATGTAGCTCAATATCTGCATTTTGCATATCTTGCACGAGCTCTGTCAAATGGATATCATGAATCGGCTCGAAATTAGCAAGTGGGTCATCAACATTTAAATCAACATCAGAAGAAGAATCATTACACGTTTCCATACTGTCAACAGATAATGAAGCTATAAGATTATCTCGTCCACCAATCGCTTCGCCTGCTTCAGCCTCATTTTCGTCGATATCTCTGTTAAAATAATCAGCAAGCTCTTGCTGTTCTTCATCGGTTAACTCACGTTGAATATTTGCTAAATAAATTACTCTTCTGTCCATATCTTCAAAATAATTGCAACCAAATCAAATGACCAAACAAAATAAGATACATCTACATGAACTAATAGGAAATAGGAAATACGTACAAAAATGAAATTTTCTATGGCAAATATACGAGTACCTAGAAGATTATTTAGTTTGTCAACTAAGAACAAAGAATACTGTCTTGAAACATTTGTACATAACTTTCAATGAAAACTTCCCAACTCCAACAGGATAAAACGCGATTGAAACCGCTAACAAAATGTACTAAGAAAAATAATGGGGAGTACACCTCCCCAAACACGTATAGAGGTAGCATTGTTTTAAGCGCTCTTACACGAAACTCATCGAAAATTTGAATTTGAATGCAATACTTTTGCAAAGGTACATTTCATACAATATGCTGAGATATTACGTTGGTGTGAAATAGTTCGTTGTTTGTGTTCATCATTCAAAAGTGTTAATAATAAAAGGTTAATATTCTTTTCTTTCTCCTCTCTTATAACTTTTTCTTCTTTTGTTTCTTTTTCTACTTCTCCTATATTTCATTATGTTTATATTAGTTTTATTAAATTTCATTGTTTATTATTTCAATAACATGTACTATATAAGAATGTCTTACTTGTACAAGGTGGCGGAAAAGTTGTCAGGTGGCGCAAAAGTTGTCACCCGATGTTCTTTCGCTGTAATTTTTTTTATAAATGAAAAGCTTTGGTTCTGCTTTTGGATTATGTTAATTGGTGTCTTAAGTTTTTTCTGTATAGTTAACTTCACAAATTTCAAAGTAGAATTTACATTTGCCGCCATTTGCAAAAATTATAGCTTCTTCCGATAGGATGATGACTTTTGCGCCACCTTGTACTATCCTTTATGAATAAATTAAATTGAAATTGAATTGAATTGATACCCACCACCTTTTAATCGATTTTAAGGCCGCATATGACAGCATTTATAGAGACGAGCTATACAGAGCAATGTTTAGTTTTGGCATCCCTGCCAAACTCGTCCGTTTGTGCAGGATGGCAATGGAGAATGCACGCTGCTCCACCAAGAACTCACCGAGACCTTCGATGTCAAAAAAGGATTTAGACAAGGCGATGCGCTGTCATGTGACTTCTTCAATATCGTTCTTGAAAGAACAGTGCAAAACTGAAATGCTAATACCAGAGGCACTATCTTTCAAAAGTCCTTCCATCTAATCGCCTACGCCGACGACATCCGATATAATCGGCAGAACGCAGCGGGATGTCACTGGCGCGTTCGTGAGTATGGAGACCTAGGCGGCGAAGATGTGTTTGGCGATCAATGAGGGCAAGACAAAGTATATGCTGTGATCAAGAAAGGACACCCAACACCGACGTCTCGGACAGAATGTCATTATAGATAGATATAACTTTGAGGTGGTACAGGACTTTGTCTAACTAGGCTCCGCAATGAACAGCTGGCCAAAGATCGTGCTGGCTGGATACGCTTGTTGGTTGAGGCCCAGGTCCACCCCGGACTGTAGCGCCACCCTAAGTAAGTAAGTAAGTATGTATGTTTCCTTAATTTAACTATTACCTTTCCATGTAGGTAATGCCTCAAAAAGAATCAAAAATCGGGGCATGCACGTGTCGAAATCGCAACAAAAATAGGCGCACATAAATACAACACGAGCAGCATTTGACCGGCAAACCCCACAGGCGGGCCAGTAGCAATGCAGTAAAGTGCGAGGGCTATGAATGATAACCGTGACCAGATTATCGTAACCTGAAAGCGGGACGCTTCACCGGGAAGGGGGCTGATGGGGTTAGGATGGGAAGGATAAAAATAAAATTACAAACTAAACTTTCAGTTTCATTCCATAAGCGGAGCACATTTTGTTGTATGTATTTAATCGTGCCAAAATGATTACTATTCAATCCAACTGTTCTTTCCAGTTTGAGATTCTTGGTTCTAGTCTTCTTTAATTTGGATTTTTAGTTTTTAATGGGGGAAAAATTACTAAATAACTAACACAAAATCAATTTTTAAAAAAAACAATTTGTAAAAGAACTCAAATTTGTTCTAGAAAAGGACCCGATTCAGCGAAGCAGATGAAACAAATTATGAATTTGCAACAATTAGTGCAATCACCGGACACTGCCTCATGGGTAAGCATGCAAAAAGGCTTGGCGTCTATACAAATGACTTCTGCAGAAGCTGCTTGGACGAAGAGGAGCAGGATACGATTCTCCACCTTCTATCTGAAAGACTAAAATTCCATTTGGGATCTTACTTTTATAATTATCTCAATGATATCAATGATGTCATAAACATTGACATTAAAAGTCTTTCAAGCTTAATTAAAAGCTCCAACTCAACGAGTAATAGAAGATAGGTCCATGTGGTATCATAATTGATCTTTTATTGGTCTAAGTGTGTCCGCTTCTGCCGACTACCACTATTACCTAACCAAACCTATGTATGTTGCTAGTTCGAGAGCGTGTTACATGAGCCCGTTTGCATACCAAATTACTATTTAAGTATTTTATTGCTTAACATCATTTATTTTTGTCACTAATAAGGTGAGTATATATTCATCATATTCGTCATTTGGGCTATGAGTTGTTTCATCATCTCTTTGAGTTTCCTTATGTCCCGGTTTTTTTTCTTCTTGGGCAGGATTTGTTTGAGTAGCTTGAAATACGATTGCTACCCGTGGACAAGGGCATGTGGGATTCTTTTTAATTGAAGGCTATTCCAAATGAAGACCCACCCACTCAATCGCAAAAGTATATCGTTATATCAATTATGATATATTAAGTTTCAATGAAACAACCCTTTCTCGTGTCCCCTCTCTTTTGGCGAATATTCTGTTAATAAACGCAATCTGTCCAACAATTAATAATAACCAATTTCCTATTTGATGATGTCACTAGGTACATACACATTTTGACCCTTTATATCCACTTTAAAATTATTATTAACCACTTCACCAATGGAACACTTCATAAGCTGGCCTCAACAATAGCCAAGAGATAGAGGTTTTTTTTTAAATAAAAAAAAAACAGAAAAGAAAAGAGCTGCCCCTTTTTGATGGATTGGTAGCAGCAGGACCAGCAACATCAGCAGCGGCAGCAAAAGTGGTGAACGACTGAGTTCGAGTTGTGATAGCTCAGTGATGTGTTCGTGTGCTGCCATCTGTCACCAGGTCTATTATTAAGCAATCAAAATTAAACTGACAGCAAAAACCGAGAGCGAAAAAAACAATTTTTACTAAACTGTGTGGTGTGCGAACAAATGTGCCAAATGGATATCAAATGGAGAATGACGATTTTAATTTTATTTTTATTTTTGGTCGAGCAGGGTATTTTGTTTTCATGTTTCAAGAACGTTGCTGATGGAAATTATTTGAATTCGCTTTGATGATGATGATGATGGTGAATCTTCAAAGGGGAGGACATTTTTTTTTTTGATTTTTGGTTGTAAAGTAATTTGCCGCAGGCACTTTAGATGACTTCCTCCACTTTGTATGTCATGGGAGATATGTTTACCTCTTTGATGATGTGGATGATGTGTGCCTATGATTGCCAAGGGCTCATGATGATATATTGAGAAATTTTGTTTTGTGTGGCATGTATTTGACGCCTGAAGTATTTTACGCGTCGTCTAAGCGTTGTGACTTTAGAGAAGAAAAACTAATTTTACAGAGCTTTTTGATTGTTGCACTTTTTTTTCTTTGTAGACAGCATTATTTCCGTTTTAGAGGAGAGGACGATAACCTAGGCGGTGAAAATTAATAACGGATTCTTTTGGACTGGTAAAATACAAGCATTTTTTTTACTATGGTAAGGGTGTATATCTCCCCCGTTTAAGAGATATAAACTTTTGAAAATCCCAATTTTAAGTAATTCCGATACTGCACTATATTTACACTTTTAAAGTCTAAAAAAACCTAATTATTGCATATTCCACCAATTTAATCGATGCAAAGTGATTTTCAAAAGCCTACAACTCCTACACGGGGGACATAGACCACCTATCCGTAATAACTAAAGCTAGTATTTATCCCTTCTTCCCACCTAAGTTATCGTACTCGTGCCGCGTTTTACTTTACAGTTGGGTGCTTGTCCCTGATTCCGGGTCCATTGTTTTCAGAATGGTAACTGGGAATTGAAGATCCTCTTAGCTAGTGTATTATCGCCGAGTATGTAGTGTTGAGGCCAATTTCCGCTTTGCTTTTTGGACTACATCGACATATTGGTACATATTGGTATGTTGTCTTTGGCAAGAAGCTGAAATTTATGATTTATACTCTCTAGGGGCCCTTAATCTTCATGTTAAACATTTTAAATTCCGCCCACTAGACACCCACAATTAAAAAAAAAACGGTTTTTATCGAAAATCAATTTTTGAACTAGGAAGCTGAAATTTGAAATATATACTTTCTAAGGACCCTTAACCCTAGAAAGATATACTGCCCCTCGGAGGCGCCCGCGAAATATATTTATTGCTTTCTTCTTTTAACCGACACGACGCTGGAACAAACATGTCTTTTTAAGCCAACTTACCAACTCAGTTGTCGATCAACACTTGCGTGAGACGGTCGTTCCGGTTTGGTAAGTACCACCGTTTTTCAGTTATGGCAATGCGTTGCGCTCGAGAGGCGCATGTTTATCTTCTGTGTAACTTTTGTGCAATTTTTTGTGATTTTTTTTTGTTACTTTTAATATATATTCTACTCATATTCGGTAAATATGATAGTAGATAGCTGTTATTTCAAATTGAATGGGTTTTAGGAACGTTTTAACATCATGGCGTCAAGAAGAGTATTGGAAGATTGAGAAATTGTTTCTTTTTTGAATGAGGACGAGCAAATGATGGCGGTGATAGCGAGATGGAGGATTATATAAGTGAAGATGATGTTCAAAGTTAAACTGATGACGAGTACGTAGATGAAGTAATCGAAGAAAACTTAAATGATACCTCAACATCTGAAAACCCAGGACATGACCACCGCATAATTATTCCGGCTCAAAGAGTAATCAGAGGTAAGAATAGAAACGTTTGGGCTACTTCTAAGAACATCTGTGATCAATATAATTTTCTCTAATAGAGGTCCTACTCGAATGTGTCTAAATATTTTGGAACCACTTTTATGTTTTGAGTTATTTATCACATAACATCATTCAAGAGCTCGTTCAGTGGACAAATCTGGAGATATCAATAAAGCGTACTGATGGTATGACTTCTTCACCATTTAGAAATACAAATCCTACTGAAATCAAAGCCTTTATTGAAATACTTTCTCTAAGTGCTGCAATGAAAGATAACCGTTGAATTGTTTGATAGTTCATTTACCGGCACAAGATGTGTGGCAGTAATGAGTAGAGGAAGATTCGATTTCATTATCAGGTGTCTAAAAATGGAAAACAAGACTCTACGCCCTCCTCGTTATCAGCAAGATCCATTTATTCCTCTTCGAAAGGTTAAGGATTTGTTTTTACTCAATACAAAAATAATAACTTTCCTGGAAGCAATGTTACTATTGATGTACAATTTCTTGGAATCCGATGATCATTCCGAATGTACATACCTATGTAAAAAACCGAATAAGTATGGAATAAAAAATACTAGTGGAAGGAGCTATTACGACCAGTTAATGGCACAATCCGCACTACAACATGTGACAATTGGTTCACGTCTATCCCTGTCGTAAAATCATTGCTGCTTGCACCCTATAAATTGACAATTGTGGGAACGGTAAGGTCAAACATTATGGGAAATTCCTGAACAGTTGAAAAACATCCGTTCTCGACAAGTGGGAACGTCTATGTTTTGCTTTGATGGATTTTATATTGTAACTCATCAGTTAGTAAGACAAAAAATCCCAATGACAATAATAAATGCCACCTATTATTAATAACTGATATTTAAATACCGAAAATCTCTCTAATTTTGTGTTCCATTTTTGTTATGGATTTTTAAAATTCTACTTTAGTTTTAAAAAAAGAAAAAATAATAATATAAGTTTATGTTTACTTAATTGTTAATAATGTAACAATAAAATGAAGCAATAAAAACAATATTTATTTAATTTTGTAAAAAATAGGATTATTAATTGTGCGCATGTTTATCTTTTCAGTACTAAAAAAAAAGATTATCTTATTAGGGTTAATGCTCATGTTTAAATACTTTCCAAATCCACCCAATGACACGCGAAATTATTCGTATTCACTTGTAGAAAATCGTTTAAATTTGTTAGTAAATCTTTCTTGATCTAATACGAACATCTTTACAAGTTCCTGCAAGCTGTTGAAAAAAAAACACTATATCCGACGGTCTACCGGTGACAAAAGAAGTAAAATATGGATACAATTTCCTTCCACTTTTTGCAGCTTCCGTAGAATTCATTGGGCAAATCCATAGCCTTGTTTGAAACGCTGCAGTGTCTGCCTAATTTCCCTTCAAGCACCTCCGGATGGTATACAGAACATTTCCACAGAGTTTATTGTTACGCTATTGCTCCTTCGCAGCCTCCTTGACTGATACTTAGAAGCGTCCGGATGTGCGACTAGCTTGATATAACAAGATCTATGACCTCGAATATAGCAAGGGGATTTATAGCTATGTATGTTAAGGTTCGCATTGTTTTTCTTTTTTAATAACACTTTGAGATCTGTTCTGCGCAGTGTTTACGAGCAGCTATTTGCCGGCACGTAAAGTGCTGCCACTGGCTCTTCATACTTAAGAGAAGTTTTTGAAAACCCGATAACAAAACGAGTTTACCGCCGCATATAACACAAAACTTTTAAATTGTTCAAAAGGTGCTCGTTCAATTAAAACGCTCCGATGCAGTATACGAATACGTTTTTCGACAAGGTAATAAGCATGATAGATATCCTTCAGTTCGATTGTGCCATTGGTGTAGACCCCTGTGTTTGTCGAAAAACAAACGCAAATATTGGGCGCAACAGCCCATACATGGCCACGACCTAGCGTTGGCAACCATTAGTTTTCGCCTTTTTTTTGCACAAATGAAAAGGTTTCACAGCCTCATGCCATGCCCGAGCAGCAGATTTGAGAAGCCTTTTAATGACACTTATACTCTCGGACTTTAGGCTTTGTTCGGTAGTAAAATATCTATTACGTATCACTGAAAGTTGAACCTCGAACCTTTTGCCCCAGCGCACCAACCACTGGACACCTGCTCCCACTGTCAATCAAATTGTCGACCGCGATATCTCTTGTAAATTTTGATTTAAAAACTTACGAGTACTATTGGTATCCGGTTGCTGAACGTTGTCCACGAAATGCGGCTTTATGTAACGTCTACATCAGCAGTACGCTTTACTTTATACAAATATTGATATATACTTCATTTTGTTCATTGATGGTTCCAGGACTTAACAAGGAACTCAGCAATAAACTTGAAAGACACTAAGGAGTGACTGATGTTTTCCATATCATTTTCAACAACTCACTTCATTAACTTCCAACTTCTCGAACCTATTTACAAAAAAAAAACACTAACCTTGAACTCCTCATTGCTAACCTACAATCATTGAAACACAAAAACCCTTTTTAAATTACAATGGTATAATTTTGGTCCTTTATCCTTAAATTGTATACCCGACCGGACCCACTTTTCCCCATAATTAAGTAATTTAGATAATAGCAGCATATCTGCAAAACGTATTATAATAGAAAGTATAGATAGAAATCTACCCCTGTACTAAGGTGATAATCCCAAGGATGACCATTTCGGTTTACAAACATCTGACCAAAATAATAATTACGGTCAACCCATAGATACAAAGACACGAATGCATTTGTGTATACCTATATTGTGTGTACTCGCAAACATCTTAAGGGACGTGTTTTGAAGGCGGGATGTACCCTTTTTCGCTTCGACCTGCCGATAAATCACAGTCATTGTGCCATTATTGCAATATGCCCCAAACTGATGCCCCAATATCGTTTATGGTCTAAATGAAGACATTACACGTGCAAAATCACGTCACATCCATAATTCAAAGAAATTACTATGCACATCGCTTGAATGTGGTGGGAGCAGCTCACGATACCCATGAGGGAGGACCACAGGGCACAGTATAATTCCAAACGACCAACAAAAACTCCCATTTCCAATAAAAAAAGAACACAAAGAAAACGACACAATCATCGAAGAGGCGAGATTGACCATGCCAGAAGAACGGATTTGAACTCTTGCCGAAGAGAGATGCTGCCGCTCCAAACAAAGACCAAATGCCGCCGCATGTCGATGGTTGAAGTTGGAGGTTTTCCTTTTTTCTTTTTCGTCGCTGATGCTCCGGGCCAACTCACCGTAATTACAGGCTACGGTTCCGCGGTTTTCTTCGTCTTTTGTGTTGTTTTGCATAGCCAGTTGGCCGTCCGATGTTGTTTCTGGCATTCGTCATGGGGGAACCGCGTACTTTTGTTGACGGTGATATCTCTTGGATGGGGTTAGTTGCTGAAGCCATTGACAGATCTTTGGATTTGAATACGAATCGATGGAATAAAGTTAATCCGTTGCTGCAGTAATGCAGCGATATTTGATGCCTCTGTGTGCCGGTGGTGGTTTCGCCCGAGTTTGAGAGGATGCAGCGCAGATGAAGAAGAAATGATATTGAAATTTTGTCCCGGGGAATGATGAGTGCAGTCATGGTAGGATGCAAATAATTTTAACAGTTTTTTTTTATTTGTTTTAAGCCGATTTCAAGGATATCATGAATGGATTGCCGGAGCTAGGTTTATGATGAAATCGCCTTTCAGTGTAGCGTGAAATATGTGCTGCTTGGTGAAATAGAGAAAAGATGTATTTAAAGTTGATGTATGTAGGTATACCAATTTTGATCTGCATTTGGGATATGTTGAATTCTTTAGCTCTTTTCACGTCTTGAATTGATGCTGGAATTTCGGATTGGATTATGCTGCACTACATGATTATTTTTAGTGAATTCCGGCAGGCGTACTGAGCAAACTACGCACCGATAATTTGCTCGATGCTTTTATTTGACATTCGGCATTTTCTAACTTTTGATGGTGCATGCCTACGAAACTAAAGGAAATAAAAATAGTCGTGCCGCAAGGGAGTATCCTTAGGCCAACACTGTACTTTTGTTTTTATAATGTACACGCAGTAAAGGGATTTTTTTTATAATTTTGTATAATGTAACACAGCGCGTACATTAAGAAAATTAGGATTAGAAGATAGGGTGATATGCCGAGGGTTAAGGGTGAACTGATGCGCATTCCTGCCATGGTGGGTATTGCGGTTGAAATGTTCTATGGTGGAATGCAGCTGTCTCTGTCGTTTGAGCACTTATGGTATGGATAGAGAGTAGACATTGCTACGATGATTAGGAGAGTCAAACGTTTCCGCGATATCCCAATCGCCAATAATTTTTATCGCTCGTTTTTGTATTCTGTTTAGTAGGTCCAAATATGTGATCAGAGCACCATCCCAGTTATGAGCGTAATACTCAAGTTTACGATACGAATCTTCTTCTCCCTTAATAACGGTGAGGCTATGATCAGGATTAAAGGGATCATAACCCTCCCACTTAACTGCATCCCAACTACTACAGGCCTCCCGATTTTAAATCAAATGCTGGTTCTGCTGCATTTTTGTGATCCAGGAGTTTTTGGGCCTGCCTTTTTCGCGTTTGTATTGGAACATTGATTTATATTGACTTTTTGACAGGGTTCTTAGGATCTTGCCTTTGAACATGAGAGTACCAACTAGCCGGTCGCGCTTCATTTTCTTCGAAATGGGTTCTTTGAAGTGAAGGCTTCCTCGGATATTGGAACTTCTTATTCGATCAATCTTTGTTACTCCTGCTGTCATGCGAAGCATCTTCATCTCAGCTGCCGTTAATTTGCCCTCATACTTGTTGTACGCTGTCCAACATTGTGAACCGTATGTGAGTGCCGGGCGCACAACTGCGGTGTAGATCCTTTCTTTCATCTTGGGAGCATTTTTCGGCCACAGAAGATTGTTGAGTTTTCCCGCCACCTCACACTCTCTATGCTTACACTATGCTTAATGTCGTCATCACAGCTTGCTTCGCTATTGAACATAGATTCCAGATATTTGAAATTCTCGCACTTGCGAATCACTCTTCCATATATATAAATGTGTGGAATAAGTCAGTGTGAATCACAGAACGGGCAGCGCGAGTATTCTGTTTTTCTCGGACTAATACGATACCCAATCTCCTCCAAAACTTCCACCTATACATCAAGTGCACATTGCAGGCACGTTTTATCCTCGCTCATGATGGCTCCATCGTCAGCAAAGAATAACTGATGCTTTTTCGGGTCCGTCACTTTTCCTTCAATAATCAAGGACTGTAATAAATATCAAGGGACTTAAGACGCTTCCCTGGTGTACACCGAGTTTGATTGCGAACTCCTCGGTGACGCCAACCGGCGTCAGGCGGTCAATTGACAACCAAAATCATACGTAAGGCGATTATCAGATTGATAAATTGACAATCAGTTTTTGCCATCGATTTCGTGTGACAGCTATTTAGGTGTCATTTTCATACATTTGTGTCGAAAACAATGTTTAAAGTGAAAAAATTAATAAAAAATAAAATAAAAACTTTTAAGTGGCTTTTGGAAATTCGTAAAGCGCAATGTTTACTTCATTTTAGCGCCTTTATAGCTCAAATAGGGAGGATAATGAACAAAATAATTATAAATATGTCGGACTACTGAAAAGAAACAGACGTTTATTTATGTATATATTCCTGGTCAGTTTTTCGTAGCATGTCCTCTTCGTTTAGTGATAATTTAGGTAGACAACATTTTTACTTTCGAGGCTAGGAATGAAAACCAACATTTGGCTTCATATACCGTGCAAACTCCTTTTTACAAATTTTAATTATGTATTGACGCTCATTGAAATTGACTTGATACTCACATTTAATTCCTTATTTAAGTCCCTCTTAGTTATTAGACCACTTATCTTGAGTACAATGGACTCACTTTCGATACTCATCGAGCCTTATCTTTTCATTTTCTGTTTTATAATTGCCTTACGGATCAATTCTCCAATTCAAAAAAAGCATCGAATCAAAATTCAACCGAAACTAATATCCTTTAACCATGTAATGACATCGATTTCTCCGATTATGCACGCTTCTGCTTCAACCGAATTCGAAGAATCCATTTGAAAACAATCAAAAAACAAGGAACGAACGGAAGCCAAATGTATACCTTTAGCCCAGCATCAGATCCGCAGGAACGAACGAATTACAAAAAATGGCATTGATACGCATTTGAAAAATAAATAAAAGAATTACAAACGTAATAATAACAGAAAAGGAAAAAACGAAAAAACCTATTGAGATCTATTCAGTGGTTGTGCCGCAAAAGGCAAGCAGGCATGGCATTAAGGCAACGAACTTAGGACCCACCTCAGAAAATATCCGTATGCCGCCAAGCCAATGGATGGATTCTGGTGCATGGCTGCTGGTTTGCCAATGTCTTTGTTATTGTTCGTGCGGCCGCCACTCTTCGACTAGATGATGATGATGCTGATGATGCCATCGATGCGGATGATGCTTTGGGTAATCTTTTGATGGCTTACATTGAATTTTTCGTTTTTTGCAAAATTGGGTTTGAGTTTGAATTATTTTGTTGAGTCTTTAGCTATCAAGTTGTTAGTTAAGTAGATGGTTAAGCAGTTCGACTGGTAAAACACATTGAACTGAAGCAATTGAACTATGTCAATAGGTTTTGACTTTTAAAGGATTGCTGCTTGCTTACCAAGTATTTCGACAGGCATGCTCTTAGTACTCACGGTTTGCAACATTTTCCAAGATAGATTTAGTAGGCGCAGTCGCTCAGTGAGAATTCTTAGGTTCAAATCACGCCGGGCCCAGTACCACCTAAAGTTTTTTTTCCACCGCCTCAGCTCTTGCCAAAATCTGACAAACATCCAGGAGTATCAATATTGTCATGAGAAGCTTGCAGTTTGTAGTCGGCGTAAGATTGTAGGACCCTTCCACTTTGCACATGCAAATGCTTCAAGAAGCAAGGTTTTAGGCGCTGTATGGGTTGTTAATCTGTTATGAGTCGAGGTTGACCACAGGGGCAACTTCGGATGACTGTGGCAAGCTCGCGGTTGCACGGCTATCGCTCATCGGACGGGGTAGTTCTTGTCACCCCTCACACTAAACCACCTGCTCACAAACACAAATTGATCGTGCCAGGTAAATTAAAAGAAAAAAAGATACTAAGAGAGAGCTAATCTTAAACCGGACGGACAAAAAAGAAAGGAAAGAGAAAAGAAGTGAAAGATATTACAGATGAAAGGGAAACCTCAATAACCTTTGCCCTAACAAGGAGAGAGTACAGGAAGTCAGATGCATTTAAACAACCCTACCTATGCTAAACTAATACTATTCTAACCTAAACCGTAAGCCAAATCTTATTATCTATCCCTAATCTAACTTATATCTATCCTTATTCTAGGCCCCTTGGCATCCACTGCTTCCTGATGTCGCTCCTTGATAAGGTTCGTCCCGTTCCTGAGACTTGCCAGATGGTGTTGGCTCTGGCTCGGCCTACCCACCCTTTTGTGTCGTTCGACACTCCGTTGGCTATCTCTCTGGCCGAAAGAAACGAGAGACAGACCCTTATCGCCAGAATCCAGCCACTCCTACGTCAAGTCCGTATGTCGTCGCGTCCTGTCGGCATGTCCTTCGATCGTCTACTTATCGGCTACGCCATGGCACGGGCGGAAGGACGGCCTTCCCAAACTACGAGGGGCTATCACTCACAACATCGGCCAGAGTAATAGGTAAGGTTGTGTCGAAAGATACAATGGTGGGCTGGCCAACACTTGCCAAGAACATCTGGGATGTTTCGGGCTCATAACGAACCCGGTACCAAAGAGAGATTTAGGGAAAGTGAGTTGCGGTTAGGGTAAGATAGTTTTAGTGTAGTTTTAAGTTAGCTCAGATACATTTTAGGGCTTAGCTTTTAATTTTAGGTAAGTTTAGCTTTAACTAAGGCTAGTTAGATTAGTTCGAGTGCTCCTTCGCTTCTCTCTCTTGGGTATCCACCTATGTCCATGGACATTTTCTTTTCCTTTACTTTCACTATCCTATCTTTTTACCGTCCGTCCGTGGTCTACGTAGAGAAGCTTTCTTTCCTTTTTGTTCTCTTTTTACAACTTTTTGTCATGGACAAAACGTTTGTTGAGCAGGTGGTATATGGTGATGTGGCAAGAACTACCCCCGTCCTGTATCGAAGTTGCCCCTGTGGCTAGACCCTGGTTCCCAACATAACAAATCTTCTTCCTTTTTGGCGAGTTTATGGTCAGACTTGCGGGATATGTATGGGCCCATACAGTGATATTCTTACCCGTGCAGAGACGGGCGACACATTTAACATCTTAAAGCTATCCCGCAAGTCTGACCATAAACTCGCCAAAAAGGAAGAAGATTTGTTAATACCTTACATTTAATGCCTTGCATTTATTTTATTTTTGAGATCAATAGGGTGATATCAATTGGCCAACAAGAATTCAACATAACCAACATACTTTGAGAATGACCAACGTTGAGATACTGAAATGCTATCGATAAAGTCGTTCAATATAGGACAGTATCGACTGCGGAGATATGTGATCACGGTTCGTGATCTCGTGATTTCGTACTTTCAACTGAATAGCTTCATAAGCAAACTAAATCTCAAGGATCGTGACCCTTTATACATCTGTAGAGGCTGTGATGGGGAGACCCATGAGGACATGCCTGGCTTTCCCCGACACTACCCGAGTCTCTAACACCCGAGGAACAGGACAATATTTCTTCCAAGACATTCAAGATCTTTCTGATGTATCACTGTCTAATCTTTACAGATTTCTAAGGCCTCAAAATGGCTGAACAACGACTAGTAAGGAGAGAAGTACAAGAGGATGACAAGGGACAGAAAAACGAGGCTAACGAACCCTAGGAACCTAAAAGTGGTGTGGCTGAACTGCAACAACAACTCGAAGACCTAAACTAACCCAAATAATGATGGGACTGACGAACATCCATTGCATACAATAGTAGTCATTAATTGCTGTGAAGCATGCTTCGGCCTGCCTATTTCAAAAAAAACCCTTTGTTCATACAACAGATTTCTTAGTATTTTTGTGAGTGTTTATAGGACCAGCAAACAGCAATCTCAAACCATCGAATAGAGAAGAGTTAAACAAATTTAGGCAAACATATCGCTTAAGGAAATTTCTAACTTTCCATTAATAGATACATACTTATTGCTTCGAAATAAAAAGTTTATATAAGCAGGATCAATTCACATGAAAGGCACTGAAGATTCAAGAGGTAACTTGTATCCCTTCATACAGCGAGTTGTTAAGATCTAAAGAAGGGGATGGATCCGGAAACTATCAAAAACATACATGTTTTTTTTTATTAAACTTCTGGCTTGCCAGGCGATGGAAAAGCTACTTCGACCTATTTTATCTTTTGTGACGTAGGGGCCAGAAAATACTAAGGCTAGTAGAGTTTCTGCTTTACGTATAAAGCAGACAATCTTACCAGTAGAAGATTTCTTTATGTCTTCGGAACTTAGTTGTTCCCTGAAGAAGATCTTCTTTCTAATTCCATTGAGGGCTGGACTTTCAGATAATATGGGATGATTTCCCAATAAAAGATACATTTTATAATGTTCCCAGCTTAATATTGCTGCGATTGCTGCCGATCTAGGAGTGCAGCAGATGGATTCGGGACCTGTGAATGGTGTTTCTGAACCCTTCCTGGCCAATTTATCGGCCTTTTCATTACCATCAAACCCCTCATGAACCGCAACCCACTATAGTTTGGTCTTGTTTCTTAAGCCGAGCTTTTGAAGGGTATTAAAAGAGTACATGACTGATTTGGAGTCAATGGTGCGCGAGCAAAGGGCATTTGTAGCTTCTTGGCTATCCGTGTACATATGGATGCCCGGGCCTGCAATACCAGATATATATATGGGTCTGGCGCATTCATAAATTGCTGGGACAAAATCCATATACATATATAATTCATTCCCTATCGCTCTTTTAAGTGACCACAAATGGTTATTGATCAATATCCGACAGAGTATTTTTCTTGCCAAACAACCCAACAGAAGTTGCCCTTTCCTGCTTATCGCCAAGCACTCGGCGCCATAAAGCAGAATTGCCAGTATCAGTGTTTTGTAGAGTTAACACTCGGCCTTCCGGGTTAGGGTGTTCGAAACCATTTGTTTTGCCAAACCAAAGTGACAATGGTTTCCTATGTTGATTCTTCGTTGGATCTTCACTAAGGTATCATTCGTGCAGTTGATGTTTACTCCGAGGTAGGTGAAATCTCTAACTACCTCAAAGTTGCTGGACGGTATGTCCTAATCGGTGGGCAGATTCTGGTTTGTTGAGAGCATGTACATACTTTGTTTTGTCATTTGTTTGAATCGAATGCAAATTTTCGCATATTCTTCAATCGTCGTGAAAGAATCTACCACAGCGCGCTAAGAGCGGTCAACAATGTCGATATCGTCCGCAAACCTTAATTGATTCACGGATCTGCTCCAGAATTTAATAAAAAGGTACTAAGTATCTAAAATGCATTAGTCTCTTTCAGAATTTAAATCACTGTCAAAATAAAGTCTACTGTCGATCTTACGGTCCGGAAACCAAACTCGTCGGTGCCGATAACAATAATGCTCCATCGAAGAAGAGCTTGGACTCTCCCAGCTCCGCATGTTCGAGACGAGAAGGACGACCGAACCTCCGTAAAAACCAAGTTATAGCAGATCCCAGACCACTGGCCTAGACAGCTGAAAGCAGCCTGCCCAGGATCTCAGATGATGGAAACCTGCTCATCACATATCTACGAGAAATCCAACATTTTAGCTTGCCTATATCAGTTCGTTTTACTCCTGTTTTTACATCAGCTTACTCCTTGGCTTCCCTATACACATGGATCAGAGTGCGAGCAGTTCCTACCGCTCGTCTTGCCCAGCACACTACTCCACATATATGTAATAACTTGTTCTTCGGCGAACCTTTTGGGATCCACTGCGGGATCGTTTCTTTCTTCATTGTGAAACTTTCGTCTTTCAATTCTCCATTTTAGGTTTTGTTGTAGGTACCTACTTTTTTTCTATCTGCTGCCGATGTTTTCTCGTAGTCGTATTTTGTTTTGTTCCAAACGTATGCGCACATATGGACAATTACGGATTCATCGAAAAAGAATCCTGAATTACGCTTATCTTCAGAGCTGGAAAAAATTGATTCTCCGCATCCGCAGTGATCCGACTCGAGTGAGCGGATGGACGACGGCACGAACGACAATCACGATGTATGTTGATGGGGATCTGCAATGGCGGCAGTCTTTTTACATAAAAACCATTGAGATGAACCTTCAGCGAAGATGGATGGTTGTGGGATGGAATGGATGCGGATGCCAGTCGTTTTTCTTTTTCGTTGTTCATTTCATGGAGTATTATTATTATCATTATTTTTTTTATGTTTCTTTAATTTAGTTTTTATTTCAGGTTTTCGCGAAATGCGCCCTGCTATAAAGCAAAAAGTTATTGGCAAAAACAAAGCAAAAAGGAAGGGGCTGTAAGTACCTTTAGTGTTATGCCACCCGAGGGCTCGCAAGTCAATTGTGTTCTGACTTTTCAAGCGGCGAAAAATAAAGGAGCAAATGTACGAATCTGATGAACCTGTGGGGTTTAACGGAAGCTGAAGATTTTGAGTGATAGATACCTACTCTAAGTTCAAAGTTACTCAAACTAATTGAATGTTGTCTTATATAAGCGAGTCAATGGACTGCTTCTTAAGACACGAGTTTGTATGATAGTTTGAGGCGATTGATTTATAAACCTTCGATCTTTACATTGACTTAAATTGGCCATGCTGTGCCGAGTACACATATTTAAATGACACATTAACGTAGCTAAACCTCACGTTGGGGCTGTACCTTTTGTTGGTGCGGCTACCAAAGGCATCTATTTTCTTTTGTTTTATTTGCCAATGATGTATAAGTGCAAGTGGAGAAGTCAGGTTCAAGAAGTCATAGGAAGAAGTATCTTCCAAGTGTTCTGTTCCTCAGGTGGCATATGCTTGGACAGTGATAGAGAAAGTGAGGTGTATCCTCATGGGTTTCTTCATCACCGGTTCATTGTGTGGTTCCTTAGCAGGTTGTGGCCGGTAACAATTGTAATCAGCTTTGATAACGACGTCCTGTCGTAACGTAAAAGTCTGCTGGTTCGGCCCTTATCATACTTTGGCAACAGCTTGCGTGATATGTCACAAGTGGTTAGTCACATCCAACTGTTTTTGGCTTTCATTCGGGTTTTGTATTCCACTCTTTCTCTGAGATTACAGAGTGATGGTTTAACCGACTGTGCCTGTGCCAAGTGCCTGTTCATGGTCCATCGCAGACCCTTTCCTTGCCAATTCATCAGCTCGATCGTTGGCGGATATGTCCTTGTGGGTGACGTGAAATAAAGCCAAACGAAATAAGGCCAAATTCCAGATTTGGCATCATTTCGCTTTCGCGAAAGAGAGCCAATTTGGCTTTATTTCGTCATGCGAAACGGAATACATAATACCAAAAAACTAATGGAAATAAGACCAAACCACTCCGTTGTGCACAAATGTGCAACTATTATCGATTTGTTTGCTTACAATTATGTTATCAGACTTAACTTGACCATTAGCCCACTTGTTTTTCCCGTTTTTTGTGATTTCTGCGATCAGAATTTCTTCATTAGTTCGCGGTTTGTTTTAATGAGTGGTTGATGTGAAAAAAAAAATAATACTTGAAATGAGTGAAAAAAATTGTGTTATTGAGTTTGAATCTTGCGAAGGATTTAGAAAGGGAAGTAATTTAATCTATGTTCCCCAACTAAGCCAGTTATATAGATTTAAATCGAATACTGCTGGAATAAAAAGATATGTTTGCTACCAGAAAACATGCAATGCTAGTTTAGTAATTGACTTTGAAGCTTCTAAATATTGCCGTATACCTACAAAATATTTCTCATTTGCATTCTACTCAAGAAAACATTAGAAAAAAGTTAAGCTTAGCAAATTCGATAAAAAGAAAGTGTGCTGATGTGAATTTAAGAGGAATGGTGTGCGAGAAGTTTTTAATGAAGAATGTGCGAAGGATCAGGAAAGTGCACTGCAGCTGCAATTCGGTAAAATGCAAAGACAATTGATTAACATTCGTAATAGTGCCTTTCCGAAATGTCCTAAAAACGGCAAAGACATCATTGAGATTTTCAAGCAAGAAAATGTACTCGAAAAATTTGGGAATTCTAGGTATGAAAAAAGTGAAAAGTTTTATAGAGGAACAGTTGTCGAAGACAATCAACGGTTGCGAAGACTATGAAAGAACTGCCTAGCTCTACTCCAAGGAAATATTTATTGGATGGGACATTTAGTACCGTACCAGCTTGCGATTATAAGCAGCTACTAATTGTCCATTTTTGCATACAACGAGCATGTAAGTTAAATTTAAGATAATGCAGTTTAGGAATTTCTATATTATTTTCTCAAAATCATTTTAGACTTTTCCGTTCATTTATATTTTAATGAGTAACAAATCGGAAGTTATATATACGCATGTGTTTCAATTTATTGAGTCTATTTTAACCGATTTTGAGGCTGTTATGCGAAACGGATTAAGAAATTTTTTTCATTCAGCATCATTAAATACTTGCTGGTTTCATTACACCCAGGCATTCAGAAGAAGCGCTAGTAAAATTAAAAATTTTGTTCATATCATGCGCACAAACCACGACGTACCTACACCGAATATTTCAAAAACTGTTAGTACTTCCGCTGATGAGTGCATCAAATATACAAATAGCATTTAACTTGATAAAATCCGAAATAGATGGGCAAACTAGGTCACGAAACGCAAAAAGAGCTTTTAAGGAATTTATCGTGTATTTTAAAAAACAATGGATTGAAAAGGTATTTAATTAAAATAAGGCGTAATAAAATATCTAAAGTTTTTTTTTTGAGAAGCTATGCTGGGAATTTGAGAAAATAAAAGTTAAAAGTTTGCGCGAATTTGTAACTTTTATTTTCCCAAATTCCCTTAAGCTAAAATAAAAGTTTTTTTTGAGAAGCTATGCTGGGAATTTGAGAAAATAAAAGTTAAAAGTTCGCGCGAATTTTTACATTTTATTTTCTCAAATTCCCTTAAGCTAAAATAAATTTTTTTTTGAGAAGCTATGCGCGAATTTTTAACTTTTATTTTCTTAAATTCTCAGCATAGCTTCTCAAAAAAAATTAATTTTATTTTTAGGGAATTTTAAGGCTAAAATAAAAAATGATTTGGGAAACAATATTGAGAATTCTCTAAAGCTAAAATAAAATGCTGTTTGAGAATTTATTCCTTAAATTTCAATTAAAGAAATAGTAAAACAATAAAGAACTCGTTTAGTAAAGTAACGATCAAACCTTTTCCAAATTGTGTACTTAGGAAACTCCGAATGGGATATCCTTGTACAAAAATGCCATACGCACCACTAGCGCGCTTGAAGGATTCAACAGAAGTATAAAGTTGATGAAAAAAGGAAATTTTGTTTAAATTCCTCGATTGTCTTCTAGATGAAGATCAGTCTGTTTCTAGAGACATTATAATGACAACCGATGGAACCTTTGACGTCTTTCAGACAAAAAAGAAAAAAACATATAGATCGAAGCATTTTGATTGAACTGCAAAACTAGAAAACGGAAAAATATCCATTGACGATTTTTTTAAAGCAAGTTTCGAACAAAAATAATAATTTACTTCCTTTCGATCATTTTCAAGAACAGGAGGAGCAGTCGATGGAATATGACGAAGCTTAATGCGAAGAAAAACTGCAAAATGTTGCAATTTTAATGAAACCAAAGTAGTATGTGTTTTTTGTATGGAAAATCCGCGCTCGATTTTGTTACAACCATGTAATCATTTTAAACTTTGCTTAAATTGTTATACACATATTAAAAATACAAGTATGCGAAACCTTTCTCCGATTTTGAGTCCGATTTGTAGACAAATTGTGCAAAACTCGGTAACTGTATACTGCTAAAACGAAAAGTACATTGATACATAATTGTTTTTGTTTCATTTCATGAATTTTTGACTATCAAATTGACAATCACCATTTTGCCATCAATTTCATGTGACAGCTATTTAGGTATCGCTTTCATACATTTTTGTTATTTTCATAGGTATGCACCTCGGCTTCAACTCCAAATAAATTAAATGCTTTAGTGAAAAAAGAATATATATTAAATAAATTCAAATAAAAAAGTGAAATTGGAAAATTCGTGAAGTGCAATGTTTACTTCATTAGAACTTTTCTACACAAATGAAGAAAATATTTTTTTGAAAATAATTACACAAATGTCCAACTATTAAGAAGAAAAATGAGAAATAAAGCAAATGTCTTGGAACTTTCAAACCCGATGAAAGAATTCATAGAATTATAAATATTCATTGTTGATTGCTATCATTTATTATTGTGTATTTTAGATTTTTGAAAAACTTTCGCTTATCAAAAGAAGCGTTTGTGTTTGTTTTGGGACTGCTTGATTTACCAACTGGAATAAGGTCAACGCATGTTCCACCCATCCTTCAATTGGCTGCAACTCAAAATCTTCTTGGAGGTGGTGGCTATCAGACAAGTTGGGGCTGACTGGGCTGCATCAATGGGTCAAAGTACGGTGGCTGAAATTACTGCTGCAGTCATTAAAAAAATGCAGTCAATACTTTGTCCATTTATGATAAAGTTTTTGCCTAAGGACTCAACAAAATCATATTTGAAATATAAATCATGAAAAATAAACACAAATGAACTGCTCGGAATGACAGCGTCGGCAAGGAAGTGACGTTTAAAACTCTACGTGCTGCCAATAATCAATCATTTTTTAGTAATCGCTTTACGCAGAGCAAAGAGGAGTTGATAATCAAAGACGACAATCAAAAAGCGACAATCAACTATCACCTTAGCCGATTCCACCCCAGTCTTTGTATTTTTGTCATCACCGTAAGATTGGTTCCCTTGTCCGTGGCTTGCCACCAGAATTGGTCGCACAATTATTGGTTCCACATAATTATTTTGGGGTTTGGTCCCCATTTTTTGCATGCGTAGAAAGCGTTGGCTGCTTTCTTAACTCTGTCATCGACATTTGGCTTCCAGCTCAGCTTCCTGTCGACGATAATTCCTAGATATTTTGCACTCTCCGCCACCTTCAGGGGTATTCCCTCAATTTCTGGTGGTTTGAATTCTGGTATTCTTCTTTTATTAGTGAACAACACCAATTCAGTCTTTTGGGGATTAATCCCAAGAGCGCATTATTTTGTCCACGTAGTGAGTGTCCGTAGAGAGATTTCTAACAGTTCGCTCAGAGTTGATAGGAATTTTCCAGGTCGCAAGCAATAGTACGTCATCAGCGTATGCAATTGCTTTGACCCTTCGGTTTTTGAACTTTAGGAGTATTTCATTGACGACAAGGAACCAGAGTAAGGCAGATATGACTCCACCTTTTGGTGGGCCTCTGGACGCAACGACTCTTAGGTCACTATCGCCTAGTGTTGCATTGATAATCTTCCATTGAGCAGGCTCATAATCATCTTAGTGAGAGACTGACTGGAATTCTGCAATGCTCTTTCCACCGCTCGCGTTTTCACATTGTTGAATGCTCCTTCGTAGTCTAAGAACGCTGCCATTGTGTATTCTTTGTCATTGAGAGACTTTTCTATAGTTTCAAGATGTCATACAACAGGCAGAAAGCGTTTTTTACTTGGGTAATTTTCCAAGCATTTTGTCTTGAGGAGCATTCATCTGACAAAGTGCCGCTGTCGTTGCCTTCTCTACAAGCCTTCATATCCTTCTCCTCACTGGATAGGATGGAAGAACACATACTAGCCCAGTTCACCGAGCTTCGTCGCTACCATGAAAAGAGCAGAAATACCCAAAGGTACCGGACAGGGATTAATTCAGTGCCAAACTGTAGACACGTTACAGTCTATTAATGAACTTCACTTAATGAGTCAGCCAACCGCAATAGGTAGGCTTCAATTTGTATCTGTACTGTCAGTCTTCCCCAAAAACGTGTACCAAATCTCTCCCATTATTTTGAATATAGTAATGGTTCTGTTTGTGACACCAATTTCATGGCGTGCGAATCTATACCACCATCATTAGTTTCCCATTTCATTCGCAATTAAATTCACATTAACTTATTAACAAGAGGACTAACCTTGAGTTTGAAAACTCAATAGTACCGCCAACAAACGGCACCACAAATCCGCATGACCACCATTACCACCTAAGACTCTGCTTTGCCGACAAAGATTGCTTTGATCTTAGCAGTACGTCAAATTGAATATGTTACGGACAATTATCCACGCACGGCGCGTCAATTGATAGAGAGCAAATAGATCGGAACTTAACCACAAATGAACAAAGAAAGAAAAAAGAAACAACCATCGAATCTCATCATGCATTGCCGTTGATATGACAGACGGTGCAGTCTAGGTCCCGCACTATCACAGCGGAACTACTATCGGCTTTTAATTAACCTTGCCGAGACGCATCATCGTCATCATTCATAGCAACAGCAACAACAATAACGCGCCGCATCATTATCTGCATCATCCATTGGGGAGATGGTTTCAGGCCGAAAGGAACTCAGCTCTCTCAATGGATTCAATATAGTCCGCCGAAGCCTACCCATCTAGAAATGTGCCCTTGTCCTCTCTCCTCAGATAGAGGTACACCGCTGACGGAAACCATACCACTGACTGGCGTGATGTGGAAAGAATTGTGGCGGCCCAAAACAATTGACGGCGTAGATTACCGCAGAACGTTGGACGGCGACGATGACGATGACGACGACGACGCTCCACTGTGGCATTTTAATGATAGACTTCTCGGCCGCTGCAGACAGATGCTGTTATGCTGGATGCTAGGTCTCTGACTGGCGTATATTCGCCAGTTGTTGCCAGTCGTATATACCTACTGTTGGAGCCGCGGTCTATCTTTGGTGGTTTCCTTGATCTTTAATCATGGACGGCAATGCAGGCATGCATACAGACAAAGCGGCAATTTTTGTTAGTTTCGAGGAAGACGCGCTATCCATTCCTCCGCATTCGTCCTCTAATCAAACTAAGTGTAGGGAAGTTTTTGTTTTTTTTTTGTTGAGTGTTGTAGTGGTGGGGTGGCTTTGGTTATGATGCACCCGGTCAAGGCGAATCATGCCAATCCATTCGGGTTTCTGGATATTTTTGTGCCCACGCTGCTTCACGCTGTGTGTAGTATGAGTGGATTAGGATTGTGTACGGAAGAGGCAATCACGCGATAATTGGTCAGAATTATGACAGTAGAGAAGCATAAACATATTTGTGAAGAGATAAATAAAATTGAGGGTGTAGTTATTCGTTCCGTGGTACGCAAGTGCGAGGTTAGGATCGTAGAAAACCTGGAAAATTTTGTTTCATTGTTCTATAATTTGTGATCTTGCTTCTTAAATCTACAGTTTGCAGATGCAGTATTTAATTTAAAAAAAAATATAACTTTCCACACAGCTAGCACCTTGGGTCTTTGACGGCATATCAGTGCCCAATATTCCTATTATTTTTGTTTGTATTTTTGCAGTTCTATAATGTTTTGTTTCAATTCTCCGGCAAAACACATTACTCCCTCCAGTTTCTTCTTTTGTCATTTTAATATTAAATTCCTTCGTTTGCGTTGTGCTCAACCTGATTAAAAAGTGCAGAGGCAGGGTGTTGCTATTGATGTGTAGTCGGTTGCGTTGATCATTGGAAGGAACACCAACTTCGATGGCATGGGCTCGTATAGAACTTCTGTAGACAGCTTTGCCCACTGTATCCGCACTGCAGCTCTCAATTAGTGGCATCACCCTGGAAATAAAAGGTGCGGTAACAGTTAAATGTGCCAGCATATATGCTCTTTGATTGTGTGCCATTTCGAAATAAATGTTATTTCAAGACCTTCTAGTCCAGAGCACTACGCTTATCTAAATGAGAAAAGTAGGGGCAAAATTCAGATTTACATTTTTTTTGTGAGGAAAGAGGAATAACTGAATGCATTATCCATTATTCGTTTGTATGTATCAACATCCACTTCTACACCGATGGATCAAAAACTAGTGATGGGGTTGTTGGAGGCGTTTTCTCCGAAAGGATAAATCTAGGTCTCTCTTTCCGTCTTCCCAATCATTGTAGCGTATTCCAGGCGGAAATTATGGCGATAAAAGAAGCCTTGACGTGGCTGAAGGGAAATGTGATGTCCACAAAGGGCATCCGTATCTTCCGTGAAGCCGCGATTACGTCCGTGTATCCAGTCTCTTCAGTCTAAATTAAATCGCAGTCCTTAACTGTCATTCATCTCTTAGGGAGATGGCGGAGCAGTATTACATTCACCTCTGTTGGGTACCGGGGCATAGAGACATTCCAGGAAACTGTATGGCAGATGAACTCGCCAAAAAGGGAACCAAACTATCTCTTTTACCTGAAAAGTGTTTTCTGGGTATACCAATCGCTACTTGCAAAATTTTATTCAAGCTATCCGCAATCGAGAGAACAAATCTTATGTGGAAAAGTAATAGTACCTACATGTCTACCGACTAAGCATATCTGGCCAAAGCTGGACCTGCGACACTCTATCAGTCTAACCTCCCTAAACTGACTGCCTATTAGCTCCACTATAGGTGCCATTACGAGTTTACCACGAAATCTCGAAAGCAATAATCCAGAAAACAAAAATCTCGAAAGTAAAAATTTCGAAAACAAAAATCTAGAATTGAAAAAATCTCGAAAGCATAATCTCGAAATACAAAAATCTAAAAAAAAAAATTTCGAATGCGAAAATCTCGAATGAATATATTAATTTTTGAGACAATGGTTACAATTCGCGCGCGCCGAGATTATTTACTACTCTTTTTAACATCCACGATTCACTAGCAACCTGCCCATGCGACTGTAAAAAAGGTACCTCAAATTAGTGTTGTTTGGGATCGTGTGTTATCACAACGCGAGTGCAAATAAAAACAATTAAAATGAAAGTAAATGAAATCATTACAAACAAAGGAAATATTCAAATCGAAATCGATGGATTTATTTATAAATAATGTCGAACGACTTTATTTCCATAAGAAATCGGAAGTAATGCCGAAATTCACCATTTTCTATTGTCGACTTTATTTCCAACTAGTGGTCGCCCCATGGTCGAAATTCGACCAATTTATTCTATAAGTGAAAAAAAACCAAAGTCGACTGTTATACATATTAATAGGAAAATGAAATTTTTCGACATTGCATTCTCTGATTTCACATGATTTTCAAGCAACTTCAAGCATTTTCAAGTAACTTAAAGTAACTTCAAGCATTTTCAGGTAGCTTCAAGTAACTTCAAGCATTTTCAAGTAACTTCAAGTATTTTCAAGGATTTTCGAGTAACTTCAAGTAGCTTCAAGCATTTTCAAGTACCTTCAAGCATTTTCAAGTAACTTCAAGCATGTATGGTCAAGCATTATCAAATGCATAATATGCACAGCAATGTTGTTGTTGGTAACTTCAAGTAACTTGAAATATTTTCAAGCATTTTCAAGTAACTTCATGATATAAAATGTTTCCGTTCCGATTGGCAGATTATTGCCTCACACAGCAATGTTGTTGTTGTTGTTGTAATTTCATCCACTTCGCTTCATTTTACCTGCTGTAATTTATAATGGGTGTTATATATGTGGATAATTTTTGTATTGTGCACTTCTATGTATTGTCCCCTACCCAAATATGTATAGTGTTGGCATATCTATGTGACATATAATAGCAAAAATGGGTGGAAACGCGTTATAGGCAACTCCGTATTAATATATAGATTATGAAGTATAACAAAAGAGTAATAATATCAAATAAGATTTCGGAGATCGACTTTATTCTACTTGAGATTTCGCAACTCATCCCATAAACAGTGCAATGCCTATGGGGGGGGGGGGGGGGGGGGGGCATGCCACCCCTGCAACCCCCTGCTTGGGGTCACTGTTTGATTTGGAGTAGGTGCGAGGTTTAGAGGGGTGCAAATCTGAAAACGGTTATGAATCTTTATCTGATTGTGTAAAAGAAATAAAAAGCGAAACAAGGCCGATTCGTCTTTATTTCACTTTGGCAAAGACCGAAATGGAAATTAGGCGTTATTTCGCTTTCATAATTCGGCGTTATTTTACTCGGCGTTATTTCACGACACCTTATTTACTATTGGAATTTTTAAAAAAATTTATAATATTTTTTTTTTGTTAAATATTGATTTGTTGTTGTTAATTTACCGAAAAAATAAATTGCTGAATAAACTAAATATGTAATGAATTTTCTTTAAGTTTAAACTCTTTAAATAGGTAAGAAAAAAATCTGGAACTAACTTTTTTTTCGAGATATTGTCTTGCGAGATTTTTTCCCATTCGAAATTTTTGTGCATTCGAAATTTTTGCATTCTAGATTAAAAATTTGTTTTTTCGAGATTTTTGTCATTCGAGATTACGTCATGATCCCTGCCATTACAGGGTACTGTCTGATAGGCAGGCACGCGTCGACACTTGGCGATTATTCAAACGACTTCTGCAGAAGCTGCATGGACGAGGAGATGGACGAGACTACACTTCACCTTCTTTGTACATGTCCTGCTCTCTCCTATAAAAGAAATCTCCATCTGGGAGATTTATTGCTCAATGATCTAAGTGACATGGCTAACACTGACGTTAGAAGTTGATCGCGCTTAATAAGAAGCTCCAAAAGGTTTAACGAGTAGTGAAAGAAACCCCTCGATCCGTGTGGTATCACAATGGACCTAACATTGGTCTAAGTGTGTTGGCCTTAGGCTGACAACCACCCCAACCTAACCTAACCTAACCATGTATGAACATAATGCTTCTGTAGTATAGTAGACTAAAACCACACAAACAACTGCAATGGCACAACTTACATGCGCAGCTATCTCTTGGGCCATGCAAACCTGACTGACCCACAGTTACTAAAGAAGCAATAAAAAGCTAAACACCTCTCCACATATATGTACCATAAAGAGTGCGGCAAGTTTATTCCAGATTTAATGAGATAAGGCTTGGTGATCACACGCACACTAATGACCCAATTCGCTGAACATCCATCAGAACTTGGCATGAACTGCCTACATAAGATGCTTGTTTATCTCCACAGAGATAGCAAATAGAGACGCATGGGCTAGCAATCACCCACCAAATAACCACAACGGCATTAAGTGGAAAACGGATGGTTCTAAAATTTAATCGGGTGTCTGAGCTGGTATACGGACAAAACCTCATCACGGCAATACCTATGGCCATCCATGAATGTGCCAACCATATTTGGTACCTACATCTGGTATTAAAGGCGCCAACATCCATATTTTCACGAATAGTGAAGCAGCTATAAATGCTCTTAGCTCGAAAACTATTGACCCCTAATAAGTCATGCGGTGTTTTATTAACCTTTAAATACTGGGCTAAAAGAACAATGTGGGTTTTGAGAGTAATGAAAAGGCCGATGAGCTGGCCAGGAAGGGCTCAGAAACTCAATCAAACGGTTCCGAACCCTTATGCTGCAGTCCTAGAGGTAGCAACTGCAGATGTTAAAAGCTACAAACATATTATCGGGAGGTCTTAGACATGTCAAAAAAAGGGGTCGTGGCAAAAATCTAAATATGGGTGAATTGTTAAGATGGATATTGTATACATATTTTGTGAAACATAACTGTTTTTATACCCTATTCTAAGGGAATATTAATTTTGACGCGAAGTTTTTAACAAACCTTATATTGCCTGTAGAACCCTAAAAGTTACTATATTTGTGATCAGCATCGATAGAACTGTCTATCTACCCATGTCCCTCCGTCCTTCCGTATACAAAATGCTCTTAACAAGCTAAAAAAATGGGCTAATCGCTGTGGCTTGGGTATCAACCCCCACAAAACAGAATTAATCCTCTTCTCCAGGAAACACAAGATTCCGCACATCGACCCACCCTCTATTGGTGGTATAAGATTAGTATTCTCTGACGAAGCTAAGTTCTTGGGTCTTATCTTCGATAGGAAGTTAAGCTGGAAACCCAACATACAAGAAAGGGTAAAAAAAGCCACAGTGGCACTTTTCTCTTGCAAAAAAGCCATTGGCAACAAGTGGGGTCTACAACCCCGCATAACGCATTGGCTATATGTATCGGTCGTAAGACCGATTCTCACATATGGGGTTGCTGTCTGGTGGACTGCCCTAAGTAAAGCTATAAACTGTGCTAAGCTTGGCAAAGTCCAACGCACAGCTGGTTTGTGCATAAATGGAGCACTCCGTACCACCCCCTCTGCAGCACTAGATATCCTGCTACATCTGTTACCACTCGACATTTTTAGTAGGCAAACAGCAGCCTGTTCTGCTGTCCGCCTTAAGGCTACCTCGCAGTGGGTTAACAATAACATTGGCCACATCACCATTCTGGACTCATTTGAGTCTCTACCAGGAAACATAGATTACACCATACCCCAATTACAGTTTGGAAAGAACTTTCAAGTCACTATTCCTTCCAGATCATTCTGGGAGGACGCTGAATTTGAGGAAGTTAAAGCGATCCACTTCTACACCGATGGATCAAAAACTAGTGACGGGGTTGGTGGCGGCGTTTTCTCCGAAAGACTAAATCTGAGTCTCTCTTTCCGTCTTCCTAATCACTGTAGCGTATTCCAGGCGGAGATTATGGCGATAAAAGAAGCCCTGACGTGGCTGAAGAGAAATGTGATATCCACAAAGGATATCTGTATCTTCTCGGACAGTCAGGCCGCGATCAAGTCCGTGGATTCAGTATCTTCAAACTCCATTGCAGCCCTCGACTGCCGTTCATCTCTTATGGAGATGGCGGAGCAGTTTAACATTCACCTCTGTTGGGTGCCGGGGCATAGAGATATTCCAGGAAACTGCAGGGCTGATGAACTCGCCAAAAAGGGAACCAAACTCCCCCTTTTACCTGAAAAGGGTTCTCTGGGTATCCCAATCGCTACCTGCAAACTTTTATTCAAGCTATCTGCAATCGAGAGAACAAACCTTAGGTGGACAGGTAGTAATACATGTCTAGCGACTAAGCACATCTGGCCAAAGCTGGACCTGCGACGCTCTAAGAGTCTGATCTCACTAAACCGACTGCATATTAGCTCCACTATAGGTGCCATTACAGGGCACTGTCTGATAGGCAAGCATGCATCGAGGCTTGGCGTTTATTCTAACGATTTCTGTAGAAGTTGCTTGGACGAGGAGGAGGAGGAGACTATACTTCACCTTCTCTGTACATGTCCAGCTCTCTCCCATAATAGAAATCTTCATCTGGGAGATTTCTTGCTTAACAATCTTAACGACTTGGCTAACGCTGACGTTAGAAGTCTATCGCGCTTCATAAGAAGCTCTAAATGGTTTAACTAGTAGTGGGGAAACCCCTCGATCCGTGTGGCATCACAATGGACCTAATCCTGGTCTAAGTGTGTCGGCCTTCTGTTGACAGCCACTTTAACCTAACCGTATACAAAAATTAGGCTTTACACTGCAGCTAGATAGCTGAAATTTTAGCTATAGGTATACTCTCTAGGAGCCCGAAATAATCAAGTTTAAGAATTTTTAAAATCTCTCCACTGTCTGCCAACAATCTAAAAAAAAAACAAATTAATTGAAAAAAATCGAATTTTAAGCTAGACAGCTGAAATTCTTATTATATGGCCTTTAGGGGCCCAAAATACTTGAGAGTTCAAATTTTAAATTCCGCCCACAATTAAATAAAACAATTTTATCGAAAAGTCAAAATTTGGGATAGGAAGCTGAAATTCATATTACACTGCGTTTCACTTGAATAGCACACCATGCCAACTGTTTTTCTAGTCTTCATATATTTTTATAAATAAAGCCAGGATTTTTTTTAGAATTTTTATTTCAAGAACAATAGTTACGACTTATAGAACAAATAATCCGTACTTTATAATGTTCAACAGAATCTGAAAACCAAGTCGAAAAAGCAAAACACTAAAAAAAAATATCGCTTGTTTTTTGTTCCACTTGAATAGCACACTTCATTGTTTCATATTATTATGTACACTAAATAATATTTTATGCATGAACGAATATTTTAACTAATTTTAATATTTTAATATTTATGAAATTAAAAGAAAATTAAGAAATATTAGTAATGGGTAGAGCCTCCCTTGTTTAATATTGTCTCATAAATTCAGCTTGGTATTGAATCATACAAACTTTTGATGTAATCAAGGGAAATTAAAACCAAAGGCTCGGTGAATGGCTTCGATAAGATCAGTTTTTGATGAAAACTGCTTTTCCGACTCATAAACTTTTCGGGCCAGCCATCCAAAAACATTTCGATACTCGCCGGCGAGTATGGCGGCCAGTTCAAAAAAAGTGACATTTTTGGACTCGATCCACGATTTGACCATATGGGCAGTGTGTATAGGAGCGTTGTCGTATTGAAAAGTCAAAGGCAGAGGGCCAAAGAGATCGTATAATGACGGAAAAGCCTTCCTAAACCATAACACAACCTTCTCGACTGTGCAAGCGATCCAATTGGCGAGTCTCCTTCCTCAAATCATGAAAATGATAATGGAAATCATCAGGACCCTCCTAATAAAATGTTTTCTCATCCGAGAATACAACTCGACATGTTGGATCTGCAAAAAGTTAATCGCATTTCTTTGCGTTCAGGGGTGAGTGGTGGTTTTTTCTTAAGCTTTAGATGTTTGATGTGTTCTGCTTTGGAAATAACGCACCAGACACTTGTTTTGCTAACTTGGACCCCTAATTTTGGCCAGGGAATCATGCGAATTCGAAGCGTTGAGCAAAATAGTGCGCTTATCTGCAGCAGAAAGGACACTTTGCGTACGACCTTTCATATTTTTTCCATACTTTACCCAATTTTGAATAAAATTGTAAATAACTTTTCTGCTTCTTCCGATTTTCTTCGCTATATCAGTCACAGAAAGGCCACAATCTCTAAAGGCTTTTATTTTGCCTTGTTCCTCGTTCGTTAAGGTAAATTTTAAATTAATTTACTGGGATAAATAACTAAAACAATATTTCTCTGCACAATTCTTGTCGATTTGCACTACGTAAATGAAGCTTAAACCACAAAGTGCTATTCAAGTGAAGCAAAAAATTCGCAGCATTCTTTTACAACTCTAAAAGAGCAATAAATGCATAACGGCATATTTCCAGAGCATACAATTTTTTACAGAGAAAGCTGAAATGAAGGTGAAAACGGAACAGAAATAAAAACAACAAAGAAGAAGCATATTATTTGATAAGGAAATAACAACAAAAATATTAGATGTGCTAATTAAGGATTCTCTAGGGGCATTTTATGCTCATGTTAACAGATTTTTAAAATCCGCCCACACGTGCACAATTAAATTTTTTTTTTTGGAAAAATTAAAGTTTGAGCTAGGGAGCTGAAATTTGAAATACATACTCTGTAGGGGCCCTTAATGCTTATGTGTATTTTTTTTTAAATCCGCCTACTGACACGCCCTCTTTAAAAAAAAAACCGTTTTGAACAATTCGCTTACATAAAATTTTTTGCGTTTTCTACGCGTTTTTTACAAAAACAAAATATGAAAATCCTTCTGAACAATTGTACCATACATAGATTTTTTTCACGCCCACTTAATGAGGGCTAGGAATAGGGTATCCAACAGATCGTCCAAACGGACTGTAGCCTTTTCCTATGTGTTAAGTTTTTTCAATCGAAAAATAATGTTTTTGGTAGAAAAAGGTGGAAGGATTTTAAAAATGATGACACTTGATCATTTCGGGCCTCTAGAGAGAGAGTATAATGTTGCAAATTTAAAATTCTGGTGCTTAACAAGTTGCAAATGTGTGCATTTGGCCTTGTTCCGCTTTGGGAAAGTGAAAGAATTCCGAATTTTAACGTTTGGCCTTATTTAACTTTCCATTGGTGCTATTTTCAGGAATTTGCTTACAAATTAGTCACGTAGCACCTACCCCAACTTTGCACCAACTCCAAATCAAACAGTGATCCCAAGCAGGCATGCTACCTCCCATACGCATTGAACTGTTTATGGGATGCGTTGCGAAATCACAAGAAGATCCCGTAAGCAGCAGGACACAACTGTCGATGTTGATCATAAATAAAGTAACTTGTAGGGGTCTGCAATATTGAGGTATGTTACAAACTATGAATCAAAATTATAATACCCTTAGAATATGGTGTAGAAAAACAAGGAGAAAGTGGACAGAAACGGAATGAAATTGAGCCAATCAAATAAGGTTGGCGACGGTGTAGAGGGTATTCAATTCTCATCGGGAACAACAACATACGCCACCCATTAATGGAGAGAAACGAATGATACGAATAATACATCGACGACGCATTTTTCGGGCACAGAAGATGGCTGAATTTTCTCGCAACTTATCCACCCTACGCTTACGCGATGATTGATATCGTCATCACAGGTTACTTCGCTATTGGTCATAGATCCTAATTATTTGAACTTTTCGCACGTGGGAATTACTTTTCTATTCATATAAATGTTTGGAACAGGTCGGAGTGGGTCAGAGAATGGCCAGCACAGGTTTTTTGTCTTTTCCAGACCAATACGACATCCATTTCTTTCCAAAACATCCATACATAATTCAAGTGCTTGTTGGAGGGACATAGGTTAGGTTAGGTTTATGTGGCTGTCGGCAGAAACCGACACACTTAGACCAATTTAGGTCCATTGTGATACCACGTATGTATTATCTACCTCAACTCTGTAGATGGGACTGGCCAACGACACGCGGTTGTTCTCAAACGGTCCCCCATCTACGTACTAACCGCGCCCAACGTCGTTTAATTGCGGTGATCTGACGAGAACCGATTAACTCGACGAGGTATGGTCGTTGGTTCATTGTTCATTGGACCATTGTTTATAATGGCTTCATTGTCAGCAAAGAATCACTTCTGCACTTTGGAGTTCGTCCCTTTTACTTCAAGCACTAATCAATGCTTTTAATTAAAAACTTGGAAACTTATAGATGACTGGAACGGGTCCTCTTTTTTTGTGTTCCTCCCTCAAACATGTCAATGATCATCTGGACGTAGGTTTCTAGAACTCGTTGTTTTAGCGCCACCCGTAGCAAATCTTTTGTTTGGGGTGTGTTCAAGCATATCCTTCCTCTTTAAAACCGAAGCTTTCATCAGGATTAAAAGGATTCTAACCCAATCACTTGGGGTTATCCGGTTCGACCTAAAAGAATATTGGGTCCCGGCTTTAGATCACTTCATCACTAAGGTTCATCAAATGCTGATGCTGTTGCACAAATTGTTATCCAGGAGATTTTTGGCCTGCCTCGATTTTTAACGATCACAATTAGAACATTATTGATTATTATTTGATCTGTCATTTAATACACCGGTGATCTCCAGTCGTGTCATTCCATGGATTTGCTCGGGCTCGGGCTAGGCTCACTTGAAATGGTAATCAATTTTGTTTTGTCTTGTTTTTGAACTATGCATTCTTATTTCTATTTAAGGTTACTGGTCTGGTCTGGTGCAACAGGTCTAGTAAAATTGCAGAAAATGTTGCACTTCCGCAATGATACTAGACCAGTTGCATCGGATCCTGAATACCCCTATTGTTCAATCAGCCATTCGTAGATCGTTGGATTTGATTTAATATCAGTGGAATTATATTTCAGAATAAATGCGGTGTATTTTATGCGATTCCAGTAAGTGGGAGCACTGTTCGCATCGAACTCGCTGTCAGTCAAATAAACTCGCCCTCGAAATCAAAATAAAAATAACAAAAACCTCATTTCTCTTCAATTTCTTACACTTCTAAAATATAAAATAGAAAGAGAATACCTTATCTCTTACTATGTCGATTATTTCCCTCTCTCCCTTTCGATATAAAAATATTTTTTTCGAACATAAAAACACACTCAACGAAAAAGTATTCGACACCAAGCAGCAAGCAAGAAGAATCGCATAGATACTTTTACATCACGAATTCAATTTCAGTCAGTGTCTGTTGGTTGGTGAAGTTAAATGCATACGCTCATCTGGCAGATAAAATATTTTTTTTAGAAGGATCCAAGGGATTATCATTGTATTGCCTCTTTTCCTTAACTTTGTACAGTCAGTTTTTTTTCAAATCAATATTATCCTTCTTTGGCTACAAAAGGGAGTTTACCTTTTTTTAACAACCAACACCATCGAAAATCGGACAAACAGATACACTCGGCCGAAAACATCTGTTTCTCGTACGTTTTACAAATTTTTTTTTGCTCGATTTCGTGTTATTTTCCTCCCTACAAAGCGAATGTCGCGTGCACGTAAAATAAAACGTGGGTGTATAGTAAATCTGAAATTGTAAAATAAAGAAAAAATAATATATTTATTTGAGCAGAAATAAAATCAATTGAAGCGTTTTGACGTGATTTGTGTGCTTGTTAATTGTGTGTACTGTAAAATAAAATGTATTTTCATTCGAGTAATCGCGTAATTCGTATCGTAAATCAGTGAAAAATTTGTCAAAACCCCTCCCTAATTGCAAGAAGCATTATCGTATATGTACGTTTTCATGAAATGAGCTCGAAAGGACGAGAGGACAACAACAAATCAGCGCTACGCACATCCATCACTTGTTGGTTGGAAATTAAAAAAAATTAAAAAAAAAACGAACAATATTCATGAAAATGAAGGATATTTTTATGTAGAAGAACGGCGTCATCGTCTTGAAGGATTAAACAAGAAACATCATCAAAATCAAACCTTTTGGTGGAACTTTTGTTTTCTTTTTTTGAGTAAACCTACAGAAGTAAACAAATAAATCATTGGGTAAAGATGGCGGGAAATATCGTTAAGTGGTGGAAACACAAAATACTCGGTGGATATAAACAATTCTCAGGTAAGTTATGAAAATATTAAAGAAAATGCTATTGTTGCAATAAACAAAGTAGATAATATTGAGAGCAGTTTGAAAAAAGTTTCTTAGGCAAAGAACAGTGCATTTGAAATGTCAAAATTTAGGGTGACAGATGTTGGTGGTTGATTGCTTTGGGGAGCATTTTTGAAAGAAAATTTTTTAGCGGCTTGCTTTTGGCGGTTATTATCTTCGAATTAGTACCTAGGTAGGTAGGTAGGTAGGCTTTTTGCAAAAAAATAAATATATTTCAGCTTGTTTGAGTGTCTTGCCTTCAACTTCAGCAACAAATCATGAGACACGTAGATGCTTTGGAGAAAGAGAAAGTCCTTTAATATATTTCTGTACAATGTTTTTGAAAAAAAAAAAACTATTCATCTAGAAAGTTGTGGGAAGAGGTGCGTTGTAACTGAAAAGTGGTAAGAATTGGCGGCTCCTGAAGATACTTGTCAGAAACACACTTTTTTGTACGAACTTTTGAAACCTCTTTCATACTTAAAAACATTCTATATTTTGGATTTTGATGAAATCTCAAAACTTGCTCACTATACATACTTGCAAACAGTGTTGAAGAAGCAAAAACAATTTCAAAACAATAATCACCGTTCACAAAGGGCTGTATCTCTAACTAATTCAGAAATTTAAATAAAATTCTTTCTTTGGGTATAAAGGCTTTAATAACGAAGTAAGGGTACCTATACGGAGAACTAAATCAGTTTGGTCGAAGTAGCTACATATATATTTCCTTGTAACATTTTGTGAGATATTTGAGCCCCTATATCCAGTCCTAAATTCGGACCATCGGACACCACATTCAGCAACACAGCTGATAGAAAAGATGTCAAAACAAAATTTTTGATTATTTTGATTTCCATATTTTTAGCAATTAATGATTAAATGACATAATAGGTACGGAAGAGATAGACACATGAAAAATCTTATTTTTATTTTGAAGAAAACAAGTAGGAGGTAGGTATAAAGGTGTATTTTGTATATGCAGTTTTGTAATTTGTATTTTTTTGTTAAGCGGTCTAAAATTACAAAGTAAATTCGTTAAACGGTTTCTTCTATTTGACAAATTGAAAATTTTATACCTGAAATTCCATGACGATATCGACATTATCGGCCGTTCCTTGTTAGAGGCTTTCGCGGCGATTGAAGAACAGGTGAAATTGGTTGGTCTTGAATCGAATGAGGACAAGACCAACATACAAACAAACATCTGTCCAGCACCTAGGACAAAACGTCACTGTTGATAGCAATAACTTCGATGTAGTTAAGGAGTTCATCTTCCTAGGAGTAAACGTCAACTTCACGAATGAAACCTTAGTGGAGAGCCGACTGAGAAGTACCTTAGGCAACCGCTGCTACTTAGCAAAATAAATGGGTTCAAAACTCCTCACTGTAAGGACAAAATACATGCTCTATCGAACCTCAATTCTACCAGCCCTGCTTTATGGTGCCGACTGCTGGACGATAAGTAGAAAATAAAGTAAATCGTTGCTAACAATATTGAATTCTGCCGAAACGACACGATCTAGATAGAATTTGAGTTGAACCAAACCACCAAACAGACAAAATAAGAAGAATGCTGTCAAACAAGAACAAAACGTTGGAATCGTAAATTACTTACCAGTGATTAATTTTGTTAGGAATTCAATTTGTTTAAAGAAACAAACAAAAAGTTTATCAAATAAAAAGGTGCAAGATTCCAAGGAACCTTCATGTCAAAGAATCTATTTCAAAGAAAATGGAGCGCGACCGGATCAGTTGGTTCTGTCATGTTCAAAGGAGTGATCCTATGAACCCGTCAAAAAGGCAATATTAATCAATGTTCCTAAACAATCGCGAAAGAGAGGCAGGACTTAAAACTCCTGGATCAAACAAATGTAACAACACTAACATTTGGTTGGGCTCAGCGACGAAGTGATTCGAACTCGGGAATCCTGCTGAACATTTGACGTCACACCGGCAAACCCCACATATAAATAAAGTGAAGTAGGAGGGTTCTGATCCCTTTAATCTAGATCCTACCCTTGTCGGTAAAAGAAAGAAAGAAAAACTGTTGGAAATCGATGTAAAATTTTGGGCTTCGCACACTCAATACAAAGACAATATAATACACCTAGATGACGCATTGCAATAGGAATTGTTGTCATATGAGACCAAAATGCGAAACATTAAGAAGCTTTTCCACAAAGCTTTTACAGCAGAGAGAAAAGGCGTCCAAAGACGAAGTTGAACACCACCACTTCTACAACAGTACAGTATATATTGCACTGACGACTGACCAGAAGTCCAGAACCAGATCACTTGTTCTTATAATAGAAATTGAGCAGTGCAACTATCTTCATTTCATTATTCGGCATTTGTCCTTCACCGAAGTCGGACTTGTTACATGCATGTTGACCTCATACCAGTGCGAGCATATCACTTGAATGCGCATTGTGCATTCTTGATTTTGTATTATCTATGCTGGTCGTACTATCTGCTCTCATTTTATCCTTTCTTTGTACACAAAATAAGTAGTCCTTGAATATTTTTTTTAGCTGTATTTAGACGCTAGACCTACTGATGCAATAGGTATGTTATTTTTTTTATTTCTACAACGGCATACCCAGCAGGGACCAACGGTCTGAATTGATTTGTAGAAGGAATGGTATATCGTTAGGATTTAAAAAAATATAAGAAAACTGTCTTGGAGGGTAAAATGTGTTACAATGTGTTACAACAAGTACCCAGATATAAAGTTATTTAAGTTTCCTGATAAAGGAACTCCAAAATACAATAATCATATATCCAAAGACAAGCTTAAAATTGATATCACTAAAGTTTCAGTAAAAATAAAAGAATACGCTTTTGGCCATCCGAAAAATATTTCCAAATTTGTTGTTTGCATTTAAAGGGTATTTGTTGCCCAGTCCTCGAGAAAGGAGACCCTCTGAACTGCGCCAACTACAGAGGTATTAGTCTTCTTAACATCGCCTACAAGATTTTATCTGCCGTGCTGTGTGAACGCCTGAAGCCTTTCGTCAACAACCTGGTTGGTCCCTATCAGTGTGGCACTGCGGCAGACCTAGGAGAAAACCCAGGAAGTCCAAATCGATACACACCGCCTTTAAGGCCGCCTATGAGAGCATTTATCGAGACGAGCTATACAGAGCAATGTCTAATTTTGGCATCCCTGCCAAACTCGTGTCGTTTGTGCAGGATGACAATGGAGAATCCACGCTGCTCCATCAAGGTCGGTAATGCACTCACCGAGACCTTCGATGTCAAAAAAGGATTTAGACAATGCAATGCGCTGTCATGTGACTTCTTCAACATCGTTCTTGAAAGAGTAGTGCAAAACTAGAATGCTGACACCAGAGGCACTATCTTTCAAAAGTCCGTCCATCTGCTCCCCCACGCCGACGACATCGACATAATCGGCAGAACGCAGCAGGATGTCACTGGCGCGTTCGTGAGTATTGAGACGTAGGCGCGAAAATGGTTTTGGCGATCAATGAGGGCAAGACAAAGTATATGCTGTCATCAAGAAAGGACACCCAACACCGACGTGTCGGACAGAATGTCCCTATAGACAGATAAAACTTTGAGGTGGTTCAGGACTTTGTCTACCTAGGCTCCGCAACAGGCAATGACACCAGCGCTGAGATTAAACGAAGAATAACTCATGCCAACCGCTGTTTCTTTGGGCTAAGAAAGCAATTGAGTACCAAAGCCCTCTCTCGAACATGCAGATGCATGGACTCTAGCAAAAGCGGATGAGGTCACTCTTGGTTGTTTTTTAGAGGAAAATGTTTCGGGTAATTTTTGGTCCCGTCATAGACGGTAAATAGAGGAGGAGATACAACGACGAACTGTACGGGCTGTACAACGACATTGACTTAGCCAGAAGAGTGAAGGTCCAACGACTGAGGTGGCTAGGTCATGTAGAGCGAATGGACCGGAATGCTCCGGCCCGGAAGATTTTCCAATCCACACCCGAGTGACGGCGCCGTAGGGGAAGACCGCGACTCAGGCGGCGCACGCAAGTGGAAGGGGAAACTAAGCGTGCGAAACCGGATACAGCTGGCTGGAGACGTTTGTTTGTTGAGACACACGTCCACCCCGGACTGTAGCGCCATCCTAAGTAAGTAAGTAAGTAAGTAAGTATGTAAAGGGTCTTTCATTACCGACTTGACAACTTAAAATTTCAACCTTAAACCGATTACCAAACTGTCAATGTCAAAATATTCAGTAAAATCAACATTTTCATTATTGTGAAGTACACGAAGGAACAACGTTTATTAATAATTGAAATTTACTGCCGAAATTCCGAGTCGGTGGTCGCTACTTTAAGAGCGTTAACGCCAATTTTCGGCCGTAATTCTCGTCCCAGTAGACAAGCGATTCATAGTCTAGTGACAAAATTCAAGTCAGAATATTCGCCGCTTGATGTTGCCATGCCATTAAGACTACGTTTTACCCGAAGTATTTAGAATATTGCTGCCGTAGAGGCGTCGAGAAACGGACCCGTCTTTTGGATTGTGTGATTTAACGCCTCTAGACTTTTTTTATGTCGCTAGATTAAATCATTGTTCTATGCCAACAAGCCGGCGACGTTAGAGGAGCTTAGAGCCAATAATGAACGAGAAATAGCAGCCGTGGCGGTCGAAATGTGCTGCCGAGTCATCGTATTTTATTTAAAAGGAAGTTGTCAAGTCCTTAATGAAAAACCTTTTAGACATACATATTTTGCACATACATACTTCAAAAAACGATAGTTTGAACTGCACATCAAAAAAAATATTGTCGAACAGTGTTTAGACGTTGAATTCCTAAATTGGTTTGACACATCAGATGAGTGCTATGCACATAGACTTGAGACGACCAACTTCCTGATAAATGTTTTGCTATAAGCAGCAACGGCTGCTGGTGCAGCTGTTCGCCTCGATCACCAATACAGTGGACCGACACTCTGGTTTTCTGAATATGAGAATTATCTTTCCAAAGAACATACCCCAATTGAAAATATCGTTTGTTGGAAACGTAGCATTAGATGTGTATGCGTCGGCGAGGCTATTTCACACTACCTCCTCCAATCAGATACTGTTTGTATAACAATACCAGAAAATGCTTCTTTTATTAGTGTTCAATGCATGAACTAGAATACATTTGTGAGCGCTTGATCGGTTCACTAAAATCGAAAAACAATCAATTCTTATTCAATCAGAGTTTTGACATCAATAGCAGCGTTCGGAAATATCTAATTCAATTGTTTTATTTTTCATGCAAACTTATCGCTTAATTCTAATTTCATGAATTAATTTTGTATTGTTAATGTTCCCTTTTTAATATAATTTAGTGTTAGATTTTGTCAAATATTATGTTCATACCCTATTAATGTTAACACTCATCATATACTTATTTGATTACTGATTTGCTCTTGCTCTTAACAACTAACATTCGATTACTGTACGGACTCATATAGCATTGCGGAGACTATTTAAAAATTGTTTTAAATTCCTGTATAGTTAAACAAACATTGTGCAAAATCGTTTCTCGTCGGCTTGGATTTCGGGCACAGAAGAGATAAGTGCCTGCCTATCCCTACATATCTGAAATCTGAAATTATATTATAAAGCTGAAAAGTTTGTTTCTTTGTTCGGTTGAACGCGCTCATCTCAAGAACTACTGGTTTGAATTGAAAGATTCTTTTTGTGTTGGATAGTTTAGTTATCGAGGAAGGCTCTCCTTTATTATTCCTGGTCCCGTGACATTTTTTACTATGGTTCCATTTTTTGTAGTTTTTTTCCATAAAACGCGGATGAAACCGCTGTGAACAGCTTTGTTATAACAGTTTTTGGAGTAACTCTGTCTGTCTGTCCATCTGTAACGCTTTCACGGCTAAACTACTGAATCGATTTTGACGAAATTGAGTATATAGAGTAAGATTAAACCTCAAGGACATAGTAATATTATTTAGTCGCGGGCAACAGCTAGTCTGAAATAAATTTATAATTCGTCACTTTTTCTTGTTGGCTATCTTTTTCCTGTGTCAAGTGCTGGTCCTTCATTGTTCCCTTTTTCATACCAATATACAAAGATTCTCTTCGTCTTGACCTAGATTCCGTGGATATTCTCAAACAGATGGATTGCTTTGTATACTTGCGTGAGAAGACGCTGGCTTTTTTAGTAATGAATAGTGAATAAAATAAAGCAGCACCACCAAACAGCAGCCTTATGATCGACTGTGGCAATCTGTAAAACAGCGAACTCCAGCCTCACTTCACGTGGTAGCAGTCACAAGTTGCTGCTGTTCATTCTACCATTTTATATGAAATGACGGAAGCTAGGGCTATGTCGTCTTGTTCTTTAATAGTGAAGTTATGATCAGAATTAAAGGCAGAATTCATACTGGACCGCCTGTGGGCCTCTCATCACTCGGATCACTTTTTTACTGGCCAATCAAATTTTTTGCATTTGTGTGATCCAGGAGTTTTTTCTCCCGTTGTTGATTACTGATTGGTCGTCAGTAGGTATTGGGACCCTTGGGACTGGGAATTCTGAGCTAGAGCGAGAGGGAAGATATGAGGTTGGAGCTAGAGCGAGAGGTAAGATCTGACCTTGGAGTGACGCGCCGGCCGCCGGTGGTGGTTGTTAGTTTTTGTTATCAGTTTTGTGTGTTTATAGTGAATAGCTTGGAGATATTGACTTCCATAGTAATTAAACGGTTGATGCGATAAAGAAACCCCATGGATATTGGAAGCAACGGTGAATAGTGAGTTCAAGATCGTCTTTGTTTATACGACTAAATTGTGTATTGTAGCGATCTTGAGCTCATTTGTTTGTTTAGGACATTGCATTGTATATGGTTTCTTAGTTTGATTAATGTTAGACATTACATGTGTATGGTTTCTTAGTTTGATTATTTAATGTTTTATTTGTTCAGGACAATACATTGCGGGGCGAGATAATATAATATTATCGGCGTCAGATATGGCTCGCTCCCCCTTAAGATTCGCTGACCATATTGCTCTGTGTTACTTTTATCTTACTGACCACATTGTTTGAGAAGAAATTGTGATATTTTCGGAGGTATTTTCATGTATAAAAGGCGAGTGTTGAAGGTACTAAGTAACAGTTTATTTCAAATTAGACATGCAAAGAACATGAATTTCCTTAACCAACTGGGTAAAGTAAAGCCCCTAGAGGGTCTGAAAATGGTAGAATTGGGGAAACGGAGTCGTATCTTGAAGGCGATGCGGTGTCAGACCAAGTATGGACCAAAGATCCTGGTAGAGCTGGAGGCGAAAAAGGTATTTTTGCCTCTCAGATTCAACGCAATGGAGGAGGACACCATTACCCAACTCCCCTTATATGAGATGGAAGTCATCAAAGCGGTTGGAAATTCCTTTGAGTTGGCGTTCCATCCTGTTGCAGAGGAAGACGATGAGGTGCAAGTTCCCTACTCACAACCATTTTTATAAAATAAAAAATAAATTAAAAAAAAAAAAAAAAAAAGTGAAACAAAGAAATTAACTGTTCTTTTTCTTTTTTATTGGTTTATTCGACTTTTAAGTGCTTTGAGGTGGTTAAAGATTACCCAACCTTTGTGAAAAGATTCAATTTGCGTGGTCGTAAAATTGAATTCCGGATTAGGGATGTAGCAGACAACTTTGAACCATCTAGCTGGATTCAGAATGCAGTGAAAGGGATATTTAAAAAAGTGACTAACGATTTGGATCCTTCTGATATGGTGGGTATAACATTTACAGGGAAGAATTTCGAACACCATGGTCCTGGTTGGATGAGCTATAGAAAGGCATCCGATTTAAAGTGGAGCGAGGTATGGGATTTAATCACTAAAATTTTCCAAAGCAATTCCGAGGGCTTAAGCACGGATACTTTCCGTATAAATCTTACATCGATAAGGCCTCCTAAAGGACAAGGAAATGATCGAAATAAGAAATACTCGATGACAACAAGGAATTAGCTATTCGCTGCACATATGATAGCAATTATAAGCTACGATCTTTGAGTATTTCATGCTTCGAGTATCGAGAATATGAACAGGAAAGGATTTTAAGTAATGGTGAAATCGAGTTCTTTACAAATCAGGAATTGAGGCATGAGCCCAACATGGAACTAGTGAATCTCAAATCGATGAAACAAGCATATATAATGACCATTTCATAAAATAAAAAAAAAAAAAAAAAAAAACCATTAAATTAATTGTTTTTTATTAATCCATGAATTGTTAGTGGATGGGAAACCCAACCATTTGACATATACTTTTTCGTCTTTTGTTGCAAGAATCTTTTCCACGAGAAATATGTTGGGAAAATTCGTCTTTTGTAATTCGTGTGCATAGAAACTCCCTCTAATAGGCTGACCTTGAAAATCTTCAATTAGATATGTAATAGGGTTTGTTATCTGAACTTTTCTTATTTTGAATATTTCAGTTGTCCAGTTTGGTGTGTATCCTTTTTCGAAAGCATGTTTAAACTTGCTTATTCGAACGTTATTGCCAACTTCGTATTTTCCCTTCTCAGCAATTTTTATTCGTTTATAAACTCCTGATAGTAATTCTTTGACATTGTTTTTATTTATATCAACGGGACGTTTTTTTATTGTTCTATGTACCGAGTGATTATATGCATGCAGCAAATCCTTATAAATGGGTAGCCATTTGTAGTTCCCATTGAAACTGAATTCTTTCCACATTTTCTCCTTAAGGGTGCGGTTAAAGCGTTCAACAATTGATGCTTTTAATGTACTGTACGTTGAGTAGTGATTAATTTTGTAGGTATTCATCAAATTTTGGAAGGCCTTGTTGAAGAATTCTTTACCATCGTCGGTTTGCAAATTTTTAGGTGCTCGATTTGAATTGGTAAAAATTGTTCTCATAGCTTGTGTTGTAGCTGATGCAGTCTTATGTTTCAAAGGAACGACCCAAGCATACTTTGAAAAAGTATCAATTACGGTTAGTAAATAGTTGAACCCCTCATTCTCATCACTGTATGGTATCATTTCAACCAAGTCTGCTTGCCATAGATCATCAAAACCCTTAATAATAACTCTTCGTCTGGTGAAATTCCTTCGGGCTGGCTTGTGCAGCTCACCAACAACTTTTCTTTTACTCATCCTAAAAACGAGTGAATAGAAACAAGGAGAGGTTTTGTATTTTATTAGATATTTTATTTGACCAATCGTCGATAAAGTAACATCAATTTCTTAATTCTAATCAATCTGCTTTCAACCATATAGCATGCGCAAGTATCTGGTCCTTCTTGACAGAGATTTGCAGACCAGGGGCAATTTATAAAATGACACCCAGGAACAGAGGTGGTGGAAGATACGTTTTCAAAGTTCCTCAGAAAACTAATGCAATCAATAATTTCATTGAAATGTTCCTCAAGAAGAGTTTGGTTATTTGTTTTTAGAAATGTTAACATCTCATCGAAGATCGTAGACGTATTTACTGCAGACATGATTTCAAATCGAATTCCGAATGCGTACTAAATTGGTGAAAAACTAGTTGTTGCCTCTCTAATAGGTTCACCACTATTTTTATACTTCTCGAAAATATCCAACATATACTTTCTAATTTTGTTTAATAATTCAAGAGTCTTCAAATTTTGCTCATCGGTGTATGACCGCAAATCCGCACCCATTTTTCCCAGTTTATCTTCGATGATTTGTAGCTTCAGTGCCTCATCATTTATAGTCCCCATGAGTGCGTTGAAATTGTTGTCTACATACCGTCGATGATTTAGCATGTTTTTATCTTGAACATCTATGTTGCTATCTACGTATTCCTTATTTGCCGCCTGTGTTGGGTTTACAGGTTTTCCAACATTGTTTAGACATTTTCCCTGAATATCGAAATCACCATTAGGTAGTAGTCTAAATCCTACGCCAGCAGGTCCTCGCGAACTCTCGGTTGTTCTATGAAATTGGTTGGAGCTTCGTCCGAACTTGTCAACACTCATTTTATTAATAATGAAGATTATTCTCTAAACGATGTCTAATATATAGATAATGTTCGTTTCCAACGCGAATTGATTTTATATAGGCCAATTCCTGAACCAAGTGTTGAGGTTAAATCCATGCAGGGCGATTTCTATCCGGTCGGTTCCTATCCGGTCGGTTCAGGTGTGAGGCCATACTGATTTGCTTGCTTTTAATGGATTGAATTGATTATTAGTGTATGATATCTGATTCACGTAATTCTTCTACAATTGAGTTAACCTCATTTTGAAGATTATTATTGCCGGCTCTTTGAGATGCAATTAAAAGCCTTAATCTATTGACGAGTTCATTGGGGTTATCCCAATACACATATTCGACGGGTTTATTTGAATAACTCATATCAGTTGAATTACTATTGTATGCTTTTCCAATTTTCTTTATGACTCTCTGCGTTAGGTGCTGAAGTAAAGGTTGGATTATATGTTTATACTTATAACCTCTGTTGCCTTTAACCTGTAAGTTACTATCATAGTTTTTCAAGTGTGCTTTTGTTTTTTGTAATATCTTTAGATATTGATCCAAGTCTTCATTGGTATATCGATCTTTTCTAGGGTTTTTTCGAAATATTAATTCATAAAGGCCATTCGTTCCATGGAAGATTTCATCATCAATGACGAAATTCTTGTGTTCGTTAATTACAAAACTTGATCTACCTAATTTCGTTGAATTTGATTCCACGTCGAAATGTGGACCATAGATTTTGTCACGATTCGAATCTGATGGGGATGATCGATTAACTGGAGTGCTTTGATCAAAGCTATTGTCGTAGGGTGTCCTAAATGAATTATCATTGTTCGTTGTCTGATTTGATTCTGGAGATGAGAAGTCAAAACTTGCATTAGAAATGGATTTTTTTTCTTCTTCTGGGTATTGTAAACGTCGTCGTAGTAGTTGTTGATTCTTTATTTTCATATCTATATTATTGTAAGCAATATCTGCAGCAGCAGTATCATTTTGAGTATGAGCACTTTTGACATTTTTCACGATTTCTTTTAAGGGTTCAACTATTGGTTTAAAAGTAGTCTCAAGTTCCGCATCCTTCGTAGTTTTTCCATACTGAAGAAACATATATTTTCTCTTTAAAGCTTTTTTAGTTTTTACTAAATCTTTAAGTAAATTTTCATCAACATCCATAATTGTCGAATACAGGGACGAATGCTCTAATCGTATGTAATCATTTAAACCGCTGATTTATGACTGAATAGATTTATATAGATACAGTTTCTTTAAATGAATTATTATATCGGCCTTTATTCAATCTAAAATCTTTATTAATAACCAAAAACCCATATGTATCTTTACAGCATTTTTTACACAATTCCTTGAATTGATTGAATGTCATGTCAGAGTTGACATGATCGTTGTATATATGCTTCAGGTTAAGTTCGTCTTGCTTAAAAATAACTAAATAGTTTGCATTGTCTCGAATCAAGTGTTTTGGTATATGTGTATAAGATTGACACAAGTAGAAACTATCCACGTCATTATGTCGACCCATGCAGAAATATTCTCGAATATTGTTTTGCTTATCACAAGCCACATCATCGAATATAAAAACTGAGTTTCGATTTGCTTCAGAAGGCGTAATAATTTCACAATTATTTGAAAACTCATTATATCCCATACCCGTGATGGACTCTATTAGCTTTCTCAGGTATGCATACTTTGGTTGATGCAGAGACTTTGAGTATATGTAGAGATTTTCAAATTTTAAACCATTTGGATCGAGGAGAATGCTCAACATGACATTGGTTTTTCCACAATTTGATGGACCCACAATTATTCCTCTAATACTATTAGGAAATATTGCTCCATGTTTCCTGCGTACTTTAATTTTACTATCAAAGTTCTTAACTTTAATAAAATCTCGTTGTTGTTGTTTTATGAACCTCATTCTGCTATTGAATGAAACTAATCAATATAAAAGATCATGTTTTATAGTTGAGAAATTCATAATTGTTCAACATATACAACAAGAAAGTCGTATAAAATGATAAATTATAGTGTGAAAGCCAACAGTTGGAAAGATACATTCAAAGGGTACGGATTAGTGAATTCCTTAATCGAAAAATTACCAATTGAATTACATCTTCCCTCATATAACTTCTGTGGGCCAGGGACTAAATTGAAAGAACGCCTTGCTAGAGGAGATAGGGGAGTTAATCAGTTGGATGAAGCCTGTCGCGAACACGATATTGCATATGCTAACAATAAAAATCTACCTGAACGACATATTGCAGACAAAATTTTAACTGAAAAGGCCTGGCAGAGAGTAAAGGCAAAAGACTCATCGATAGCAGAGAAAATAAATAGTATATTAGTAACGAATATGATGATGAAAGCTAAAACGAAACTTGGTATGGGTTGCAGCAAAGCCAAGAGAAGGAAAAGAAACCCACGCAAAAAGTATAATTTATTTAAAAAAGCCATTATGGAGGCTAGAAATGCTATTCGAGACACTAGAAACGAAGATCCTAACATAATTGCAACAACTGCTCTACAAGCAGCTAAAAAGATCATTAAAAATAAACGAAAGAGCATTACAATTCCTCGAGTAATACCTCTACCGAAAATTGGTGGTTTCTTACCATTGTTACCTATTTTAGCTGGGCTATCGGCTATTGGATCAGTAGTTGGAGGAGCTGCGGGCGTAGTTAAAGCTATAAATGAATCAAAGGTAGCCAAGAAACAATTGGAAGAGAATAAACGTCACAATCAGACTATGGAAGGAATTAAAATTAAGCATGGTAGCGGACTTTATCTACAGCCATATAAAAAAGGATTTGGACTTTTCCTTAAACCATACGATTCAAAAAACTTTTAAATTCGCTACCTAATCGTCCACTCACCAATATTGATATTATGAAATTTGGAAAATTGAATATACCATGCTTCAGGGGTGTTTACATGAGTGATAAATTACCAGTAAGATCTGATAACAAGGAATGTGGTGTAATTAATTTGGACAATGAGAGTGGGCCAGGGACACATTGGGTAGCATACATTAAGAATAAAAATATTGTCAAATATTTCGATAGTTTTGGTAACTTAAGACCACCCATAGAGGTTGTACGATATTTAGGTGAAAATATTCACTATAATTATAACAGCTGTCAAAATTTCAATACATTTATATGTGGTCATCTATGTTTAAAGTTTCTAATTGAGCAAAATATAAATAAATAGAGTAAAATCAATATATTGTGTTTCATTTCTATTCCAATAGTTATGTCGTTAACACTCACTTTAAGCGGAAACCAATCTACTCTCACTGCAGAGTACTTTCCTCCAATTGTCCTAAATTCTGATTATGTGTGTGGCTTAGTTGATCTGCAGACCTATAATTCTATACCTAATGTGGATAAATTAAATAATTTATTTCATTGTGGTGATGGTGGTGGTGGTGGTGGTAATGGAGAAATCAATACTGAATTTACAGAGGGCTCTTATGAAATTGAGGATATTAATAAAATAATTCAAAAGGTTCTGAACACACACAATGAGAATAGCGTTGAAAAAGTTATAATCAAATTAAAAGCCAATAATAATACTTTGAAATGTGAACTGTACAGCAATGTGGAAATCGATTTTACACAAGACCGATCTATTGGTTCTCTTTTAGGATTCAGTAAGAAGAAACTAGCTCCTAATATTCTGCATGTATCTGACCAGTATGTTAATATCAATAGAGTGAATATTGTACGAGTTGAATGTAATTTAATTGACGAAACATATATCAATAGTCAACCTGCTCATATACTACATGAATTTTCAGTCAACGTTAGTCCAGGATATAAAATAGTTGAAGTTCCACACAATGCCATCTATTTGCCAGTGAACGCTAAGAGGATAAGTTCTATAACATTGAATCTCTTGGATCAGGACGGAAATCGTATAAACTTTCGAAACGAAATCATAACAATTCGCTTGCATTTGAAACCACAATAATGATAGTATATAATTACCCCTCAAGTTATAAAAGAGCAGGTAACACTACTAACTCTAGCAATATACTATCATCTTCTGATAAGAGAACATCAAAACTTACTATAGAAAATCAACAATTTCTATTGTCACTGGGATATAAATTAAAACATTAAATCAATCCTAACAACATGCTGAATATTTTCGAAGAACCAAAGTTTGAGGAGAGTATCTCAAAACTGAATTATCACACCTATTCACCATATCTGAATAACTTTGAGAAAAATGACATTATACAAATTTGTGTCCAACATCAAAATCTTAATATTTTGCCTTCAGAAAGTTACATTTATATTGAAGGTACTGTATCGAAATCTGATGGATCGGCAGTTACGAAAACAAAACTTGTAAACAACGGAATAGCTTTCTTATTTGACGAAATACGTTATGAATTAAATGGCGTGGAAATTGATAGCAATCGTAATGTTGGCATAACATCAACTATTAAAAACTACATTTCTTTAAACAAAAACGAAAGCGATATGCTATTGAATGCATCTTGGTCGCCCAACTCTTCAATTAATCTGGATAGTTTCTACTTTAATTTTTGTATACCTCTAAATAAATTACTGGGTTTTGCTGAAGACTATAAGAGAGTAATACCCAATGGACGCCATGATTTGATTCTAACACGGTCACGCACAGATGATAATTCATTAATTGCTGACGATGATGAAAAAGCAAAGATAAAATTACTTAAAATACAATGGAAAATTCCTCATATTACACTGTCTGATTCTTACAAATTAAAACTTTACAAACCTATTAATAATGGTCAAACTATGAAGCTTGCCTTTCGTAACTGGGATCTGTATGAATATCCTACTTTGCCCAGCACCAATCATCATATTTGGAATGTGAAGACAACCTCACAAATGGAGAAGCCACGCTACATTCTCCTTGCATTGCAAACTAACAAACGTAATCTACTAAAAGGAAATCCAACTTATTTTGATCATTGTGATATTACAAACGTGAAGGCATACTTAAATTCTGACGCTTACCCCTGTGAAGATTTAAATTTATCCTTTGATAAAAATAATTACAGTTTACTATACAATATGTACTGCGACTTTCAAAAAACCTACTACAACCGACTAGTTGCTGAACCACTCTTACCAAGAGATACATTTAAATCTCAAGCGACAATTTTCGTTATAGATTGCAGACATCAGAGTGAAATAATCAAAAATGGTCCAGTTGATATTCGCATTGAATTCAAAACAACAGGAACAAAACCAATCCCAGCAAATACGTCAGCCTACTGTTTAATGTTACACGATCGCCTCGTAAATTATAATCCACTCAGTCAAATAGTTTCGCGAGAAATCTAATTTCTTAGTTCAAAGTTAACTCTTGTGGGGAAAAGACACTCATGCATAAACCATGTATTTTATACTTGACGTACAAGGTTTCAAAGGACCTAATAATAAGTTTATCGCTAAAGAAATAGCAATACTACACAATGGCCATCATCATCATTTCATCATCAAACCACCATTCAACTCTGACCAATTATCATCTGCATTAAGAAGACAAGTTCAATGGCTTTACCAAAATCATCATGGCCTAGTTTGGGATGGAGGTTTCACCGAATTTAAGAAAGTTCGGAAATACCTTCGCGTGAAAATAAAAAATACAATTTTGTACGTCAAAGGAGTTGAAAAAGTTCAATGGATAAAGGAGTTACTTTGCGATGAAAATGTTGAAGTGATGAATATCGAAGAAGTTGGCTGTCCTAATTTCAACGAATTGAAGCGACTCTATCCTTGTGAAATAAAATGTTCGCTCCATAGCAAATGCTGTGCCCTACAAAATGTATACCTATTGGACAAATTCTTATCTGGAAATTAAATAAAAACCAATTTCTTCTTTTTTAAATACAAATGTTTTTTCTTTATTTACGTCTTTTATAACCATATGGAAGGGAACTATTGTCTTCGAGAAATCTACGTTTTTCTGACCTGGGTTTGTATGTTTTTGTTTCAGCAATTGTTATGACCTCGTGCTCTCGTGTCCGGCGAATATTATTTGATAAAATTTGGATATCATCGGCATTCGCAGCATTAAGTACAGCTTCTTTGATTGTCTCAAAATTTACTTTCTTCGATGCTGAATAATTCAAATTGATTCCTTTTACTTTACACACGATTTTTTCAGTGCCATCTTTTGTACTAAAGACTTTGTAGGAATAATTTTTGGGGCCTCCACTTACGAATTCAGTAATATAACTTCCATACCCATAGCATTGTAACTCGTCAGTCATATCCCCTATAAATTCACCAGTCTGTGGATCAGGTTCTCCTTCACGACTTACATAGATTACAGAATCGGTGTCGTAGTACAAGACTCTAGCTCCTAATATTTCCAGGTAACTATACAATTTCAGACGAGCTTGTGTGGTAGTATAAGCTGCAATACACACATTAACAGTTGATAAGGTCTCCGCTTCTTCTTCTTTATACAACCAACTTACTATAACATTTTCCTCATTTATAGGTAGAATGTGACAGACTTCAATAGTTGGATTTGTAAGCATTTGGAATAATTCTGATGGACTATTAATTATACATGTTTTCGATTGATTTTCTCTTTGTCCAAATTTACCCCAAAATGAATTAAGTATGAGCTTAGCAAAAGATCTCTTCCCAGGGTTATCACAAATTTGTGCAAAATCGAGTTTAACATCTTCATTACTCAAAAAGTCAGCTACATATTTCTTTTTCTCTTCCATTGTAGCACATTTATCTGGCCACCCTGATGCTTCCTGTTTCATTTTAATGAATTTATTCATCATTTGACTGAAAAGGCCATCTGATTTTTCCATTTTATTATATTGAATCATAGAATATTCCCATATTTCGAAAATATCTACTATCTTATACCCTTTATCCTTTGCTTTTAAGACCTCATCAATAATCCAGGTTCCGTGTATAGCTCTTTCATCATCAGTATGGGCGCAGCGTTCGTCTTGAGACATTTGTTTGCTGCATGTTCTACACAATGTAAACATAAGCTTATTATTTTGTTTAATAGGCAATACCGGATGTAACAATTGCTCTGGAGGTATTATTTTACATTTTATAATCCCATTCGTGTTTTTTAAGTCGATTTGAGAACAATCGGTGGTGTGAACTTTAGGGTGATCCACTGGATATTTCCCGTATTTGCAAACCCATGGGTATAGGGAGCATACATCTATGTACTTGATTTTTTCACCTTCCTTACATTTATAATAATTATATGTGTTCCCCGTACGGCCCCCATAAAATGCGTCGCGATGATTTAATGGGCTTTGTTGTATTAAAGGATGTGTTTTTAAATATTTGACATCATCAGTACTCAATTGTTTCTCGAATTCACAAGCCCACATTTCAATTGCCTTGTACCCGAACTGCCTTAGCCGTGTAGATTTAGCCATGGTTTTTTCATAGCGTAGATTTAACGTGTCGCACGGATCTTTGCTTAAAGGCATGTCGCGAAACGTTTTCAAACATGAGTGGCCATGATAATAACAACCGTGGAACTCAAACACCTCTTTATGTTTCCTTGCAAAAACCGTCAACTTTCACACCACATACTACCGCTTCTCGCTGCTTAGCTGCATGTTGAATGTAACAATTCCGTCTCCTTTCTTCCAAAATAAGCCATTTAATTGCCTGGATCGACTGATTATCAGTTTGTCTGTATCCATTTCTAGGTATTAAGCCTATAGTGTTTGGTTTAAGAAAATTACGACGGTACACCAAGTTGCATGCTGATGCTATAGTCACAGCTTCCAAAAACGGTTCCACATTACACTGCTCAAGGAAAAATTTTCTGAATTTTATACATGCTTCAGATAAGATCTGTACATCGCTTTCACAGTATGCAACAAGGTCTCGCTGCATATTAAATTCACTTTGTTTATTTTCTTCATACCATTTAAAGAATACATCCCGATCATTTATCTTCATGGCATCCGGATTGTAATATTCTGCAGGCGGCAGTGGACCAATATAGTTTTCATTTTCGATGGTATTAAAGAAATGCGGAAAATACCCCTTTTTTAACTCTTGCGGTAAATCGAAAGCTTTTGGAAGAACTGATAGAGCCATGGGAAAATAGTTCAATGAGTCTATGAATTTCACATTCCCCAATCCCATGAGTATTATTTTAGTTCCCCTCATAATCAATTCGGGGTGAAATTTTGTATTTTGCAAGATATAGTTTAAAATAAATTGGTGATCATATGCCTGCCCATTATGAGCCAAAACAATAACTTTTGTGAAACTTTTTCGGGCGTTCAAAAGGTGCTCTAAGAACTCGGATATAACATTCTGACCCTTTTTTATATTAAGTCTGAATTTACATTTCTGACAGAAGTGTAGATTATTCTCATCCAAACAAAGGTCACATCTTTGCTGGAAAACACATAAATTCGGTTCATGAAGTTTTACTGGAACAGCATAGTCTTTTATCACTTTTTCAGCAATAATCGTTTCTTGACGACTCTCCAAATCATAAAACACATAGAGAACATTGCCTAATTTTGGTCTTCTAGTGTCGCATCGAATATAACACAAGTGTTCTTGGGAAACGTGTTTATTACAATTTTTACAATAGTATTCATTACAAGTATGTTCTCTATCTCTTCTATATGTTTTCAGACAATCAACACATTTTTTAACTGTTTCACAAATTGCTCGGTTTCCTGTTGACCCCGAAGCCTTATGGTTATCAAAACATTCCTGTCCTCTAAAACTTCTATTGCAATCTTTACATACAATTTCGGATAGATTTTGAGGACATATAGGTGATTGCTGACATTGAGGGCATGACTTTACACATCTATGATCGGTTTTATTATTGAATGGTACACTACAAATTTCGCAAAAATAAGCACAACCAAATGCCGCTGTCAAAGATGTTATAACATTGAAGTGACCTTTGTAAAACAGTAAATTTATTCTCTTATCACTGTTATATGTATCGTCTTCGAATATAATACTTCGTCCTTTTTGCTCATATTCGTAGACTGTGATCTTATAATTCTTCAAATAACTTTGAAAAGTGCGAAGCTCTGGAATACCACAACCTTCGGAAGGTATACTAACACCGGTCAAAATTATTAGATTAGCCGTTCGAAGATCTTGAGATTTACCAATATTGCGCCGAATTTTTGCATATTCTGAGTCTTTATCAATAAAGGCAATTGCAACAACTAACGCACGAGGTAAACATAGGTTGTCTTTGTTTCTTATTACAATGATTCCCCTCCGCTTTTTGCATTCTTCATCGAAAGAATTGTATTTCTTATTTCGATCATTTCCTTGTCCTTTAGGAGGCCTTATCGATGTAAGATTTATACGGAAAGTATCCGTGCTTAAGCCCTCGGAATTGCTTTGGAAAATTTTAGTGATTAAATCCCATACCTCGCTCCACTTTAAATCGGATGCCTTTCTATAGCTCATCCAACCAGGACCATGGTGTTCGAAATTCTTCCCTGTAAATGTTATACCCACCATATCAGAAGGATCCAAATCGTTAGTCACTTTTTTAAATATCCCTTTCACTGCATTCTGAATCCAGCTAGATGGTTCAAAGTTGTCTGCTACATCCCTAATCCGGAATTCAATTTTACGACCACGCAAATTGAATCTTTTCACAAAGGTTGGGTAATCTTTAACCACCTCAAAGCACTTAAAAGTCGAATAAACCAATAAAAAAGAAAAAGAACAGTTAATTTCTTTGTTTCACTTTTTTTTTTTTTTTTAATTTATTTTTTATTTTATAAAAATGGTTGTGAGTAGGGAACTTGCACCTCATCGTCTTCCTCTGCAACAGGATGGAACGCCAACTCAAAGGAATTTCCAACCGCTTTGATGACTTCCATCTCATATAAGGGGAGTTGGGTAATGGTGTCCTCCTCCATTGCGTTGAATCTGAGAGGCAAAAATACCTTTTTCGCCTCCAGCTCTACCAGGATCTTTGGTCCATACTTGGTCTGACACCGCATCGCCTTCAAGATACGACTCCGTTTCCCCAATTCTACCATTTTCAGACCCTCTAGGGGCTTTACTTTACCCAGTTGGTTAAGGAAATTCATGTTCTTTGCATGTCTAATTTGAAATAAACTGTTACTTAGTACCTTCAACACTCGCCTTTTATACATGAAAATACCTCCGAAAATATCACAATTTCTTCTCAAACAATGTGGTCAGTAAGATAAAAGTAACACAGAGCAATATGGTCAGCGAATCTTAAGGGGGAGCGAGCCATATCTGACGCCGATAATATTATATTATCTCGCCCCACAATGTATTGTCCTGAACAAATAAAACATTAAATAATCAAACTAAGAAACCATACACATGTAATGTCTAACATTAATCAAACTAAGAAACCATATACAATGCAATGTCCTAAACAAACAAATGAGCTCAAGATCGCTACAATACACAATTTAGTCGTATAAACAAAGACGATCTTGAACTCACTATTCACCGTTGCTTCCAATATCCATGGGGTTTCTTTATCGCATCAACCGTTTAATTACTATGGAAGTCAATATCTCCAAGCTATTCACTCTAAACACACAAAACTGATAACAAAAACTAACAACCACCACCGGCGGCCGGCGCGTCACTCCAAGGTCAGATCTTACCTCTCGCTCTAGCTCCAACCTCATATCTTCCCTCTCGCTCTAGCTCAGAATTCCCAGTCCCAAGGGTCCCAATACCTACTGTCGTCTTTTTACGACACCGGTGATCTCCAGTCATTTCAATTCGCGGATTTGCATGCACACTTGTGGGCGAGCCTAGAATGGAGTTCTCCCTTTTGCTTTTGTCGTCATTTGCCGCAAGGACTGTGTTTTGGAGAGCTCTGCATTGTCATTCTTAACCCGTCTCTAGGCTTGAAGGAATTAAGCGTTCGTTTTATTTCACACACATTGAATTCGAATGTTCGAATCATTCTATGTGAAATTCTGGTGCTTGATACTATACCACTTTACCTTCGACATCGACTTTCTCAAAGCTAATGACATTCGAATTCCTTATTTTATGAACAGATGGCTGTTGAAATTCCTGATTTGATACAATCCGAGTGGCTTACCTCACAAACCTCAGAGCCGATCTAATGATTTTTTCCTGTCACTTGGGGTATTGAACTCAATTCCCTTTTCGGGTCTTTCGTCTTCGTTTTTGAATAAAATAATATCCAACATTTCTTCTAAACTGCTTTTAAATAGGTATGTACTATTTTTCGCTGCCACCTCTGGCAAAAATTCAACAAACTTCCAAGACTAAAATTGTCAGGAGAAGATTTCTTGAATGTTCCTCTTGAATGTTCCTCTTGTCATCGTCGCAAAACTATAACCCTTTCATTCGTGGCGAAAATATAACCTCACACTCATGAGCAGTATGGAGAAACTATCTAAACCAAATGAAAAGACTCTCCTGAGTGCAGACTTTGTCTTGAAGAGGACGAGTCAACTGAACACATTTTATGTGAATGTCCAGCCCTTAATGGAATTATGTAGAAAGAAGATCTTTTTCAGGAAACAAATGAGCCCCGAGGACATAAAGAATTTTTCGACTGGTAAAATTGTTCGCTTTACACGGAAAGTAGAAATTCTACTAGTTTAAACTTTTTCTGGCCCATACGGTACAAAAGATCTTTTAGGTCGAAGTGCCACCCCCCACCCCCCTATTAAATCGCCTTGATGAGTCAGAAGTTTGGAAAAAAGGAGAAACTATAGGCCCACATAAGAGCTGTTTGGGTAAAATAATAATTGACATAATAATGGGCATAATACAACTAGCTGCTTCGCGAGGAAACTGGTTTCCTTATTTTGTTTTATGATAGGAAAAATTATGGTCTCCTCTTAAAAAAAAACTCGAATATGTATCCTCCTTTTATTTATTTGCGCCCGCCAAAGACTCTTAAATTGCGATTAAAAAAGACTTCTAAGAACTTCGTCATCAAAACAAAACCTCAAACCAAAGAGCCACAAATTCTGCAATTTTGCAAAGCAATTAAACGTAAACCCAATGCAGTTCCTTTAGTCATCTCCATTAAAATTGCTTCTGAATTTCTCCCCAAAACAAAAAAAAAACCAAAATAAAAAATGGGGGTATATCCCCAAAAATACGCTCATCCCAATCCAAAAACTACAAAAGAACGCACTTTAAAAGAATGAAGGTACAGAGCAGTACAGAGTACAAACAAATGGCCGCGAAGCTATATCGGTTCGGTAGGTACCTCATCGTTAAAAGAATTTAAAAAAGTGGTCGGTCGACTCTTTAGTTCTTCCTATCTCTTCTTCGTCTTTGTCGTTCTTCTTTATCTTTAACTCTACGCATTTTTTTCCTTTTTGTTGTTTTCGAAGATCTTTTCTTCTTTTCGATGCACCTTGGGCCATCTGCTTCTACTATACGACTATATTTCATTTCTTCACCTTTCTTGGTGATCTTTTATTTTTTTCTTCTTTAATTTTTTGTTGTTGATAATGCAGGGCAGCAGTGCATATTGGATTTTGTATTTTTTGTTTTAAAAATTATTCTTTCATATATCTCAGCCAACATTCTTAAATATTTTATCGACAAACAAATTTCTGCAATGGTACACGAGAATGAAGGTTAAAAATAAGAAAACAAAACATTTTTGAATTTATGTTTGTTTGAAAGGAGCGGCAAATAGAAGGCCGACCTTCTGCTCGCATCATAATCACTATCTACCGTTCCTGAACCTCGAAGTTGTGTTTTTTGTTTTGTTTTTTTGTCGTATTTATTCTTTTGAATCGTTGCAGTTTTTATTTTGAGATAGGTAGGTAAATAGATACACTTCGCACCAAAAAGGATACCCCTATTTGCATGCAGTTTAGAGGATACGCAAACAAAGTAGATAAACATATCTAGTGGATATGAAAGCTAAGCGCTATATATGTATGTACCTATTTGAATAGGAGATGGATGTTTTTTTTCTGCGATACAAATCTATATTGTAGGAATACACAGGATAACAACGGATATATTTTTGTGTAAAAATGGCTTAAGGAATTGTGACTGTTTGATTATGTTGTATTCTTAACACGCTCTCTGCACTTACGATAAATTCATAACAGAAAACATTTTTTTTGCTGGGATTTTACTACCTATAGCTCGAACGAAATCACTTAGCCAACGGTCGGTTGAGCAGAGAGAAGATTTAAGAGAAAAAAAATGATGCGCAAGAGATTTAAGAAGTGAAGGATATTTCCTAAATTTTACAATTCCTAACTCAACTTTGTTTTTCATTTAAATTAAAATGCTATTGCAGATGAGTTTTATTTTTGACAAATTAAGAACCTGGTATCTGGGGCAACGTGTTAACATACCTACTACCTATATATATATTGAAACGGAATACAGAATATTCGGGCATTACTTTAAAAATTCATTTTTTTTATTCATTACATAGGTACCAACTTACATACTAGACAAAAATGATTAAATCTAACTTAAAATTAACTGAATACTTAACTTATTCTAAATCAATTGTCCTTATGCAGACGTTTTAAACTTAACTATAACCTTATAATTATTGCCTTTCGGCCTAAAAACTATGTTACGAACTTATTTTACATATTGTTCCTATTCATCGGGAATTTTTTTTTATAAGGATTCCGGGCACTCGTTGCATTACGCAACAAGTGGTCAAAATCCCAAATGCTTTCAGAGTGCCTGGCAGTCGCCAACCTGCACACGAGCCTTACAACCCTCAGTCACCTCCCGGAAGCACCACCACGAGTTGAAGAGCCCGGCCTCTCCGAGAAATACCCTAGCTAACTTAGTCTAACTTATAAACTAAGAGGATGTTACCTAGAGTAACGCACCGTCTTGGAAGGGGATTGTTGACCCCTCAACAAGCCACCCGAATTCGGGGAATTTCTTTTCAAATGTATCCCTCTTCGCTATTGCTGTACTAAAACAGAGAAGCGTACTTTCTATGTACATTTGAATGGGGTTAGTAAACCCCAAAGATCAGGCTATTGTCGCTAGCCATCGCCCTTGCAACATGCCTTCGAGTCACCTAAGTAAGGAAATTGTCAATCCTATTCAACTGAGCACCATCATATATGACCTTGTTGGGATAGTATTTTACCTATATAGATTCAAGCGTTCGGAACAACCGGATACATGCCCTGAGACATTGCCCCCCCAAAACCCGAATCTTTTCCATATAACTAGTTGCTATATTAAACCAGCAATGATCGGCCTTATAAGAGCCACGTAGTATATGACCTTCACTCTGGAATCAAGTTGACTGCTATGAAACAGTCTCCTTGTCAGATCATAAGCCTTCTTGGCCCCAGCAAGACAAGCAACTATATGTCTATTGAAATACAGATACTTGTCAAGCCAGATACCCAGATATCTAGCTACGCTTCTCAAATGGCTGCCCATTTTGTTCAATAATGGCCAATTTCTTCCAGTTTTTCCTGGTATCCCTAGCCAATGTTGTTCTGAACAAGATTCCAGTCGTCCCAATATCCCTTCATTTGATCGCAGTCACGCTGCAAAAGAATGTTAATGACCTCGATTTTAGGAACTGATCTGTTGCCACCAAATCGTCGGCATCGCTATAGCATTTCTGAGTGAACCCACCAGATCACTCTTATAAATGTTAAACAGGATCGGAGAATTCACCGCACCCTGCTGTAAACCGTTTTTAATTACAAAGGCTCTGCTCGAAGTCACGTTGCAACATTTGACAACGAACTTCTTTCCCATAAGCATATTGTAAATTCCATATAGCAAAGATTTGTCCATCCCCCGCCTTGCCAACTTGTAAAAAAGTCCCTCTAACCATACGGCGTCGAAAGCCTTCTCAAAATCAACCAGACAAGCACCCCTGCATTGGTTCTTGCATTTTTTCCACTGAATGTCTTAAACCATTTTCGACGCAGCATAAATAGTGCCATGCCTCGCCCAGAAACCAAACTGGTTGTCCGGAGTTATATTATTGTACTTGACCCACTTCATCCGGCCTCTTTTGACATAATTTTCAAAGACCTTGCCAATATTCGGAACCAGACTAATCGACCGGAGATTGGCAGGGTTCATCCTATCTTTACCCTTTATCGGGATTGCGTGTACCACAGCTACAGTTGTTAAATAGCGTGGTGAAAATATCTACAGCCTCCAGAGGCAGGTGCCTCAATACGACGTTTGGGACACCATCCACCCCGCAGATGGTGGATATTCTTTAGTGACTCAAAGATGCGCAGAAGATCATCCTTCGACACCAACAAGTGCGATGCATCTCGGCCATTGGCGACAACTGCATTAGCATGGTTTTCATTATTGAATACGGTGAATCTGTTATTCTCAGATCGCAAATTCTCAATTTCGGTACGCAGATAGAAGTGGCTCGCTAGAGCCCTATTCTCAATGTCGTGGTAACGGCGAACAGGATTGTTCACCGTACACAAGGCCTCGAAACAAGCGCCCAGCAAAACCACTTTCTCCTCTCGGTCCTCGACCACGAAAAAACCGTCGTTCGAAGCGACACTATCTGGACATATTGCAGCAGTCAGTACTGTCTGTCTGTTGTCTGTTGTCTGGGAGATTTGAACACAAGGAATATCATTGTGATCCTTCCTCCTGAACAACTTATTTATCTGTGAGTATTCGGACATAAGTGGGGCCACAGATCCAGTAATCCTGATCACAGCCTCGACGTTAAGGAAGAAAAAGACAGATCAGAGTACTGTTTCTAGAATGGTATAACAGATGAAACAATTTAAATGCAAAACTATCGGTTTAGCAAATATAGTTGGATCCGAAATTGACTTTAAGTGAGTTAAGTACTTGGACTCCATTTTGTTGTAAAAGTGTCTTTAGCTTTAAGTCTCGTTTCAACTTAAATTTGTTATTAGAAGTTTAACTGTCACTCGAATATAAACAAGGCATAGTTACCTATCAAAATACTTTATTTAAAAAAAGGAAGATTAACATCTAAAGGGTGTGAGCACGAGCTATAATTTGGTACTCTGGTAACGCTCTTTCGATTGTGGTTGACATTCAAGTTCTCCAGAGTCCCCAGTCAAACATTTTCCTGATTTGAAAATTGTACCTTTGAATTTGCTCTCAAAAGTTAGTGCCTATAAACTAAGAACCATTTGGTAAATTTTATTCGAACTAAAAAGAACATTGATAATGTAATCAACATACAAATCATTTTGAACTCTATATCTTCGTCCGGATCAATAACCCAACATTTTTTTCTTCCAATAATATGCCAAAATTGGCGCCCAACGAGTGGCATAATTAAAAAACTTTGTAACGATTCTGTTATTGATATATCAGCCGATATAATCGATATATCGGCATCGCTATTATTTCCCAACCGATATCGAACATTTCAAAAACTGCGCGTTGCCACGTGGCAACACGGCAGTGTTTGCTGAGCATTGTATTTTTTCGCGCCTATTTCGTCATCTTACAACAACATGAATTCGGCGTGCTTAATCAACAAAGTTCGTTGGATAGTGAACTATTTGTCGCGCTATTCGTGATTTTGTCTATTATTATTATTAAAGTACTTTAAGTAAAATGGCAACGCCTTTAAAATGTTTTATTTATTTATTTTGACACTCAAGGTTGACTTTCTGTTAAGTATAGGAAAGTTCTATGCAAAATAGATACATATATAGAAACGTTCAAAGTACATACTTTATTATTTATTTTATTTATTATCTGCTAAGCTATCCATATCGGTACCCGTATCGGCATTGCCAATTTTTAACTACAGTAATCGGTATCGTATCGGCAAAATTATGTATCTTTGCTTCCCTAAAAAAATATCTCCTATCCATTCACACATACACATTTCTAATTTTTTGATACTTCCTTGTCCTTGGCACAACAATGGAAATACACATCTAATGCTTAGTCTGTTTTGTTTCAAGCATTACCGAAACTATCTGTATATATTTAACTTTCTTGTTTTCTCAGTAGGTACCTACCTACGTATAATTTTAATGTACAAAGAAATCAACTGTGCGCCAAGTACAATCGTCAAGTAACTAAACGTATGTTGTCGCCAACTTCAAAACCTGCTAAGCTTCATAACACCGAGATAGAAGAAAAGATAAATTCACCAACCCAACAAAAAAAAGCACACAGAAAAATAAAATAAAAAACTAAAAAAAGAACTTCAAATATAAAAGTTCCGTCGTTGCCCCATCAAACAAGATGAGCCTTTTTCATCGTTGCGACGCGATATTTTCCTTTTGTCGCGCTGCCTTTTTACTGCTGCTGTGTATTACTGTTAACGTCTTTCAATATATACAAAAAAAGAAGATAATAAAAATAAACCTTTCGCAAAGGAGATCTTGGCTTCTTTTCACTATATCGAGAGATTTTGTATTCCTCCCGCCCAGTGGCCATACCCGGACCATCAGGTTCGGTCCAACCAAAGAAATAAGAAAAACAAAAACAACAGCGAAAAAAAATATATATAATAAGATGTCGGCCGACGGGAGATAGAAGCAGAGCTCGTATACTGCCGCCTTGCCGCTATCATCATCTTTGTTTTTTTTTTAACGTGAGCGCGACTCATACATGCCGCCGCCGCCACCACCATCACCATCACCACCATCACCATCACCACCACCACCACCACCGACATCACCATACCAGTCACCGTCATCATCATCAGCCGCTGCTATTGCTTTAAGGCGGCAATGGGCTTGTTTGGGTAGATATGCCCAAAACCCCGTGTTCCTCCCTCGAACCCATCAATAGGGTTCTTATGTTGGTCGTTCTTCGTTTTTAGTGATAATTTCAAAGAGCGGCACCGCAGGTATAATCGAAATATACCGTGCGCGGTCTTTCTGGATGGAACTCTCCCTGTCCCTTACCTTTCTTGGCTTAAGTTCATAATCGGAGACGTGGTTTCTTTAGATCATTTTGTTCACCGTCGGCGTCGTCGTGGTTATTGTTGTTGTTATTGTTATTTTGCATCTTCACCATTAGGTAGGTACAAAGAGCAAGAGCATCATCTTCGACCAAAGAAGGCTTAGGGCAGAAACAGGTACAGCGACGCTAGCAGGAGGAGGAAAAAAAGTTGCACACTACACAAGCGCTCCACGCAGATGAAAAAAAAGCAGCCGAGTAGGTTTTCCTTCTTCTTGTTCTCCAACTTCTTCCTTTGCGGCTTGGTGAGATACGAGTAGGTAAGGTACATAGTGCGTCTGTGTTATGTTTTCGCATTAACCTCTCATAAGTTTCACTCCATTGAAATAGATCTCGCCTATTGTTATGAAGATTTGTTCTTCCACTTTCCATTTAAAAGATCAACAAGCCTCAGCATCATAGGCAGAGAACGTTACGGGGATTTTAAAAGAGAGTACACACAACAATAACGAGAAAAAGAAGGTACGACCGATACCTTCCATCTTTTGCATATTGAATGAATCTTTTCAAATCCATCTCTTCTTGGAGTTTCGAGTTTCTCGTAATCGGTCCCATTCAGAGATTTTCGTTCGTGGAAGATCACCATCAGATGTTTTGTTTGGATTTCATTGGAAAACCCTTTTTTGCTCTCTCTGCCGGGGTCCGCGCCGAACTCTTCATGCCGACACACCTTTTCTTGTGCATAGGGTATTTATGTACATTTATTTTATGTTCGCTCGTTTCGGGGTTTGTTTCTCATTAAAAACAGAAGCGTACCATGTTGTAGGTACGATCAATCCATCGACGGAAAGTTTACATTCCTTTTCGGTTTTTGACATTTACCAAATGACAGCTACATGACATTTTGTTTGGCCATACGAGATACGAGTACCTAATTCTATTCATTCATGGATTTTCTAGGAATTTTTCAAACCACAGAAATTGTGTTCAGCTGTCGAAAACACACATAGAAGTTTTCCTTCTTTTGCATCTCGCTCGCACTTCTTTTAAACATGACACATCATTTTCTTGTTTTTGACATGGTAAATCAATTAAAAATGAAAATCACTCCGTACAGCTGTTGGGTGTTTTTTTTTTTTGTATTACACTTAAAGTTTTTTTTTGCTATCTATTCATTTGTAATAGAAGTTAATTTATTTTAAGAATTCGATGGAAATAACAGAAAAAACAAACTAGAATAATATGGAACCCTTATCAGTTCGAAATGGGAATGGAAAAGAAGGTTATTGTACTTGTACCAGCCCGCAGCATTGATAATTAAAAAACAATAATAAACATTATTTTCTCGCTCATTGATTGACACATTTTGTTGTGAGTTTTTCTGACCGATGACGGAGGAATGTGAGTTTTGTGCAGCTGCAAATGGTTGAATTATTATCCAGCTGTTTAAATTGATAGGGGTGATCCATAAGATTTCGAAATTAATTACGAAGGAAATAATGTGACGGACGGCGTTTTGTGTATAATGTTCATCTGTGAGTTTCGACAGATTTAAATGGGCGTGATCGGCTTTCTATTGCTTGAGTTTCTGCCTTGGACTGCGATTAGGGTGGCCACGCTGAAGAAAAAAATACACCTTCAAAATCTCCAAATAAATCTTTAAAGAAAAATCAGGGAGGTAATAATGTCACTTAAAAACGAGAGAAAACAAAGTAGGTACCTACCTATTCACAAATTATGACAGAAATTCTCTGTTTTTTGTATTGGTACCTACAAAGTTTTTTCAATTGTTTGGTCATCAAAGAAAATAAACGTCAATTTTTGATTCACATGTAGTCCTTTTGGGGGACGAGAATGTGGAAGTCGAATACCTCATCCTTTATGTTGGCATTAGTCGTTTTCCCTTTTTTCGCTACCGAAAATCACGAGTTGCCGAAAGCGCAGAAGACGATAGCAACCTAGGTTCCTATGTTGTTCGTTTGTACCGTTTTGTATAAACATCGGACATTTTTCTTAGCGATGAATATTGAATAGGTACCTACGTACTTGCGCTTTTATTTTTTATTTATACGACGCATTACAAAAAACAGAAATATGTAGTTATAAACGAGCTGTCAGATGAAACGGTTCAATTGAAGGTTAATGTTTAAAGGATGGATTGTTTTATCACACCCTGGAGTCGTAAGCACATAAACCTAGACTCTGTAGAGTTGAATCTTAGGTGCATGAACCTAGATTCGTGTAGTTTGTAGTAGCGGACAGCTGGCCAAGCAGACTCACTTGGTCAATAATAAAGGTGTCTTTGATACTGTCTCGAATTGAAAACTCGATCGTTTATTGAAGTTGTCGTCTTTTTATACAAAAAAGAAGCTTAGCCTAGCACTTAATGAACTTATTACTAAATATACCAAAATAGCTTAGTCTAGAATTTACGCAATAATTAATGAATTTAGAATTGCTGAGTTATCTTAAATGAATTACACATACAAAAAAATATAGTACATACATTGATTGCGCAATGAATTATTGCATCAAAGTGCATGCGTTGCAAAATGCCGAGTTTACCTTTCATTGTTGATGTTTTTTTTCTTTTCTGTTATTTCGTATGGTTGGTTGTATTTAAATAATGAAGCATATTAGGTGAAGCAAGTTCAAGTAATGTATTCAAATAATGAAGCATATTAGGTCAAGCAAGTTCAAGTAATGTGTATCAGGTTGCAAACAAATCAATGACCTGAATATTAAATCCAAACAATGAAAGGTAGACTAAACAGTTAATACGCGTATAAAAGAACACATCGTCGCTTGAAAAGAAAACTGACACATAAGTCAAAATTTGACGATTTTGAGTTAACTATACAGAACGAATCGCAAAAAAAATACAATTTTTCTATTAAACCGTCGTAACTATAACTCTTAAACTGACAGCATGAGGGCACGAGTGTCGTTTTGAATTTAAGGAAACATTCCTGTTGTTTTCCCAGCTAAATGACTTTTTTTCATTTGTAACACTTTGCTTGTAAAAAAATTATGAAATCGTGATAAATATGTTTCTTGAAAAGTGACACATTTCGTGTTGTGTCATTTTCACTTGGAACAAAACTACAGTCAAAGTCGCTTATAACGACATCGGTTATAACGATGTATCGGTTACAACGACCAAATTCTTAGGTCCCGAATCGGCGCCATTGTAAGTCCATTGAACGACAATCGCTTATAACCACATCGCTTAGGTATAACGACATATCGCTTACAACGACCGATTTTACCCTTTTTTTTTAAATTTAATATCGGTTATAACGACTAAAATCGACGCAGCTGTTGGCGCAACAGATTTTTTTTCTAGAACGGTAAACTGATTCCCTGTAGATGCGATGTATCTAAGTTCGCAGACTCTGGGATATGTTACAGTTACCGTTTGTAGAAGTTATTTTTTTGCTTTTGCGTTTATTGAGTTTGTTCTACGTTGGGGAGGTTTTACTCAGTGCAGCAAGTGGTTGTAGAAGTTAAATATAATTTTGTGAAGCAAAAAGTTGTACCTTCTTATCGGAAAATGAGTCAAAAAAGAAAAATCTGTACTAAGCAATTAGATATTTCTACTTTTTTTAATAAACAGTTAACGTATATTTGTAAATTTGTATTCTTTAGGGAAAAATTAGGAAAAAAACAGTAAGTACATATGTATATACATAGCTTGATATCGGTTATAGCGACATATCGCTTATAACGACCAAATTCGTCAGTCCCTTGAAAGTCGTTATAACCGATTTTGACTGTAGTTGATGAACTTCAAAGTTCTTTTGATTACTTTAAGAAGTGTCATTTTACCAATAAGCTAGGTTTTATTTTATATAATATTATTACATATAATCGATTTTTTCATTAAAGTTCCTATATTTTTTTTTATTATAACTTAATACTATTTAAAGTGGGTTGTTTCTACAAAATACGCAAAAAAATTCCAATTGTTTTATTTCAAAACAAAACGACACTTTTTTTTAAATTAGTAGCAATTTGCCAAATGATTGTGATGAACGTCATTTTGCTGAGAGGTCATTGCAACAACAAAAATGGTCACAATCATACCGTGCGGTTTCTAAATACATTTTGGAAAAAAATCCTTTTTCCAGGATTAATGGACCATTTTTGTTGTTGCAAGGACCTCTCAGCAAAATAACGTTCATCACAATCATACCGTGCGGTTTCTAATTACATTTTGGAAAAAAGTCCTTTTTCCAGGATTAAAGGACCATTTTTGTTGTTGCAAGGATCTCTTAGTAAAGGAACATATATGTCATATATATATAGAAGTTAAATATAATATACTATAAAATAGGGACTTGCAAGAATCCAATATTATAGAAGACTTAAAGCAGTCAAACGACTTAAAATCAGTCAAAAGACTTAAAGCATTCAAAAGACTTAAAAGCAGTCAAAAGACTTACAGTTAAATGAATGCAGTCAAAAGACTTACTGACTGCAAAAAAAAAAGACTTTAAAAGACTTACAACTAACTTAAAGAATGCAACAAGTCAAAAAGTACTGCATTCTTTTAACTTACAGTCAATTGACTGCTTTTTTTAACTGCCCATTCACAATCTTCAAAATGACTGCTGAATGTTGTTTTGCAGTTAAATTCTTTAAGTAAGTTAATAGACTTACATAATAAGTCTTTAAGTTCATTTAACTGCAGTTCACTTAACTGCTTTTTTTACAACTCTACAATTTGGATGTAAAACGACATAAGTCAAATTTTTTTTTTGAGAAACGGCTTTTTGTAGTAACTTGAAAGAAGAAAAAAAAAAATAATACTTTTTTACTTTTCAACTTTTTGCTATTCATTGAAATTCAAAACTAAAATGATTTTTTTAAGTTATGAAAAACTTTAAATGGCTTTTCTGAAAATATATTAATTTTGACTTATGTCAGTTTGCTTTTCAAGCGACAACATGGTTCTGTTCTGATGAGTGAGTTAAGAGTCGGCATTTTGTTTGTATTAACAAACTTTTAAGACCATGTTCACATTGCCCTCCAATTTTTTAATTTCCGTGTTCTGAATAAAAGTGTTATTGTGGTTTCTTTTGCCAGCAAAAATTGAGAAAAAACAAAAGAGGACAAAACGCTGCTTTTTTTTTAAAAGAGTTACACGATACACTTTTTTTTAGCGCGAATAGAGGACTTGTCCTCTTTAAAGTCAGCCTTGCTGCGATAAATATGAAATGAAATGTTAAATGATTGGGGAATCTCTCTACTATTTTTGTTGTCAAATAAATTAGAATTGAAAGCACTTTTATGAATCGGCATCAGTTTGTTAAATTGACTTGGAGAAAATAATGGGTATTTAGCAACGTACCTAGTATTATTTGTTATATTTTCATATTGCTTTTCGTACCATCAAAATTAAATCATCTTGGCCGATCTAACAGATGACAATTTTTTTTTGCAAACTTCTGGCTCGCACAGGCGATTTAAAAAGGGGGCCACTTCGACCTAAAAGATCTTTTGTACTATATGGGCCAGAAAAAGTTTAAGCTAGTGGAATTTCTGCTTTCCGTGTAAAGCGGATAATTTGACCAATAAAAGATTTCTTTATGTGTTTTCGGGACTCATATGTTCCCTGAAAAAGATTCTTTCTAATTCCACTAACGGCTGGATATTCACATTAAATGTGTTCAGCTGAGTCGTCCTCTCCAAGACAAAGTCGGCACTCAGGATAGTCTGCTATTCTCATTTTGTTTAGATGATATCTTAAACCATGGTAACAAGTAAGGTAACCTACTAAGTTTTTGATATCATGCCTGCTTAGTTTTAGGCATTTGCTGGCATTATTATTAAATAGCCGAATGGCTTGTTTGGCCTATCTTAGACCTGGGATGCTTTCCAAATGATAGATACATTTTCTATGTTCCCAGCTTTTTATTGCTGCCGTTGTTGCTGATCTAAGAATGCAGCAGAAGGGTTTGGGACCTATGAAAGGTGTTTCTGAATCTTTTCTGGCCAGTTCGTCGGCCTTTTCATTGCCTTCTCCCCCGTCATGACCCATGACCCACCATAATTTGGTCTTGTTTCTTAATCCGAGTGTTTGAAGGGTATTGAAGCAGTACGTGACTGATTTGGAGTCAATGGTGTGCGAGCTTATTGCGTTTATAGCTGCTTGACTATTATTGAATATATGGATGATTGCGTCTTTTATGCCAGATGAATAAATGTGGCTGGCGCATTCTTGAATGGCGTGGAGCTCTGCTTGAAATACGCTGGGACTTTTTCCCATGGGTATCGTAAAGCGTTTATTTGGTCCGTATATTCCCGCTCCTACCCCCGTTTCCAGTTAAGAACCATTCGTATACTACTTTATGCCGCTGTGGCTGTTTGGTTTGTTATTACTAACCCATGCTTCTCTCTTAGACATCTCCTTGGAGAATTGTTTGTTGAAGCATACTGTTTTTTGAATGCGGTCTGTTTCCGCGCAGTTTATAAAGTTCCGGAAGTTCATCGAGAAGGGTCCTAAGTTCCGGGTGGTCGTTAAGCCTTATCTCGTTTAACTGTAATAGACTTGTTGTACTGCGGATCGCCACTTTTTGAATGTATATGTGGAGAGGTGTTAGTCCTGTTATTGCCTCTATGGCAGGTAAGGTTTTTGTGGCTCCGGAGATACCTAGGCACGCAAGCCGTTGTACCTTATTGAGCTTCTTTACTGCGATCTTTTGTGTGGATTTTGTCCACCATACTATGGGGCGTATGTTACAATCGGTGTTATCATCACTGTGTAGATTCAGTGGATGATCTTTGGAGAGATTCCCCAGGTTCTGCCATATGTGCGGCGACGGACCCATAAAGCTCTATTAGCTTTAGTGATTTTGTTGTTAATCTGAGAGTTCCAGTTAAGTCTCTTGTTTAGGATTACTTCAAGATACTTGACTTCTTCGGAATACTCTACGACCGTGTCGTTATTTGTGATTAGACTTAGGTCTAATTTCCTCCTTTTGGTGAAAGGAACGATTAGGGCTTTACTTGGATTTATAGAAAGACTTTCATCTATGCACCAGTCTATAGCTGTCTTTAGAGCATTTTTCATTTTTGATGTGACTCCAGTTGAGTCTTTGCCCCTGAATACTGATACTGATACTGAAGTCATTCCTGACGAGGCAGTTATTTTGCGACTTTCCAGCATCGCTTTGATCCACTTATAGTTCGTTCGTCTATGCTTCTATGGTATAAAGCATTTGATATGGATTCATATCCAGTGTTGTCAAAAACACCCTCTATGTCCAGAAAGGCACATAGTGCAATCTCTACAGATGACAATTACTAGCCCTATAAAAATGGTACGGTCAGGTTATTAGGTACACAAATTATTTTAGCCTATGACATTCAAACAAATGTAAAAAGGTAACTATGTATGTACATTTCTACGTAAGTAAATAAATATAAATAGCACTACTAGAATCTGCACCAGACTGTGCCGCCATCCCCATCACTAGGAAACTCTCCCATATGTTAATTGTTTGGCCTCTACCTTTCGACTTTGCTAAATTGTATTTAATACTTCGCAGGAGAATTGGAATGGAACGCATTCTTTCTACTAAAAGTAAATCCTTACCGCAGTTACAGTGAGCACATATAAATTGGTTGGTTTTTTTTCGGATGCGCCCGGACGTGCAGGAATTTTAAAAAGATACCAATGACCGGTACAATTGGTTATTCCCGATTCACATACCTTATCCAGACAAGCCAGCCACTATATGCCTACGTGCTAAACATCACCCCTCAGAGAGGCACTACGATCCCCTCGTTTTTATTGTTATGACTACAACTAAGTTTCCTTAACAAGTAGTTTAAGCTTCTCTAGTTCATCGTATTGGGCAGGCTGCCTTCCACTAACGGCACCTGCTAAAACCGGCATGACATGCATCATACCATACAAATTGCTCTCAATCATAAATTTACAATATTATTTGTTTCGCGCCGTAAAAGTATTTTAAAATAGTACTTAACTTAGCCCAAAGGAACATGCTGTGACAGTACTGACAGATGTACAATTTTATCACAGCTAATGAAAGTATTTTAACATGAGTAGAACATGCGCTGGCAAATATACGTAAAAGATTTACTTAGATTTATTGCCTTACACTGGAAACAAAATTAAAAACAACAAAATGTCACTAAAATGACAGTGAAGTTTAGTAAGTTGCGTCATTCGTGTTAAATAAAAAAAAAAATGATTCTGTCAACAGAACACAAAAAAACATGAGCAAGACAACATAACACAAAAATAACAAAAAACACAAAAGTGCGAGTTAAAAAACGAATAAAACTTTTGGAAAGTATGTTCTGTTTTTTGACAGGTTGAAGTGATTCATGACGGACAATTGTACATTCTTTCGTCATCTGACAATTTTAACGATAATGATTTGCGTTAGACATTTTAACCCAGTGGGTATGGAAATGAACCCATTGTTGCAAAGATCTCAACCATTTCATTAAAATGTCATATTGCTACATTCAGATTTGAGGTCGCAATGGTATAGAGACTGATGACATTGGCGGAACCCGGATTTGAAATTGATTACCTTTCTTTGTAAACGCCAGAGGCTGAGTAAATAAACATATCGTTAATGGATGGTTGGCCAATTCTGCGCTAAACTTAACAAATATGTACATATAATGTCAGCCACTATCATTAAGTCTGTGGCGGCATTGATCAATACCCCCATTATCTGCTTTAATGTCTTACTGTTTCGGAGATTCCAACTTTCCATTATAATGATGATGTCATCCTCTAGAGCTTACTTTGGCTGACTTTTCGAAGCCCGAGGGGTTAAACGCAAGGGACACGAAAACTTGAAATGTCGAGGAATAAACAAGCAACTGGAATCTTTAGCAGCATGATTTATAAAATGACACGCATAGCTGTGGACATCTGGTGGGAAAGATGTGAAATTTAAAGGTTGTGGGCCAGATTTCATTTGTCGAATTTTGCGAGAAGTAGAACTTAAAATTAGCGGATATTTGGTCCTGTGTGCGAGGAGGGCGAATGCAGGAGAAGATACAACTGCAAACTCTGAGCTGTACCAAGATGTGGATCTAGTCCAAAAAGCTAAATCACGGCGACTACATTGGCTCAACAGCCACATTGAGCGAATGGCAAATAATGCTGCAGTCAAGAGGATCTTCGACTCCCAGCCTCCTGGTTCGAGAAGGCAAGGAAGATCGAACTTCCGCTTTAAAGACCAAGCCATCGCGGATGCCAGAGCGTTTGGTCTGGAGAACTGAAAGCAGCGTGCCCGGGATTGCAGAGGATGGAAGGCTGTATTGTCTCAGGCAGAGACTTTTCACGGGTCGGGACCCCGTTAAGTAGAAACAAAGTTAAATAGAACTTTAAAGAGCAATGCAAACCGTCAAATAAAACTGAAAAATTGTTTCCTCATCTGTCAGTGAAATTAAGTTCGTTTGTGACAGATAACGAGTAGTGCCTAGGCATTTGAACTCGCCTCTCAGGTTTCATTGGCCAACATGAAGGTCTTAAACCTTTGGAAGCGATTTCGTAGCGCCTTTTTCATTAACACAAGGTAATGCTGAATCATTTAAGAACTGTCATTTCTATAATCACAATATCGAGTAAAATCGTTCGTTCAACATTAATAGTCTATTATAACCTCCTCCATAAGACCGTACCTACAATTATATATCTTTCCATCCGTACCAATCAACCTTAAAATACCAAACTTTAACATCCCAGCAATCAAAATCACAAAAAAAAATATCTCAAAGACCATAATGCAGAAACAGACAAAAAAATTGCTCGCAAACAGTTTGGCCTGCCTCACATTGTGGCATTAAAAAGTTGCAAAAACCGCACGCGTTCCATTTAGTAATCATTTGTTGTTATATAATTTTTTTTCTCTGCATTTCACATTTTACTGCCCCACCATTTTTTCGTGGCTTTTGCCACTCTGCATTCCGACATTTTCCGTACACAACACATAAATCTATATCTGGCATTGATGATGATGATGATGATGATGATGATGATGATGATGATGATGATGATGATGATGATGATGATGATGATGATGATGATGATGATGATGATGATGATGATGATGATGATGATGATGATGATGATGATGATGATGATGATGATGATGATGATGATGATGATGATGATGATGATGATGATGATGATGATGATGATGATGGTGGGTGCCGACGTTGCTGGATCCTGGATGGTGTTCCTATTTCTGGCATTCTTTTTCTCGCGTTCGTCGAACAAGAACTATTGTAATTTTTAGTTTAAAAGTACAATGAAAGCATTCAACCGTGGAAAAAAGGAATAAAACGATTTAAACTTTGACTAAATGCGTCAAAAAAACACGTTGTTACTCAACCTTGTAGCTATAAAAAGTGTGTTCGCAAATAATTTCCAAATATGTCACGTTTTATGTACTGTTACACAGGGGGAAAAAAGACAACACGACAACGTTATAGCTTTGTAAAGGTAATATTGTGCAAATGTGCAGTAGAATGCCTTAAAGATGAAGGTAGGTGAAGACGCTCATTGAGGTCAATGGGAGATTGGTAGTAGGTGCAGAGAAAGTGGGTTGACCTTAACGAGCGAAGTAAGAAGTAACTAAGCAATTCAAAATTTATTCGTTTATTTTGAAGGCATTGTCAGATTGTCAAAGGGAGAAGGGAAAACGTTATTCAGGTATGCGTTAACTTAAAATATAGTTGTTTGATGTTCGTCTCTTTAGTTGGCAAAGTTTACGATTAACTGTCTGGTATCACAGTTTCTCTATTCTTTTTCGAATACATTGCTTCACAATGACAGTAGAATTAAAATGTAGAGACTTTTTTTTTTAAGATTTTGTTTATAGAAAGCAGAACAGTGGCACTCAAATTTTGATCCTAAATGAAAATAATCTTCGAGAAATAGTAAGCTGTCAATATAATGCAAAAGAGGCTATTTATTATCCATTGTTTAATTGTATTTGAAGTAGGGATTATTTTTTAAAGATTTTGCTTATGGATAGCAGAACAGTGGCCCTCAAATCGCGAACTTGAACGAAAATAATCTTCATAGAGGGATGGCTAACTGTCAAAATAACACAAAGGTGTTCTTTCCAGTATGTATTTGATGGCACAAATTACACATTGTAAAATAATAGCGTCCAAGACACCGCAATCTGACACTATCATAATATAAAAAATTATAATACTTCTCTGATTAGCATTAAATCATAAATCGCACACCGTTTTCGCTGAATTATTCAAGCTTATTCATCGGAGATATTGGATCCATGAAACGTCAAAGTGAGTGTGATTCATAATTCATAAATCTACCATCAATCAACTTCCCACCGATAAATGACAGATGACAGTTTCCTTCCGCCATCGTTCGTGACAACGTGCAAACCACCTCCACAGAGAATATCTAACGTCATGGAAAGCTGTTGTTTTTTTCACAAACTAATCAAATTTTCAAACAAGTTCAATGAATCTTAATTTGTGTACTAACAAAAAATCACTCAATCAAATTTAGTGACAGCTTTTTCAACGCGACACACAAAATGAGCCAGAATACCTTTTTATACAGAACGTAACACTAGCTTATAAATAATTGAACTTTATCCCATTGAATTGAGATTTAACATCGACAAATTTTTGTTGGAATTGTCATTTAGTGAATGAAACAAACAATTGAAAGTGTAACTGACTCCATCCGGCTTTAATCGGCGCCAAAGAAAAATACAAAAACTTGTTTACAACAACCCAGAGAAATGTACAAAATTCCTAAATTAATAAATCACAACGATTTATAACATTTGACAGACATTTTATTGGTCTTTCTGCAATAAAAAAAAATGATAAAAGCGCCAATAAACAAACAGTCCTATAGTTTGGTCAATGTCGCTCGGGAAACCAATCAAAACGATAATTATGTAATATTGTGAATTCAAGATAAGACCCCGACTACATCAATGAAATAAATAATTCACAATTCAAAATACGAAAAAATAAAAACACGAATCGAAGAGGGAAAACAAAACAAAAATTACCATTGAGACAATAAATGATTATGAATGGAACAGCGTTCGGCTATTTGATGATAAGAGACATAAAAAGCGCGCTTCCGCCGATCATCGTGGGAATGGTTTTTTTTTGTGTACATTTTACTGCATACATACATACATAATATGCTTGGTAGAGTCAAACAACGATGATAGAAAAAACGTGTAATTATATCGTCAAACGGATCATTTAATTGGAACGTCTATGCTATCAGCGAATGAGATATGATGAGTCTAGAGTGGACGGGAAATGACAGGAAGTTAAAGGCAATGCAATTCGATGAAATGAGAAATTTATGAATGTGATATGCAATCGATTGTCATTTTCATAAATCTACTTATACGCGGCATAACAAAATATAATACATACCTACATCACCATTTTAGTAACACACAGTAAATCTATTCCAAGAATGTGATAAATTTGAGGATTAAATAGAAATATTTTGACAGGTACCCGGCTTTTGACATTTAATCAGATGAGTCACCAGTGGTATTTTTTTATGCCAGTCTTCTTTTTTTTTTCTTTTTTTGTTGGGTGCACGAGTAAAGGTGCGTTCACCAGCTCCTTCCTAATCCGGAAGTCTCTACCTACGCCGTACCTATCTAAAGAATGTCATCTTAGGTACCCTCTCAACATTTCATAAGTGCGTCATTAGGTCGAAGATAATTCATTTTTCGTGCAGGGGTGGAGGAATTTCAGGAATTTGGGACTTTAGTGTATATAATTCTGTTTTACACTTCAAAGGCACTCACCATACCTAAAGAGATTATGGTGAGTGAGGCCACTCGGTGGGAGTTCCATAAATTCTAGGAAATGAAAACTAACCGGGGAAAAATGAAATACCTTGAGTAATTAGTAAGCCAAAGGACGAGAAGGACCATAAGAAATATAAAAGGATAAAATGTTTTGCCACCATTACGACATTAAAAAATCAACTGTCATGCCAGTGTATAATTTCAGAAATAATGATCCCGCGGAGTGTTTCAAACACTCGTGGGTGGTCTCCTTCAGTGTTATCTTTCTCGTTCCTTTACCGTGCGATTCTTTAGAAATTCACACTGATAAACTGAACTCACCATGGGAGATGGATGGAACAATGAACGATTTGGAAATCAGTCAGAAACATTTATATTTTTCCCATTATTTGTGTGGCTTATGGTCTCAACGAAAAAAGGTGTACGCTACGCTGCGTGAGTGGTAAAGGAATACATATTTTAAAAGACCTCCACGTTTGTTGATGTTCTTTCGGAGTTGCTCTTGTACATATTTTTTTGTTTAAACATATGCCGCCAATTCTGTGTCCCGCTTCTTGCCTGACAAGGGAGGTGTGATTCTCTGAATGTTATGTTGAAAGCCGCCACACACAGTCTTGAGAAAGCATTTAACCTAAACCCAAAGGGGGGCTTTGAGAATCGACTGTGATACACACAATAAACGTGTTAAAAATTATACCTGCCTACGTTAATCAATCAATGTCACATTCGATATTATGTAGTACTGAATGCTGACTCTGTAATTGGCTTCATCTAATGTCAAAATCTATATCTGGTATGGTTTTTTGTTTTGAATTTTTTTTTATCACTTACATGTAATCAATTGATGTCGACATCGAATGAAAGGCAAACGGAATTTTCATTCTGAATAGGAAGCCTTGTGAATGGAATTTTAAATAGGCCGCAACTGCCGGCCGCCGCGTGTTAAGTGTAAGCGTCTACTGACGGTTGAAAAATAGAGACAAAAAAAACTGTGACATGCATATTGCCATATTGTTCGTTTGTTTTCGAGGGGAATATTTTTATGAACTTCTAAGAATCAGTTTAAATGATAATGGTAAATATCCACGAGAAAATGCGGAACATTTTTAAAAGATCATTTTTTTTTGTCGGGGTGTGTGAAACTTTTTGCACTGGAGCACTCAGACTCAATACTGGTCCATTGTACTACCGAGAAAGATCATAATCAGAGCTTAAATCAGTTCCAAAGAATGACAGTGATCACTGCGTGCCTTAATGAGGTTATGTTTTATGAATGTCAAGTGAGTATCTATACCGAATGTGCCATATGTCATTTTCTAACATCTCAGCTGGGCTGCGATTTATAGTTTGTCATTTAGGAATGTATGATAAGGACGTATGAATGCACAGGTGTCAATGTATTTTCACGCGCCGTAATTTGTAATATTACCTAATTTTGCAAAAACAACATTTTTTTGTTTGCTCTACCTATAACGATTTCAAAGTGACAGACGACATTATCGTTGAATTTTTGTCATTTGAATTGCCTACGGCCGTATTTTCAGCAACAATAAAGCAAATTCAACGGACACAAATCTATATTCATTTATAAGTAAATATTTTCTTCAAAAAATAGTTAATATTGACATTGGCTACTAAACCGACACCTGGATGTTAAATTCTTTGAAGACATTGTTGTATTTCTCATTTCGTTGTCCACTTACTTTTTGAAATTAGATGTAAAAAACCTGTCGAATTTTAAATATGTAATGTCGGAAAACGAAACTTGCGTTTTCTTAAACAAAATATTTTTGGCTTTGTTTTTCATAAAGAATTACGATTTCAAACAATCTGGATGTCTCTGAGCCAAATAGGAAATATACGACCTTTTTTTTTGACAATACAGGCTCTGCTTTGGGCCAAAAAACAAAAACACCTGTTTGTTTGAACCGCTGTCTGAACTAGCTCTTAACGTCAGGTGATCTGTCAACGCCTTAACAATTTGTACCTTAACAATTTGTACCTTTGTACTTAAAATCACAGGGTAAATAGATGGAAAATGTGTTTCTATCTGATGACACTCTTAAGAAATTTTGTGCGCACTGAAAAAACAGGACTTTCAAAAGGTACACAAGATCTTTTAACAATAACAGGAATAACACACAATCTTCACAACCCAAACCAGAAGTACTCACACATTCACACAATAACGTAGAAATCGACTCCATTTTTAATGTGTCGCATTTTGTGCAATAAGTTTTTTTTTGTAAATAAATTTACAAGGACACAATAACTTCAAAATCAAATTAGATTGTTTGCTTGTTTCATTGTCATCCCGAATTTGAAAGTTCTACCAGACTTTTTAATAATCAAAAACGCAATTAATGTATTGAGCTGTGATTAGGTCTGTGTTCATTTTCTTAGCTTCTTATAATGGACTCGAATTGGGCACATTTAGCACATGCTAAAAGGCCAGAACCCTTTGACGACAATATCTGACAGAATTTGAGCACAGGAATAACCAAAAGACACCTGCTGCGTTATGAAACACATTGGCACAGCATACGGCGAAAGCCAACCAAATTGTAAAAATTCTCTCAATACAAACAAGAGAGAAAATCCGCTCAAAATATTGCTCAAGAATCTGTATTTTGAGATTCGATTGAATAGATGAGCACCGGTTTAATTCGAGCGAATGGAGACATGCTAAGGAATTGACTTTTCATTCGAATCTCAAGAAAACATGGATGTCTTTCTGTTATTAGTTGTTTGTATTTTCTGTTTTTGCAATTTCAATTTTTTAAAATTTCAGAAGACACGAAAAACTAAAGGACCTTCATACGTAAATAAAATTAAGACGTTTGCTGACATTTATATAATGTCAAAATTGACAGAGATAAAATGTATCTAACCTGCTACCATTGGCTGAAGCATGAAATGGCTGATGATGCAAAACGAACTTTTGCCGATCTCCATATTGACAGCGAAACGATTGCGAAATTACAGTAGACACATTTTAATGGATAGTTCCATGAGATGCTTAAGAAAATTAAGTATTTCGAAGAATCCATAATACGAAAAAAATAAATCCCTCAAATGTTGAGTCCCTGAAATAAGGACCCGAATTGATCAAGTGTAAAAATTTCTAAATCCGCCCACGTGTCAGTCACTATTAAAAAAAACCGTTTTATTGAAAAAGTCGATGGAAATAAAGGCCATTTTTTTTAAAAACAATGCAGAGGAAGTCTTTCTAAACAATCCGCCCATACAAACTTGTTTGCCATCTTTATTTTTTAGGCTGTTTTTTTTTGACAATAACGTTGTTCTTTACGTAAAATTCTTAAAAACATCAGCAAAAAAACAAACTATGTAGACAAAATCCTTCTTAACAACTCGCTAATACACAGTTTTTTCCACTCCCACTTTTTGCGGGCGTTTTTATCAAACGCGTTTTTTTCTTGATTAAAACTTAAAAAAACGTAAAAAAGCATTATTTAAAAGCAAAATATGGTGACAGTTCTCACTTTAAAAACTCGCTTAAAAAAACTTTTTTACACCCACTTTTGCGGTCGTTTTGACAGCCTTTTCAGATGTTGGTAATTTTGCAGCTCAACCTCTGTACTTATTGATTGAAATTTGAAATAGTTAGAATCGTAGCGCTTTTTTGACATTTGTTGACTTTTTTGAGTTTAGGTTAGAAACTTAGCCTGCAATGAAAGTAAATTGAGAAATGTCTCAAACATTCGACATAAACAAGACAACATACTTTCATATTTCTTCAAATCTTAGATTGTTTGGTCATTCAGCTATACTTAGGTTAGGTTAGGTAAGGCAAAAGATACGCTAAATGCGGCCATCATCAGCGTACTAAGCTGTTGGTAAAAGCTTATATTTGTGAGAAAATAAGTAAAAAATGGAGTTGGAGTGCAAATCGAGAATGTAATGAGTAATTTATTATTGAGACTCGAGACTCGGGTGTAAATTTGTATGATCCCGGCCTGCCTCTTTTTAGCGATTTCGACGCGTGCATGCTCCTGTTGTTGATTTTTGTTTGCTCGTCCTTTTACAACAGCGGTGATCTCCATTCGTGTCAACACTCGGAATTGCATGCACACTTACAGGAGAGTTTCAATGTGTTAAATTCCTCATTCGGCTCACCTGAATAGGTAGGTTCTCGGGTAGATGGAACAGAGCGACTCTGCTGCTAAGGTCCTTCTGGATCTCTAGACAGGAGTGTTTCAAGGTGTTAAATTCCTCATTCGGCTCACCTGGATAGGTAGGTTCTCGGGTAGATGGAACAGAGCGACTCTGCTGCTAAGGTCCTTGTGGATCTCTAGAAAGGAGTGTCGGCCTCGTTGTTCTGGCTTTGCTCCTCCATCCTTGGTGTTCCTTAACCTACTCCACGTTGTTCAGCCCTCTTGCTTACTTACTTACTGAACGGGCTCCCGACCCGTGAAGAGTCTCTGCCTGAGACACTGCAGGCTTCCATCCTCTGCGATCCCGGGCACGCTGCTTCCATTTCTCCAGTCCAAGCGCTCTGGCATCCGCGATGGCTTGGTCCTTAAAAACGGAGGTTCGGTCTTCCTTGTTTTCTCGAACCAGGGGGCTGGGAGTCGAAGATTCTCTCGCTCAATGTGGCCGAGCCAATGTAGTCGACGTGATTTAGCTTTTTGGACTACATCCACATCGTGGTACAGCTCATAGAGTTCGCGGTTGTATCTGCTTCTCCGTTCGCCCTCCTCGCACACAAGACCAAATTTCCGGCGGAGTATTTTTCTTTCAAAAGAACCCAATATTAGCTCCCCTTTTCTACTTATCGTCCAGCACTCGGCGCCATAAAGCAGGACTGGTAGAATTAAGGTTCGATAAAGCATGCATTTTGTCCTTCGAGTGAGGAGTTTTGACCCATTTGTGTCGCTAAACCGAAGTAGCAGCGGTTTCCTAAGATAATTCTCCGCCGGATCTCCACATAGGTGCCATTCGTGGTGTTGATGTTTACTCCTAGGTAGATGAACTCCTAAACTACCGCGAAGTTGTAGCTATCAACAGTGACGTTATGTCGCAGGCGGTGGACTGATGTTTGTTTGTTTGTTGATAGCATCTACTTGGTCTTCTCCTCATTTACTTAAAGACCAACCAATTTCGCCTGTCCTTCAATAGCCGTTAAAGCCTCTAACGCGGCACGTTGGGAACGGCCGATGATGTCGATATCGTCCGCTTACTACCGCGAAGTTGTAGCTATCAACAGTGACGTTATGTCGCAGGCGGTGGACTGATGTTTGTTTGTTTGTTGATAGCATCTACTTGGTCTTGTCCTCATTTACTTAAAGACCAACCAATTTCGCCTGTCCTTCAATAGCCGTTAAAGCCTCTAATGCGGCACGTTGGGAACGGCCGATGATGTCGATATCGTCCGCTTACTCCAGTAGGTGGACGAATCTATTGACACCTGCCCTTCACGCTATTTTTTCCAGAACAAAATTGAAGAAATCACATGATACCGCATCCGGTACAAGTTTGGAATAATTCGGAAGAGCTGCTTCCAAACTGTACATTACACGGCGTGTTTTTAAGTGTCACGCGACACAACTGGATCAGTTTTGCCGGGATACCGAATTCGGCGATCGCCACGTAGAGCTCATGAAGATGAATGCTATCATATGCGGATTTAAAGTCGATGAAAAGGTGGTGGGTCTCGACTTGAAATTCATTGGTCTTTTCCAGGATTTGCCTTAGTGTGAAGATTTGGTCTATTGTCGATCTGCCGGGCCGGAAGCCGCACTGGGACGTACCGATTAGTGTGCTGCAGAACGACTTCAGACGTTCACACAGTACGTTGGATAGGATCTTGTATGCGATATTAAGCAGGGATATGCCTCGATAGTTCTTGCAAGACATATGATCGCCTTTTTTTAAGATCGGGCATATGGAGCTGATAGTCCAATCATCGCTCTCTTGATGCCCTTATAAACCGGGATGTTAAAATTGCCAAGATGTTATTTTGTCCACTTAGTCACTTTACCAACAAGCGGTGTTTTTTGGAGGCGCTGCAGTGAAACTCTTCGCCCGTCCCTGCTAGGGGCAACGCCATCATCCAGTCACTGTAAAGTAAACGTTGGATTTTCTCAGAGGCAAATATACCAAGCAGCGCACCTTAAACAAATACTTACACACTTCAGTATACTCTCATATAGGTATTTGAAATGCTCTCATTTCTGAAAGACAGTTATAAAAACCGCTTCTGATCAACAATTAACATGCATTTCCCCACCTCATAAGTGTCTACTTCTGCTCAACACTGTTAAATTGCTTCCGCTGTACACAAGGCAACCTCAAGGCATTAATTTCCTGTTGAATTAACCATAGGAAAATATAAAGTAATAACAACAAAATAAAACCACTACATCTCGCCTCATTAAGGTCTGATCACATCCGTGAAATTGTTTATAAATCATTAAACATGCGGGCATATTATAGGGGCATAACATTATTTTTTTAACATCTTACCTACCCCTCTATATAATATAGGGTACTCGTACCTACATCTCTAGGCTGTGGCGGCACTGCCTCTTTATATGTCGCTATGATACTCGTATACAAATATATGTAGTGTATCAGTGTTGAGGCGCGCTGAAATAATGCTTCTTCTCTACGGTGTGGATGTGTCAACACAATTTTTTTTTGTTAATGTGCGACAAAGAGAGTGTCATTATAGTACACAGAATTTCCCGTGAAAATAAGTTGTTTGAATTTGGCCTTTTTCCTGATCTTTTCCTACTCTTTTGTTGACTTTGTTCCTTGTTTATCCTGATTTCACTTGCGCCTTTGAGGACGGTTGTCCTAGATACGAATATTCAGTTTGTTTTCATTTTTAATGACATTTGCAATTCCCAAGTGTCATTAGCGGTGCTAAAAGGAATAAAATAACTAAGAAATGGAAAACATTTTTTTTTCTTTTGCACCACCACTATGGTGCAGGACATTTTCTTTGATTTCCTTATTATCTATTTATTAGATCGGAATGGAATAGAAACATGTGTGAGTGTTATAAAGGTTTAATTCGTTTATTTTGTTTTGTCGATTTCATTTCGAAAGTGAAAGTAAATTGAAGTAATTTGCATTTGAAGAGGGGTGCCAAACGATGTCTTGGATTTCTCAAAAGGGCGATTATGCGGATGAGTGGATTTCAGTTCGAAATTCGAGAACGAAAATGTAATCGCTTTCTTTTGTGCGCCATGAACAAGTAACGGAACATCAGCGGGATTAGAATTTCGGGTTTAGCATGAAAATTTATTCAAGTTGAAAAGGATAATAATGGAAATTCAGTCGATAAGAGCTGTCAAAAAAAGTTGGCATTGTCGGCGAAAATTTCCTGCAATTGAATGAATTAACGCAGCACGAAGAGCAGCAGACAGTTATTTACGATTTGACGTATTGTTTGTCGGTGTTAAAATAAATATGAAAATGACATTTAATTAGGTTTGTTCATTAAAGAATTTTTCTACGAAACTAAGCAAGGTAAAAGTGGTTCGTTGAATAACTGAGTCGAAAAGACCTCAAGATTTTTTTTTTGGCCGTTATAACTAGATATAGCTATATCTTAGCACAAAAGAATGATTGAAGAAGTTTAATACCTAGGGTGATGGCATGTGAGGTCGGCCGTCTTCAGTAGTCGGCCGGCGCGCCATAAAATGATGCGTAATAGCAAATGCGTTTGTTAAATACACACAGACATTTTTTTCCCCAAAAGGCTTACGGTTTTCCTGTCTGTGAGAAAAGTCAGGATGCCATGCAGCTGCTAGTTTCTCCTTGATAATTGTTAGTTTGATTCAAGGTCTTGGAAAGGGTAAATTTGTCATTTTGAGTTAAAAAAAAAATAGTGAAAGTGAATGTCAGAAACCCTCCATAAATAGTAAAATACTATCGGTAAGTGCATTTTATGATTTTATCTGAGTTGTCTACAGTTTCTTTTCATTGTTTTTTGCCCGAAAGTGGAGAAAAAAAATTATTTAAAATAAATACAGAGGGGGCCGACCTAAGGAGACATCTTTTGCATGGTTCTTCTGGGCTCGGCCCCCCCCCCCCGGCCGACTATAGATTACTATTTTTTTTGTTTTTGCTTAAGTTACTATGCAGATTGAAGGTTTACCTCATCCTACATTCATTTTTGACAAAACTTCCACGTTTTTTTGCTTGGTTTCAGTAGTCGGCCCCCTGTTATCGCATTAAAAGAATGGGTGGCCGACTTCGGAAGACAGATATTGTTAAGTCGGCCGCTCATTTTTTGCATTAAATTTTTTAGTTTTTTTTATATTACGAGTTACAAAACAGGTTTAAATTTAGAAATGAAGAAATTATTACATATTATTTATTTAAGCATTATAAAAAATGAAAAATTCAAAAGAAGGGGCTAAACGCGATTTCCATAAGTACCCGGAAGAAGCACTTACAGAAGCATTAAAGAAGATTCGGGAGGAAAACTGGTCAATTAGGAAAGCCAGTAAAGAATTCGGAGTACCAAGGACAACAATACAAGACCGTATTCATGACAGGGCTGTCGAAAAACCGATGCAAATGGGGCCGGATACTGTGCTGAGTACGGCCGAAGAAATAAGTCTTGTAGATTGGCTAGTAAATTTGGCGAAATGTGGCTTTTCCCAAAAACCTAACGATAATGCCCCCAACATGGATTTTAGGTAGATCAGAAAGTGGCTGAATGCTTTCTGAGACCTTTTTTGAGTACGTGACGAACAGTTTTAATGGGTGGCTAAGAGAAAACAGCATCAAAAAGCCGGTTGTTTCTTGTCGATGGTCACAAATCACATCTCACCATGGAGCTCAGCGATTTGGTATTATCTTGTATGCCCTTTTTCCAAACACGACACACATTACCCAGCCAGCCGATGTAGGCGCATTCAAAGGTCTTAAGCAGGAATATAAGACCACAGTTCATAAATGTCAAAGCATACCTGGCAATGCAGGGGAAGTCGTCACCAAAATAAACATTTGCGAAGTTCTGAAGTTAGTGTTGGAAAGCTCGAATAGAAGTGAAATAATCAAAAAACCAGAAGCCATCGACTTCTCGCTGCACCTAAAAACGGAAAACATAGTAGTCAGAGCTCATAGTTTCGATGAAACGAAGAAAGTTCTAGCTTTGACAAAGGAAGGATTTCTTAAAAACAACGTTGACTATGAAGTTGTGATGAAGATAGTAGAAGAGATGGAGCGTAGTCACCTTAATAAATCTGAGCCAAATGACACCATGACGTCCATTGATGGTATGATTGAGCTTCCTACGGATATTGCGGCTTCCTTGCCATCTACATCAACACCATCGGGCCCATCTGAGCTAGATGGAACCATTACCGACACCTATCTGATAGCCAGTACAGGAGAACTCAAACTTGTTTTTTTTTCTATAATAATGTCTGAAAGAGCCAATTCTTTTAATTTTCGAAGGAAATTATTGTGTTTTTCGTTTTTTTTATAAGGTCAGGAAATGGCATACCTTGTGCAATTAATTTCAAATGATATTTAATGTAATAAACATTTCTTTTTTTAAATGAGTTTGTATTATTATTGTTTTTATAAATTAAAATATTATGAAAATTAAAAAAAATCTGCTTTCCTAACTTGGTCAAAACATTGAAAATACAGAAGTAAAAATGGGGGCCGACTACTGAGTACTTATGTGGCCGACTACTGAAGAATGTGGTTTTCATTTACATTTTTGTAAATAGTTTAAATTGGGTAACAATTATACTTAAAAAACCTAGAAATACCTAATTTACACATTTCAAATATTTACTTAAGCCAAATAGTCTATTCACTTTTCGAATAACGGATTTTTAAAAGCAAGTCAAACCCAAAATTAAAGTTAAGGGGCCGACTACTGGTGCCATCACCCTACTACCTAAAAAAAAATCCCGGCAAAATTCAACACGAAAATGAGGAGATGATGAAGTTAACAAATGGGAGATAGATGCCTCCTGCACGGATATTTGCGGAAAAGAACAAATCAATTACACAAACTAAAATAACTTTGCTCGAGAACTACAGGAAAAGCAGGTCAAAAATTTGAATCTTTTTTAGGTGACTTTTCAACACATTTCGTCTCTGCCTCAGAAAGGACCTACGGTTGGTACCTGCTGCCTATAAATGTAGTGCACTTTGAAACGTGAATGTCGACTAAAGTTCCTGGAGTCACTATCAATTTTCCATGCAACTAGACATGAATGAGTTGATGACTCTGTGGTATCCTGAAGAGGATTTTTTTTGCCTCGGGTAGCAAGTTTTGCAAGATTTTTAAAACTTGTTTAAGTTTTCTAACAGATTTGCGTGTTTCTAGATGATTTTGCTTCACCATGGCTTTTCTTATGAAGGACTTTAGTACTTTAAGGATTTTTTTCCTTTGCGAAATCGATGTCGTTTTTGAAACTGTCTGCAAACCGAGGGTAGTTTGTGTGTTTTGGTTTGCGTTTCATTTGAAATAAGACTCGACTTCGACACTTTTTTGTTCGTATACTATTTGTTTATCATGGTTGTTGTATGTATAAGTGTTGGCTTATGCGTGATGTCCACAATAAGACTGGTCTAAGATAGACATCTTTCCAGAGATCGTGTGGTATGTGCCGCAATAGTTGAAATGGATGTACCTTCTATTTTATGTGGTAGCAAAATAAGAATAGTGGGTGCACTGCACATTGACCTAAGTCAACCCGGTTCGCTTACTTGACCTACATTCTCGTGCTTTGCTTTGAACTACTGATTAAAGGGTTTGAATCCCAAAAAATTCTCACCTTCCACAATTTTTTCAATATTTACTATCGAAAGGTAGCTTATAGCCTAGGTACCTTGCCTTGATATTCATATACATGTTGACTACAAATATTTAGACTTTCTCCTACCAAAATGGCTCCTTCAAGTAAAAAGAAGTTCCAAGATCCGAGGAAGCCTTTACGTCAATGAACCTATCTCAAGGCAAATGGAGCGAGACCGGTCCAGTTCAAAGGTTAAAAACTCATGAATCACTCAAATGCAACAACACTGCCGATGTTTTTTGAAGTCAAACCGGCGAAACCCACATGCAAACCAGTAGGGAGTGATGTAAAAAGGTGATACTCAGGTGGTACTCGCATGGGCGAAAATCCACCCGTGGTCTTTTCGACCACGGTCGGGGCACGGATTCTGGAGGCCCCAACCGACATACATATACCCCCCGCCTGTACAGGCGTTGACCTTCGAGTTGCGAAAAGGTTTGCTTCCGAAGATTCCTGCAGCTCTATCTCCGACACGTTCGGTAGACTGGGCTGGAAAAATGGAGAAAGTGGCGGAGAGGTTCAACCTGATACGCTTAATCTTCAGACCAATAGACAGACAGCCGATAGGTGCGATGCTGCCGACGAGGCCTGTGAAACCGAACAGGTGAAACGGGCCACAGAGGCGGCGTCCACTGGTCAGCGTCCATCTAAGAGCCAGCGAAAGAGGAAAAGGAGAAAGGCGGCTATCGTGCGGCCCAAAGAAACTGCACTGCCAGTTGAAGGCGCAAGCGCTGAGAACGGCACTTCCCCGGCGGCGACGGCAAAGAGATGCAGGTCGGCAGAGGTTACCCCAACCGAAACCAGCCAGCTGACTGAAACCAACGCTGCCTCCTCTTCCAATGGCTCGAACAGGAAAAAACGGAGGAAGAAGGCCTCAAGCACTCCTGTCGGTGGAACTGCGCACGCACCTTCTGCGTCCCCGCGCTCAAAACCTGAGTGAAACAGTTGCTGCAAGCAGAAATGCTCGCGGCGGCAGTAGGCAGAAATTGGCTGTCGCGGGAACATCTGTCAGCAAGAAAAAGACGGTATCTTACAAGAAAGCCGTTACATCTTCTCTGGTGTTACTCATCAGAAAGGCTGGCGAAGACAACAGCATGACCGACGCAGAGTGCAAACACTGTGAAGATCACCTGTGGGAGCTGGCAAAAGCATCCAATGAATGCATTCAAATTGAGGGCAGTGAACTGAAGAACAGAACCTTTACGATGAAGTGCTCAACACAGCAAACCTTTGAATGGCTTAGTAAGACGGTGCCGAAAATTCCCCCTCTGGGAACCACAACTTTTGAGGTTTTCAGACCCCCCAAAAAAACGCGCGCCATGGTGCTGGATCCCAGGGAAACTTAGGAAGACGGCGGATGTGCTAGCGCGCCTACACACCCAGAATCCTGGGCTTGATACTAGCGACTGGACTGTTCATTCCCACAGGGAGAGTAGAAACAAGGATGATAAGGAAGGATCTACTCTCGTTGTTGGTTTAGATAAAAGTTCTGTCGAGACTATCAGGTCCAGGTATGGGATGCGTCCTTATTTGCACCTTGGAAGGATTCAATTCCGCTTTATTTCCAAGTGAGTGCGAGTAACGGACGAAAACTCCTAGTTTATACCAATGATTGTATTTACTCAGATCAATCTTCAACATTCCAAGGCTGCTACTGCTCTCATCAGTAAGAAGCTTTCCGTGTTGAACACAAAAGCCCACATAACATCCATACAGGAGCCATGGGTGTGGAAAAATCGCATCTGTGGCCTTGGAGGTGTCCGTGGCACCACGATACTCTGTGACGAGCGGTCCGAGAGACCAAGGGCTTGTTTTGCTGTGTCGAACCTTCTCTCAGTGACTAAGCTTGGACAATTTTGTGGCCAAGATTTGATTGCTGCAGGCATTAGCTACGAAACGAATCTAGATTGGACGACCTTCGTCGTGGCGTCAGCTTAATTCCCCTATGATTCAGTAGTGCCTCCACCACCAAGGGCAATTGCTGAACTCATAGACTATTGCGACACCAGGAAGATGGGCCTAGTTATATGCTGCGATGCCAACGCTCAAAACACTGTTTGGGGCAGTAGCAAATGCAACATGCGAGGAAACCATCTCCTAGATTTCATTCTATCATCTGATCTTACTATCAACAATGTTGGCTCGCAACCAACTTTTGTGTCGTCAAGAAGACAGGAGGTGATCGACCTGACTATCAAATAGATACTTTAAGGCGATTACCAACTAAAGGGTCTCTTCGGAGGCATCCCTCTCAGATCATAGATATATCGAATTCCAAATCGAATGCGAAGCCATAACTTTGCAGGAGAGGAGGAATCCAAGAAAAACCAACTGGATACGCTTCAGGGAGGAAATGGGAAAAACTCTCAAAACTCCAACCAAACTCAGGACGAGACAAAAGGTAGAGGATGCTGTTCAAAACCTGAATAGTGCCATTACTAGCTGTTTCGAACTGACGTGTCCAGTAAGTAAACCCCCTGGCAGAACGCCGGTTCCCTGGTGGAGCTCGGAACTGCAAAGAATTCGTAGAGAAGCTAGAAAGCTTCTAAATATGTCACTCAAGACTGATTTAGAGACAGATTGGAATCTCTACCGATCGAAGCAGAAGGAATATAAGAGGCTAATTCGGGTATCGAAAAGTGCTTCTTATAGGAATTTCTGCGAAAAGATTGAAACACTGGGTGAAACTAGTAGGTTGGTTAAAGTTCTGAAAAAGGGCAAACCAGCCAAACTGGACTCACTTAGAAAACTTGATGGCACCTTCACTGAGACGAATGCGGAAACTCTTAGTTATCTGCTGGAGTCTCACTTTCCGGGTAACCAGATTACAATTGGTTCACAACCAGCCCCGATTACCGAGACTATGAGTGAGCCAAGACAAACAACTCGGCGTAGCTGGTATATTGCGAAGGCCGTGGTGACGGACGAGGCCATTAAATACGCCTTTGCGTCTTTTGACGGCTTCAAGTCGCCTGGTACGGACGGAATATACCCAGCCATGCTGCAACAGTGTACAAACCAGTTGCTACCGACTATGAAGAAAATCTTCACCGCTGTCCTAGCACTGGCATACATTCCAACACCCTGGCGTACAGTTAGAGTGGCATTTATACCAAAAATTGGCAGAAGTGACTACTCGCTCGCCAAGAGCTTCAGACCAATCAGTCTGACTTCCTTCTTGCTGAAAAGCTTGGAAAGGCTGGTCGAGCTTCACGTGCGCAAAGGTGCTTTGCTATTGCACCCACTATCTCCGATGCAACATGCCTATCAACGCGGAAAATCCTGCGAGACTGCGCTCCAAAATCTAGTTGGTAGAATTGAAGGCGCGCTTGACAGAAAAGAATACGCGATGGGCATTTTCATCGATATTGATGGTGCTTTTGACAATGCGACTTTTGATAGCATGTGCAGCTCCGCCAGACAACACGGAGTAGACGAACCATTGGTGTTGTGGATTAAAGCAATGCTAATGAATAGAACGTTGGTTGCGGATGCGAATTGTGGCCGCTATGTTATGGCGGGGGTAAACGGAGGCTGCCCGCAAGGGGGCGTCCTGTCTCCACTGCTGTGGTGTATGCTGGTCGACTCTCTGTTGAACGCACTCAACAGTTCTAATATTTACGCTCAGGCGTACGCGGATCATGTTGCCGTGCTTTCTGTTGGATCATGCCTAGCGACTGCATGCGCCAAGGCGCAGGCGGCCCTTGACGTGACCGACGAATGGTGCACTAGGAATGGGCTCTCGGTCAATCCTCTTAAAACTGAGGTTGTTCTCTTTACGAGAAGGAGGAAGCTGGTCGGGTTGACTCAGCCAGTGCTAAAAGGCGTCACAATCCAACTCTCCAATGAAGCAAAGTATCTGGGAGTCATCCTGGATAGCAAACTTCTTTGGTCCAAACATGTTGAGCTGAAGACTGCCAAGGCGCTGTCTGTTTTCTGGCAGTGCAAAGACATTTTCGGCAAGACATGGGGCTTATCACCGAAAAGAGTCCTATGGATTTATACGGCCATGATAAGACCATTTATAGCATACGCATCGGTTGTTTGGTGGAAAAAGCTTTCACGTAAATACGTCACTGCTGCTTTTGCCAAACTCCAAAGGCAGGTATGTCTCGGCTGCACGGGGGCCTTCCCCAGCATGCCTGGCTCCGGCCTAGATGCACTATTGAACCTTCCGCCCCTTGATGTTTACATTATGGGATATACAATCAAGGCTATCTCACGTCTTACAACAGGTGGCTTTTGGTATAACTCGCACTGGAGTTTTGATGAACTTGCGCAACGGTTATCCTTCGACTCCTGTCTTATGGATATGCCGTCTGATGCGATGACACCGGAACTTCGGCTAAAGCGCGAATACGAGGTCGACTTTCCTCGCGTCCAGGACTGGCTCTGGTCGGACTCTGAACCTGGAAGGGAATGCAGTCGAATCTTTACGGATGGCTCCAAAACCGATCAAGGATCTGGTGCTGGTGTCTTCGTTTAGAGCGATAACGTTAGACTTTTCTTTCCGTTAGGCAAATATGCGTCAGTCTTCCAAACAGAGACTTATGCTATCCTAATGGCCATGGACTATGTTACGAGGAACAGGTGGAGGGGCGAAGTATCTGCGTCTGTAGCGACAGTCAGGCTGCGCTTAAGGCCTTACTCAAACCCTTAACTACCTCCAAAATAGTACGTGAATGCAAGATATCGCTGAATTCGGTCGGAAGGCTGAATTCACTTAAACTTGTCTGGGTCCCGGGTCATAACGGGATCACGGGAAATGAGATCTCCGATGAACTTGATAGACAAGGCTCAGAGAGGGACTTCTCAGGACCTGAACCAGCGATCTGTCTGCCTGAGTCCTCGGTCAGGGCTTCTATTGACGGTTGGGTTTCCTATGAACACAATCGCCGCTGCCATGACTCTCCAGGGGGCAGACAGACTAAGCAAATGCTCCCCGACGTCTGTGGGAAATCCGCGGCATTCTTGTTGTCTCTCAACAGAAAAAACTGCAGACAGACTACTGGCGTTCTTACGGGACACTACGCTTTTGCCAAACACCTTAAGGTGCTAGGCCTAAGCGACACCACCAACTGCGAAGCCTGTGGAGAAAGCGACGACACTGCGGAACATTTCCTCTGTGATTGTCCTGCTTTTGCTCGTATCAGGTGGCAGGTTTTTGGTGCGGATATGGTGAGTGCTGTAAACCTAAGCTCCTTATCATTGAAGCGCCTTAAATTCCCACAGTAAAATGTGGTGTGTCTGCCTGGTAGTACAATGGACCAGTATTGAGTCTTAGTGCTCCAGTGCAGAAAGTTTCACACAGCCCGACAAAAAAAAAAAAAAAAAAATGTAAAAAGGCCATGATTTCTTCAGTCCAGATCTGTGGGGCTCGCCGATTCGATCTCGGAAAATAACGGCAGGCTTTTAGGCCACTTCGTCACAGAACCCAATCAAGTGCTGGTACTGCTGCATTTCTGTCATCCAAGAGCTTTTAGGCCTGCCTCTCTTTCGCGATTGTTTGGGAACGTTGATTGAAATTGCCATTTTCACCGGGTTCGTAGGACCTCTCATTTGAACATGAAAGTAGCAAAGTTCGTAGTAGCCGGTCGCGCTCTGTTTTCTTTGAGATAGGTTCTTTGACGTAAAGGCTTCCTCGGATCCGGGAACTTCTAAAGCGATCAATCTTTGTTACTACTGCTGTCATGCGAAGCTTCTTCGTCTCAGCTGAATTTAATCGCGCATACTTTTTGTACGCTGTCCAGCACTGTGAACCGTATAAGAGCGCCGCGCGCAAAACCGCGATGTAGAGCCTTGGTTTGAGCTTAGGAAAAATTTTTCGGTCACAGAAGAAGGTTGAGTTTTCCCGCCACCTCATCTACCGTACGCTTAACGCGATGCTTAAAGTACATCAAAAAAGCACGAAAGTTCGCCATACTTTTTGTACATTTTAGTATCTGATTTTGCATTTATTCATTTGTTTTTCCTCCTTTTCTGGCCATGAACGTTTCCCTGAAGATAGTAATTATTTATTCAAGACCTTGCTCTAAAGTTGCATAAATTGTTCGCTGCTTTCTGTACGAATTTTGACATAGTACGAGTACAACTATTCATTGAAAGACGAAGTAATCAAATGGTAACAATAATTTGCCAAATCAAACACATCCCGGAGAACGTACCAAAATTACTCTCATTGACTTCTTTTGAAACCCACATTTCTACGCCCACATTAATCGTGTCAAATTGTCTTACGACAAAAATTTGAGGCAAAAAATACTACAAAGTCCCAACTGTTCGTTGTTTCTTAAAAACATTAAGAATTCGGCCTCGTCATCAATCCCGACACTCATTTGCAATGACATTCGAGCTGTTTGCTCTTTAGATAAAGCCGATCTACTTGCTGCTGATTTTGCAGTCAGCTCAACGCTCGCAGATTGTTTTTTTGATCTCCCCCTGTACTCGAAGGTGTAGAATTTTCCATGGGCCCAATCCACTTTCGCATTCGTACAGTGGCAAGAGTTGTTTTTTTTTTAAGAAAAAAATTAAATCCAAATCCCAGAGCATTCAGACTCGGTAACGGTCCATTACACTACCAGGCAGAAATCCTCCTTTTGGTGTAGAGGATGGTGATTGGGTGGCGTATGTTTTTGTTCCCTATGGGGATTGAACCTGCACCGCACGGGTCACAAGCCAACACACTAACCTCTACACCATCGCCACCCTTTAGTGGCAAGAGTACTTCAAGATCTTGATAATATTTCACCTATCGTTCTGAAGAGGTATTCTTCCACGCTGGCAAAACCACTGCGTAAGCTTTTCTATCGACCCTTTTCTTCATGGCACTTTCCGAGGCGATGGATAACTGCAGCCCGTCTCCAAAAAAGGCGAATCTTTTTCTCCCTCCTCCTACCGAAAAATTGCACTTGCGTCCCTTCTGTCCAAGGTCATGGAAACGAAGATAAACCATTAGCTTATGTAGGGTTTTTGCATCCAAAGGGCCATTTGTCATTTGGTGACTTATCTAACCGAAAAGTGGAACCAATCTCTCCACCAAGGTGGTGAAAGTAAGATCGTTGCACTTGATATTTGGAAGGCATTTGACAGAGTTTGTCATCAAAATGTCTTGTCGAAAATCGGTGCATTTGGAATCGATGATACTCTTCTTCATTGGATTAGAGGTTACCTGATCCGAAAGTTTCAATTCAAGCTTTTTTCGACGGTTTCAAGTCTGCAACTCATTAAATAAATCTGGTGTTTTGTCTCCGACTCTCTTTCTCATTTTAATAAATGGTCTCCTGTCTATTACTTCTAACAAAATCTATTCCTTTGCTCAGCTTTTCATCTTCGGCAGCATATGTTAAGCTCATTAAATTCCGATCTTGACATCATATCACTGGGGTACAACCAATTGATTGGAGTTTATTGCTTCCGAAACGCAATGCTGTCTCCTGTCATAAAAGTGAAATCCTATCCATGAATGGCACTTGCATCGCTGAAACCGAACGACTTTATATTCTCGGTATGTGTGTTAATGACAGCCTTCTTTGGAATGAACTCATATTCGATGTCGGCAAGAACGCTGCGAAATGTCTATAGGCTTCCTTAAGCATGGCAAGAAATATTTTACCCCATTTGATCTGGCTACAATTTATAAGATGTTTATTCCCCCCAAATTTGAATATAACGCGCCGAACACATATTTGCAGCTACTCAACACAATACAAAAATGCGCGATAAAACTTATTGGCGATCGAGACATCACGGAAACATTTGACTCTCCTATACTCTATCCAACAAAAATTGTCAGTACAGGGATGACAGGATGTTTGTCTCTCAGTCTAGTTGCAATGACTTACATAAATCGGTCCCTCTTTAAAGCTTTCACAGGGTTGCCGTAGTGTGTATGATAATTCGCCATAACTCAGAGAGCAATTCTATTAGGGTTACCATCTTCCACTTTAAAATAAAAATATTGCGGAACGTAATAAATTCCGTTTATCTTTTTCCTTTTCTGGTAAGATAATAAAAGGCGCGTTTTTTTTAGGGTATCTCCAGTAGACCAACAAAATATATAAATTTCGTAGGTAACACAAAAAAAAAATCAAAACGAAAAATATATCACTGTAATCCAATTTATTCATTATAAATATTGTAAAACATAAAATATTTATTTCTAATATCACTACTCAACTAATCCGATGAGTAATTACTGCTACTGCTCTCGTTATTTAGATCTATTATTAACCTTTCAACTGCTTCCTCGGAAAAAACATCAATTTCCCACATATTTGGCTCAACAACCTGTTCAACGTGTTGGACACATCGATGCCATTATTTTCCTCGTCAACCCTTGTAAGTCCTGTCGTTAGCAAGTCTTTTATTTCAGCCATTTTAAATGACTTGTTTTGGCTTGCTACAAACCCTTTCACTTGAGCCCAAAGCAATTCTATTGGATTAAGGTCACAGTGATAAGGCGGCAAGCGAAGCACTTTATGTCCCGCATTTTGAGCCATTTCATCCACGACGTATATTTCATACTTGGCTTTGTAACGTTTAACGATTTCAAGCAACCCATTGTATGATTGCATCCCTACCTAACTCGAGATCTTCCTTTTGGGAATTCTCGTATTCAATGGCAAAACAGGCGTTATTCATCGGAAAAACAAAGACATCATACAAACAGGTACATAATGAGATGAAAGGATGTATGTATTTATGTTTTTTTTATTTAAACAGTTTGCGACATAAACTCGATCAGCAAGATTTTCTAAAAACATTTCCCAGTACTTTCCGCTATATGTATATTGTGAAAGGTAGACACAATCAGGCAATTATAATACAAAATTATATAACCACGACGCAATGTCATATACCTAAACAGATGGTAAAACAGCTGTACAATGCAAATACAATCAAATTAAAAACGAATGGCAACACCCCACGTAATAATTCGTTCTCAAAAGCACCAAAACCGAAAGTTCTTTGACAAAATCCATAGAAAAACCCTATATGATATGCTTCATTGTAGAGATGGTAATACTTTTCTGATGTGCTTCAGTCACACACACTGCTTATTTTGGTGGATGATAGTAGAAAGCGAACACAAGACGATCATACTCATTCCCATTCGGCTGTGTGGGAGATTGGTTGGGGTGGGTTGTATGCGAATTTTGGGAAAATTACAACAACAATTCCTTGGTATGACAGTGGTCCATAAGGCCTGTACTGACAATTTTTGTTGGATAGAGTATAGTCATTCTCGTTATTTCTCCTGTCTATAGCTGTTTTATCGTACTCAAACGAAATAGCCAGCTGCATTCCAGCCTTAGAACATTTGAACCGCGATTCCCGCCATGCCAGGAACGCGCATCAATTTACCCTTAAGCCTGTTTTTGGACGTACAGTAAAATACAAAGAATTCTTCCCTAGCCGTACAACAGGAACGTCGAATGCTCTTCTCCAATCTGTTTTCCCTACCCGTTATAATTTACAAACATTTTTTTGCTTTTCGAAAATACTTTTCTTTCAAGGAAACGCCATCAAATTCTATTTACATTTAACTTTTGCTTAGTTTAATAATTGTTTTTTGTCAAGTGTCAGAGTCCAAACCAATCTTATGTGGAATTCAATTCGACTTCCAACATTATCACTCTCGCTCGCAATGATGAAAAAATATATATGTATACCCATCGCCCTTTTACTGACGGAAGTTCAATAACAAAAATCCAAATACCTACCTACACCAAGTAATCTAATACAAAAACCTAAACTCTGACATTTGATCCGCCATGTGTTATTTTTAATGCAAGGTCAAAGCGATCACATTTAACTCCTGCTCCGCTACTAAACCTCTTCATCATTTTTTATCGATCGCTATGGGCAACTTTTTATTACCACAGATGTTTAACTAGAAAAAGAGAAGAACTTTTTATCTTCAACCGCAATTAACCACTTTGGTATTTCCTCTTCAACAAGCACTTAACTTTGCCGACATCATATTCGTATATAGACGTTAGTGGCAGTGGCCATTAAACTAGACATCCCTAACAACATCTAATCTCTCTTTCTCTCCGGTCCGTCGTTTATGTATCTCAAACTTTAAATTTTCACATTTCATTTCCTGTCTATTTTCTATCCACAGCCATTCTTGTACGTGTACCTATACCATCTGCCATAGCCATAGGTATGTGATGCATCAGAGAACTTAATTGTGGCTCCTTACAATGGATTCGCTGGCATAACCATTCTCAGGACATTCAGGGAAGGTATTTCGTTTCCTGATAAAAACAGAGAGACGGAGAAATGGATGGGGAGGTGCATGCAATTTTCAATACATAGTTTTCCCAGTAAAGAAAGAGTTTTTAGTGCCAACAAAAACCCAACCCAGTCCTCATTTTACTAATGGAGATTTACTGGAGCATGGACTACAACGTAAACAGAATACATTAAATGTGCAGGACCAGGATGGGAGGCAATAAAATAATGGAACACACTATTTAACCCCCGAGCAGGTTCCCAGTCATATAGAAAGCCAGCTAAAGTGTCCGTTTTAGTAAAGTTTTGTTACCGTTCTTTTCTTTTCTTTTTCATTTGAGGTGTTTCGTTTTATTGTATGTACTTTTTCCACAGTCCCTCAATGGGATACAAAATCGAAGTGGACAAAAGGTTTTTCAGAGTTCGTACCTTTTTCTCACCGCCATAATGTTGGCACTGGCATACACCATTAAAGGTGTGAAAATCGGCTTTGTTTACACCGTTTGTGTTCAACACCTTCATGAATGCATGAATGAGGTTTGTGCTCTCCCCTCATGGTGTGATACTTGGCTATACACTTGAAAACCATATGGCCGCGCTTGCCTCACTGAGAGTGCATTCAACGTGCAAACAAAAAGGAGAGGCATACATAATATAAAATTCTCATTTAACAGCTCTTTGAAGGGTTTTTATTATATTTGTTGTTTTTTTTTCTTCCGAAATTTTATTGTAGAAATTGGGTCATATGACGTGTATGCTCGCTCCGATCTCCGGATGATGACATCCTTCGAAGTGAAACTTTCGACTGCTACGTGCCTGGCATTCTAACAGTTGAATTTCCGTGCGATGCGATGGGTGGGTTTGGGTTTTGGGGGTTGTTATTATGAGTTATGGTTTCAAAACCACACACACTCACCCACGCTGCCGCTGCCGCCATGATCAATATACTTCGTTTCGTAGAATGGAAGTATGTATATTTCATTTCTATTGTGTTAAACCGAATGCGAGTCGATTTACGGTGTTCTGTTTTCCATTTAAGGAGCAAAACTATATTGCCCTGGGGGATGACAGCAGGCACTCCCTATACTCACTGATACTCGTATGCGTCGTATATGTGTTGTATATAGTTTTGGACGAAAATCCAATTTAATTGGGAAAATTTCACACGTACATCATTTGTATTCGCAGAGGCAGTCGTCATCGTTGGTGAAATTGGATTTATCCTTTTGTTTCCGCAAGGTTTGGGACAGGCAGATACGCTCGGAGTTTTGTGTTTTGACTTGAGCCGCTTTTTGTTCTTGCAGTTACCTACCTACCTACCTACAATAGAGGTGTGAGAATATGGTGTGTCATTGGGCTAAGGGAGTGTTTTAAGGAAAACAACTATAGTAGTTGCGAGACGGTGTAAAGTTTATCGTTTTGTTGTTGTTATGTCATCGCAAAAGCCTACTTGAATGATAAACTCACACATTTGGTTTACAGGGAGAAATTACCTTTTTGCTACGCCCGAGTGTCGGGATTAGTGTGAGTTGTTTATGGGCAAAGGCAATTGTAATTTCATTGGAAATCCCCATCAAATAAAGATTTATCAATGGCGTTCACGGTTGTGAATTTTCCAGACAGAATAATCAATCCTATCATGGTATCCGTTTTGAAAGGAAAATTCTCCGAATCAGAAAATTTTGAGTCATGGTACGGATGTTCGGAAACTTTTTCCGAAAAAACTCAACACTCACCGGTTAATCGCAATGATATGCGATTTTGGCGAAGTTTTTGACAACCGAATGTCAATTTCTAAATGTCAAAAATCATATTCGTTTGACAAGTGGACACTGATAGTGGATACTGTACTTTTTACTTTTGGTGGCGCTTACAGTCCAGGGTGGACCACGGCTTCAACCAACAAGCCCCTCCAACCAGCTCTGTCCCTCGCTAGCTGCCTCCAGTTACGCACACCTAGTTGGTTGAGGTCGTTCTCCATTGTGTGCGCCACCCAAGGTGGGGTCTTCCTCTCCTGCGTTGACCCTCAGGGGTGGATTCGAAGACTCGTCGGGCTGGTGCGTTATTGTCCACACGCTCCACATGTCCCAGCTATCTCAGCCGATGTATTTTTAGCTTTTTGACCAGGTCAGCGTCGCTGTATAACCCGTATAGTTCGCCGTTGAATCTTCTTTTCTACACTCCATCGTCAAAAACTGGACCGAAATCACTCGAAGAATCTTTCTCTCAAAGCACCCCAGAAGGTTTTCATCCGCTTTTGACAGGGTCCATGCTTCTGCATCATACAGCAGGACCGGGATGATTAAGGTCTTATATAATATCTCCTTGGTTGTATGAGAAAGAGCCTTACTTCTTAGATGCTTCCTTAGCCCGAAGAAACAGCGATTGGCATGAGTGATTGTTCGCTTGATCTCTGCGCCGATGTCATTTTGCGAAGTGATAGTGGAGCCCAGGTAGACAAAGTCTTTAACTACTTCGAAGTTGTATCTGTCCATCGTGACGTTTTGTCCGAGTCGCCGATGTTGAGAGCCCTTTCTCGTTGACAGCATATACCTACTTCGTTTTGTCCTCATTAACAGCCAGACCCATCTTCACCGCCTCCGTTTCGATGCTTGCATATGCGCCACTGACAGCTCGCCGCGTTCTCCCAATAATATCAATATCATCAGCATAGGCAAGTAGTTGAACAGACTTTTGAAAAATTGTACCTCTGGTGTTAGCTTGTGAGTTCCGTACAATTGTTTCAAGAACGATGTTAAAGAAAGTGCATGATAGCACGTCGCCTTGTCTCAAACATTTTTCGACGTCAAATGGCTAGGTGGTGTTCTTGCCGACTTTGACAGAGCAGCGAGATTTCTCCATCGTCATCCTGCACAAACGGACGAGTTTGATGGGTATAATTCGTCCCTATATACGCTATCATAGGCGACCTTAAGGTCAATCGATCTGAAATTCCTGGTTTTTTTTCTAGATCTGTCCTGGCCTAGAACCACACTGATATGGGCCGATCAGGTTATTGGCGAAAGGTTTTATTCGTTCACACAATACAGGTGACAAGATCTTATACGCGACATTCAGGAGACTTATTTCTCTGTAGTTTGCGCAGTTCAGAGTATCTCCTTTCTTGTGGATGGGGCACACTAGGCTGAGGTTCCATTCATCGGGCATGCTTTCATCTGACCATTTTACAGATGAGTTGGTGCATGCTCCTTACCAACCCATCTCCCGCTGCTTTGAAAATCTCGGCTGGAAGGCCATCCGATCCCACAGCTTTGTTGGACTTAAGTTTGGATATCGCTATCCTCACTTCATGTAGGTCGGGTGGACGGAAGTTTTAGCTATCATCGTCCAAACTGCACAGATCATACCGCCTGACTGCGGGTAGTTGGCTGTCTCCGCCGTTTAACAGTCTGCAGAAGTTTCCAAATCCTCAGCACCGACTGTGAATCTACTACTGTTTTACTAAACGCAAATTAAGTCTCCGATTGCTTTTGCGTTGCGGAGAAAACTGATTTTCAAACGCATACCTACCATGATTAGACCTGAATGTTTTGCTGAATAGCTGAATTAAATGAAATATGCGCTGAATTGATGAAAAATTACTTTATTGAGGTGCAAATTTTATTAGAAACCGCCACTTGATTTGCCTTGATTTAGTGTTTGCTTGGTAAAAATAACTAATTTACTGAAACAGAATAACGAGTGTGTTCTGATTTGAATGGACAACTCTCTTCTTGATGAGAATCTTCGAACTAATTGGTTGCCCAACACTTTGTCTTTTAATCAAGTATAAACATTCTAATTTACTCAATAGCTTAATTAAAACTACGCGTGCGCTTTATTGAATGGAAACTCCCCTTGTTTATGGTTGGAAAGAAACTTGCACTCAAACGAACAACCACTAATATTCAATATCCGATTTACATATTGTTGAAAATCTTCAGAGTTGTGAAGAAGGCTACTGAAATATCAGCTGTCATTCGCATTTGTTGCACTCCACACTACAATTAGTACGTATTTGAAATGAATATCGAATCAGGTTGAATACTAAAAAAAATACTAAGATAGGCGTTATTTGGTAAATGTACAAAAATCAATGGGTAAATTGGATCATCGAATTTTTGTCTTTCTCAATTGTTTTGTTTTTGCTGACGGAGAAAGCTGAATATTCCATCATTTATTATTCAAAACATAGGGAAAGGCTACAGTCCGGTTGGGCGGATCGTTGGATACCTTATTTCTATCCTATCCTTCATAAAGTGGACGTGGCAAAAAACCAAGTATGGGTGAATTGTTAAGAGCTACATATCTACATATTTTGCTATACAACATTTAAAGGATTTTATCGAAAAAAACAAAGTTTTTGTAAAAAAACGCCCCTTAAAAGTGGGCATGGTAGAAAACTTTGCGTAGAATAGGACTTTGATTTAAAATGATTTCTTCAGTAAAACGGTTTGTTTTGTTCAAATAGTGGGCGTGTGAGTGGGCGGATTTTTAATGGATTAAACATAAGCATTAAGGCCATCTAGAGAGAATATATCCCATCTTTTCGATAAAACGATTTAAATTGTGGGCGTGTCAGTGGGCGGATTCTAAAGATTTAAAGTTGCTAATTTCTGGCCCTTACGGTTAAAATTTCAGTTTTCTAGCTTGAGTTCAAAAGCCTTAATTTTTGGCGACGGAAGGATGGACATGGCTAGATCGACATTACTATCGATGCTGATCACGAATATAGTAACTTTTAGGGGTCTGCGTGCAATATTAAAGTATGTTACAAACTATGAGGCAAAGTAGTTTCCTCCTCCTCCTCGTCCTTGCAGCTTCTGCAAAAGTTGTTTGAATATATGCCAAGCTTTGTTGCATGCTTGCCTATGAGAAAGTGTCCACTAATGAGAACGTTAATGGTGCTAATGTGCGATCTGTTAACAGAGATACGACTCTTAGAGCGTCACAGGCCCAGCTTTGGCCAGTTCTACTTTGTCGCTGGACATGTGTTGCCAACTGTCCACCTAAGGTTTGTTCTCTCGATCCCATCTAGCCTTAATATGTATAAATTTGCATGTACCGATTGGTATACCAAGAAAATCTTTTTCAGGTAGCAAACGTAAAGTAGTTCAATGTTTGGTGAATTCATCAGCCTTACAGTGCCCCGGCCTTACAGCCTTACAGTGCCCCGGCTTACAGCCTTACAGTGCACCCAACAAAGTTGAATCGTCTGTTTAGGGCTATGATAGAATTTATAGAGACGGATTCAAGGGGCTTGGCTATCGGAAAAAATACGGATATCTTCAGCTGATATCAAGTTTTCTTTAAGTCATGATAAGATAAGACTTATTTGATCGCCATAATTGCCGCCTGGAACACGCCCCAGTAGTTGGAAGACGGAAATACCGAATAAGATTCAGTCTGTCGGACAAAACACCACCAGCCACACCATTGTTGGTTTTTGATCCGCCGGTATAAAAGATGATCGCTTGATCATCCAAGAACGCATCATCTTCCCAAAGTTACCTGGAGGGTATGGTTACTTGGAAATTATGACCAAATTGTAGCTGAGGTATAGTATAGTCTATGTTTTTTGGAAGGCTACTGAATATATTCTTCAGAATGCAGTCGTGGCCAATTGCTTTATTGATCAACTGTGATGAGGCTTTGAGACGAACAGCCGCATAAGCAGTCTTTTGTCTGCTGAAAATGTCAAGGGCTGTCAGATGAAACAGAATTTCCAGTACCAGCAGAATGAGTAGTTCGGAGTGCCCCACTTCACATTTGATCATTTCGGTCCGCCAGAGAGTATATCTTTCTAATTTCATCTTTTTACCTCGTAGTTTTGGGCCTCAAATTCGGTGACAGACGGACGGACATGGCTGGATCAGCAAAATGTTCTATGTATGCTGACCACAAATATAGCAACTTTGAGGGGTCTAAGGGATGTTAAGTGAGTCAAAATAAGTATACCCTCAGGATAAATAAATAAATATTAGGCATTAACAGTCCATACAGGGCCTAAAACCTAACTTCTCCAGCCACTTTCATGTGTGAAGTGGAAGGGGCCTACAATTTTAAGCGGAATCCGAACGGAAAATTTGAGAAGCTTCTCATGACAATTGATACTCTTGGATGTTAGTCAGACCCTCAGGATAGGGTATAATTAATCCTAAATGGTAAAAGTGAATAATTTTTCGCTGCTGAAGTGATCAAAAAATGTCTATTTGCCGTTCCAATTTGCATGGTTATTTATTTTTCAGTTTCAAATAATACTACATTGGAAGTCTTAGTTTTGTAAACCAAGATTGTTCGATACTACGGTCGCTGAATAAGCTGTATTGAATGAATTAATCCACGTAATATTTGTCTGCATTTGGTGGCTCTTAAGCTGCTAGTGAGTGCACTTCTAAAAAAGACATTGTTGCTCAACCTCTTCAGTTTCTCGACCCCTATAAAAGCCAACAAATTTAATACACTACCTTGCGAACATCCCCCCCCCCAAACTATCGATTTTATCGATTATAAAAATTTTGCATTATGTTCTTACATGACAAACAAGTTCTGGTTGAGAAACGGTAGCTTACAAGCATGGGGTGGAGTGAAATAACGCCAAATGAAACTGAAATAAGGACACATTGTAACGATTGCCCTTATATCACGTTCACAAAATAAAGCCAAAGTGTTAAAATTTGGCCTTATTTCATTTTCTGAGACATAAGGCCAAATGGAAAAATTTGGCTTTATTTCGTTTTTCGTTATTTCACTCCACCCAAGTACAAGGTGGCGCAAAAGTAATCCTCCTATCAGAAAATGCTATAAATTTTGCGATTGGCCCCTAATGTCAGTTCTGTTTTGACATTTGTGTAGTAAACACATGCGAAATACACGTTAATAAACAATGTTACGCTACACTGCTCCAGAACGCGGAATATTGGTGACTATTTATTTGAGCAATAATCGGTCGGAGGCCAAAAAACATCGGAAGGTTATTTTTGCGCCACCTTGTATAAGCATGAACAATGTACTGGCAAAACTGACAGCCAATTTAACACTTTTTTCCAGAAAAAAACTTTTGGCACCTTTATCCTTTACTCGCCGTCTGCACTTACTATAAATTCATAGCAGACAGCAGAGGCAGAAAAAAAAGCAAAAGCAGAGCAGCTGTCAAAATTTGTTTGCTGGGCATTTCATTGCATATTTTATTCGTTTGAGAGAGAGACAGAGAGAGAGAGGCAACGATTTTCATAGATACCATCACTGCACTAACAGCAAGGAACGACCCCTCTCTTTTATTTTTAGCATGCCATAAAGAGTATGCAAGAACAGCATGATTTCTGTTTCAAACTATAGAAATATAGTTACTATAATGTCTCCACTTGAGATAATAACAGCATGCATTATGCTATATATTATTAATTTATCGCAAGTGGAGACGGCGCGTGTTAAGTAGGTACTATGGTCATAGTTTCTTTTGACAAACTAAGTTGTGAAAAGCTGAATTTGCATTGAATTGAAGTTTAGTATTTATTCAATGCCATTTAAATTTGACGAAACTTAAACCATGACGTTATGTTTTGAAATGTGTCATTACTTCGTCATATAATGTCAATTTTGTTTAAGTCTTGTTCACATCATCTTGAGACTTGATCGCACGAAATTAAAAATAAAACTACACAAAGTACAATTTCAAAGTCATAAAGCAGACAGAAAAAGGAGTTAATTAATTTTACCGTGAAAAAATCATTAACCAATGGTTTTTTTTAAGTATTCTTAGGAGTAACTTAATTACACATTTCTTGGAAATTAAAAGTGGTAGGTATCTATTTGTTTTTTAATGCAAAAAACGATAACAATAATTTTTACGTCAATTACGAGAATAAACTCTTGCGCTGTTAACTTTCGCAATGATATTGGCGTTTGACGGTTTTTCAAAATGTTGCTCCTTTCTTATAAAAACGAATTGGTAGCCAATTAAGAATTTCTTGAAGAACATTTCCAGGAGTACACCTGCGGTTAGCTTCATATTAATGTTGTCAGGTATCAATTTGTCCTCTATCAAGTTGAATGTACCTTGCTGTCATTGGGAAAATTCTTAGTTTTCTGTTATGAAATTGACAGCTTCAAAAAGAATCAATTTTTCATACGAAAGAATCATATTTAAAATTGTTCTTTGTTCGCAGTTTCTTTTTGACAGATGTCATTAAGATTCAATACTTTTACTGTCGCCCGCATCATCGTCTACTGCTAATTTCGAGGATATCGACACTGAGCAATAAACTGTATTTTTTTCACAATTAGAAAATCATTCCGGATTACCGAAATCCGATTAAAAAACTAAGATTACTTAACCCACTTCTAATTTCCACCGACACAAATAAGATGGTCGAGGTGCATTTCCTTCGGTAAACATATGGAATGGAAAGAAAATTCATATCCTATTCACCACAGTAATCGTTTATGCTCGTTCAAATCATATATTTCCACTTGTCGTTTTCGTTGTTGTTTTCCATTGGAAATCTGACAGCCCGGCTATGGTCCATCAGCACTCAAAGATTGATATCTCTTCTACGTATCTACCACATACCGATATCCCAAGTAGGACACCGAATGGCCCAAAGCCGGACCGAATTACAGAGGTGCGAGTAAATTGCACTTTGTTGTCCATTAAAAAAACATGTAATCGCCTTCGTGCGCTTGCGTACTCTGGAGGCTAGCAACACAGTGGCAGAGGCAGTGGCAACGAAAGGCCTAATTACACTATACAGGCGAATTTCATTCTCGGAATCTTGATGGATCCTAAGAAAACTGGTCAAGATATCACCCAATAGCAGTTGTTGCTGGGCATATGACCCGGAGCAGCAAAAAAAGAAAACTAACGACTCTAAAGAAAATCTCGACAATTTGCGACACTTTGGGGGAAGCACTTAACGTGTTTCTCTTAACGTGTGTGTGTTGTTTTTGTGGCAGATATGCGCCTGATACTTTATTGTGAAGTAACAGTTAGGTACTTTGACGGTTAGTGGTCACTTATTGACCGTTGGCGTTGCCAGCTGTAAGCTCCAACAACGGTGATATTGCGTCGCACACTAGTCGCGGCATTTAGCCATTAATAATAGGAACGACAACGACACAGCGACGACGACAAAGACTACGTGCTTTTTGCCAATTGGTCATGGCATATTCGCACACAGAAAGTCATTTAGCAAGTTTGACCGCCATGCCTGGATAGCCGACTAGTCGAACACGAGTACAAGTCTACATGACTCTCATTACTGCCAACCTACGCGTGAAACTCGTTGGCTGCTACTCTCTGCCAACAGTCAGCACCATCACCATCGTCGTCTTCGATGCTGCTGCTTGTCGGTATCATTGAATATGAATGGTCATTGTGTTCGGTCGTATATATTCAGGAATTGGCTTATTTTGACGTACGAATTAACCATTACGTGAAAAATTATGATTAAATTGCATTTCGAATTGCGCACGGCGTGGTTAAAAAGAAAGATCTCAGTCCCCCTCCCCTCTCCTGGTCCTGTGAATTCCTTTTGTAATGTTGTTTTTTGTTTTTGTGCTTGGTTGCGGGAGCCGCCACGCCGAGATGATGGTGCACTCTAGATAACGCGAGGATGCAACAGAGCGCTTTTATGGTGTTGATGTAGTGATTCGCGGATTCGGATACGATTGCTAATTTATATTTAGCTACATCTCGATTTTCCAGCGGTTAATTGCACTGTAGAATGCAAATTACGCCGCTGAATTGATGTTGCACATCCTCGTACTTCGTACATATCTATACGCTCTGCAACAGTGGCCCGCGCAGAGCTGAGGATGAGCGATGAATTAAACTGGTAGGTATGGATTTATGGGATTGTAATTGCTGAGAGAGTTTTGGACCTGTTTATGGGTGGTGTTGGCATCATACCGATATGTAGACATTACCTGCAAGCCTCTTTTGATTTAGGCTCCTTTGTGAAATTGAGTTGTGCGTGAATTATTATTGGCAACTTGCGGATTAGTCAATTTTCATTTTGAATTAACTCGAGTGTCAAATGAGTATTAGGTCCTGATGGATTTGATGTCGATTGTCAAATAAAATGGATTTATAGCGATTTGATGTTGAAATGTGTGTAGCTAATGGGAATATTCAGCAAGAATGATATGGTAAAATTACATTGCAATGTTTCTTTGGCATCCACAAGATTGAAGAAAATTTGTCGTTGTTTTCGAACATGTTTTGGTTTGAATTTATTTTTGTGGTTGTTAATTTTGCCAGGCTCAACAACTTTTGACAGGATCGACCGTGCAAATCTTTATAAAAAGCTTGCAAGACTATACAATTTTCATATTCGGCCTTTAAACTGATAAATTCGTATCGTATAAAAATCGGGCGCACTCAGGCAGTGAATCTTTCTGATTTCCGTTTTACTTTCACAGGTGCCCCACAAGGCTCAATTCTAGGTCCTCTGTTGTTTTTCCTGTATATTAAAGAACTTCTTCAAACTGTATCTGAAGCATCTATTAAAATGTTTGCCGATGACGTACAAATGTGCAAAAGTTGCACTCTTGGGCTAATCGAAGACTGCGTCTTCAATATGAATGAGGAATAACAAAAAATTCTTTTCTTTGCTTAAATTTATGGTCTCTTTTTAAACCCGAGAAATACAAGGTGGCGCAAAAATAACCTTCCGATGTTTTTTGGTCACCGACCGATTATTGCTCAAATAAATAGTCACCAATATTCCGCGTTCTGGAGCAGTGTAGCGTAACATTGTTTATTAACGTGTATTTCGCATGTGTTTACTACACAAATGTCAAAACAGAACTGACATTAGGGGCCAATCGCAAAATTTATAGCATTTTCTGATAGGAGGATTACTTTTGCGCCACCTTGTACATAATGTCTAATCATTTCCAAGAAACCTGTAGAATCTGTTTACTTTCCACAAATGAAACTTGACGGTACTGGAATAGAATAACTACGATGAGACTGCAAAAAATTTAGGAATGGTGCTTAACCGGAACCCCAGTTGGGACACACACATCAATAATAGGGAAAACGTATGGCGCTCTTCGTACATTGTGGGCTACGCAATATTACACCCAGTTAAGAACCAGATTAATGTTTTCCAAAACACTTTGTATACCCATTTTGCTTTATAGATGCGAACAATATTGCAATTGCGACTACAATAGCAGGAGAAAACTTAACAAAGCATACCATACATATAAGGCCTGAAAAGATACGATATCCTACCGTCTTTTTCAAAAGCTATATACATATAATCTTTCTTTTGACAACCTCATTCGTTATATGACATTAGTTCTTCTGTTCAGGATAATCCATAGTCATCAGTCTTGTTATCTCTTTACCAGGTTCCAAATGTCCTCATCTAGTAGATCGCAACAACTCATAAAACCTCATTATTCGTGCTTAATCTCTCAACGTCAATGCCACCCGGTTATGTAACCGTTTACCGCGCAATCTAAGTCGTATTTGGGACATTCGATTTTTGAAGATAGAACTAAAGGCACATTTGTAATTGTAATCAAAATAAAATTGCGTTGCTGATGTTCGTATAAAGAGCAAATAATAAATGTAATGTAATATTAAAGAATGACACACTATATAAAAATATATAAGTATTTTGGAATTAAACTGTACAAGAGAATAATGTTAAATGTACTTTATGAGTCTTCATTTTATTGAATTAAATACTTCTAAGAAGTAAGCTTAATAGCGGTGACATATTAATTCTTGTATTGGTTTAAAATATATTGTATCTTCAAATGCAAGCATGCAAATAAATAAAGAAATTTGTAGCAACCATTTTGCCATCGTGGAATCCGTCGGGGGGAACGATCCACTAATAGTGAACAATTTGCATCGTGTAATACGCAGACGTGAACCATCCGCATGTCGGTAACGTGAATGAAATTCACTGTATCGTGGAAAACGAACTGATCGAATCTATCCATGCATTTGATATCAGCAGTTTTTATTTTCTTTTCACTGAATGTAATTTTTACAAAACAAATGTGTTTGAAATGAGCTGTCACAATTGAATTTCCTAATCACCAATAGTGGTCGGTAAGGGAGAGTATCCGACGGATCCCACGATAGCTATAGATTTTCTGTTCACGTGAATCGAATTAGTGAAGTGAATCTCAGATCCGGCGGATTCCACGATAGGTGAACATTCACCATTAATTAATTATTATTATTATGATTATTGTTCCTTTATTATTGATTATTAAATGAATTGAATTAACTATTAAACATAAAGAATTTACGTTACGAAACATTTCAAACTTTTATGCAAGAATGTAGGTACTCTCTTTTAAAGAACTTTTCGAACTGTGCATATGTTTTAGTATTAAGCTTTTAGAACCAACGTAAACTGTTGAAAATGGAAAGCTCATCATAAATTACAGTGAAATCTCTCTTAAGTGGACACCCAAGGGGCCGGAGTTTTTTGTCCACATAAGAGAGTGTCCGCTCAAGGGGAAATTTTAAAAAGAACAAAATTGTTTTATTTAATTCGCTTTTTCAAAAATAGGTACATACACGAACATAGTCTATAATTGTTTTTTTTTTTAAATCTTTCATCCGGCTCTGATGAAGATTACAACCGCTAGCTACCACTGACTCATAGTGAGATCGAAGAACAGATGTCAGCTGCATTTTCATCCCCAGCTATTAAAGCGAATTTGCACAAAGATTCGCAAGCGCTCAACGCCTTCTTGTAAGAGTAACAATCTATTTCAGTATTTGCTTCCGAAGTAGCCATGCCCGCTTCATCGTTACTTTTGTCATTCACACTTATAACGCTTAAGACATCTTCCGTCAACTTCTCATTCCATCCTTCTTCTATCTGAACATCTTTGTCGCATGCGGCACACTCTAAGTAATCAACTTGATTGCAGACGGTTTGTCTGACTATCGAGGATACATTTTTAAAACAGATCAATGGTATGTCATCCCCTGAAGTAAGGTCTTCAATTTGGGTGGTTGGATTTCGTAAAAACCCAGATTTTTTGAATTTTTTTTTTATCGTTTCTTGAGAAACCTTGTTCCAGGCTGCAGCAGCCCAATTAATGGCATCTAGCACAGTAATCCCTGAAGAACGCTCTCTAACATTACCAACGTGATCCATTTTAACAATAAGCTGGTTTAAAACTTGTTCCCGATAAAAAAAACTTTTGATGATGCCCCGGTCTAAGGGTTGACAAACGGACTTTATGTTTGCTGCGAAAAATATCATAGTGATATTACTTATGCACGTGTGTGTCTATACTGACAACTGTTTGTAGAATGTGCATGCCCCACGCACTTGCTGTTACAGTTGCACAAATACATGCACGAGTATGAGATGAAAGCTTACACAATAAACGTGTAAATAAAAGAAAATGGCATGCTTATGTGAATAAGAAATGTCCATTTAAGAGAATATTTTTACCAAATGAAAATCAAAATACTGTCCATGTCCACTTAATAGAATTGCCCACTTTAGAGGAGAAAAATTCAAACAAAATCATAGCAGCCAACCATCACACTTTATATTGTCCGCTTAAGGGAATCGACCACATAAGAGGGGTGTCCGTTAAGAGGGAGTTCACTGTAGTATAAAAGGTTGCGCCGAATCAGAATAAAATCACTTTTGGTTGTGATAGCTAGAGGTAAGCAATTCGACGGTACACTACTGCCTTTTGCCCGTTAAGTGTTTACAACAAAGAAACCGAGTTTTCATCGTTCCCATTGACGAAGGTAGACAACCGCCTCTTTGGTTTGAACTAATTAATTTGCACTTCCTACCTACCTTTTGTGTTATCGCCTATTCAGCGGGTTACTGCTTTATTTCGCATATCCTGCGGTAGAGGATAACACAAAACAATCCTACTATTCAGCGGGGTATTGCGTTATTTCACATATCCTGCGGTAGAGGGTAAACCAAATTGGTTCTATTTTGAGCTTCACATTCATTTTTTAAAAAGCCAACACCACCGCTGACTTCTGTCAAATTAAAAAAAACTAAACAGAAAAAACCTACTCTGTTTTATTTTCCTCCATGAACCATGAGGAAGAAGAAGCTGGACAACCTCACCCCCTGAGAAACTCTCTCATTTAAAACACTCACTCTCTTAAAGGCTGACCGCTATAAATTGTAAAAATTCTAATTGTAAAGGCCGTTTTTATATAATGTACATATATGTAAATGTAAGTTTTCTGGTGCATTAAAAATTGGCTTTCATTAATCTTCTGCTGACGCAATTCCTTTATTTTTCTTCTATTCTGCTCTGCTTGATGTTCAATATTCAATCCGTCAATATTTCTGTTTTCTCTTTCTATTTCTGTCCAGCTGAATTGCTTAAAATTCACCGAAGTCAAGTGTCAATTGCAGTCAAGCAAGGTGATTTTTTGCTATTCAGCAGAGGCATTAAATATAGATGCGACGGCTTATCTTATATTATTTGACGTTGTCACGTGTGTTTGCCTTAAAATGCATCGCATTATGGACCAAACGACATGTATATTTATTTTATTCTTTTTTATTTTATAACCAATGATAGATGTTAAAAATGCAACCTCAAATTAACAAGCGTGTTGATCGTGAGAAGCTAGCCAATCAGTTGCTTTCCCATAATTAAAAATGAAATTAAAGGTCAGGCGTTGGGCGACAGGAAAAGTTATTTTCGGAATTATTTATTATTAAAAATATTATAGACCGAATTCAGTATAATTTCTTTCAGATGATATTTACATCAATACGCGTCGATTAGGGCCATAACGAAGTCGGTATTATTTTATACGCGAGAAAACGTGAACTTAAAATTGTTCACGCTCGTACGCACATGCGTACGTACTCAAATACATATATACACACACTCACACACATACATCTTCGTAACTCGTAACAACGTCTGAAAAAAACAAATTGTGAACCTTTAAATTTTATAAATCACGATATTCATTTGCGGACCAATTACAATAATCAACCCAATAACTGGAAAATTAAAAATACATATTTGGACACCAGTTAGCATTTAGAACCGGTCTCAAAACGTTCGCTTTCGCTCTGTTCTCTCATATCCTTTCAAAGTCATCTCTGTTGTTTTCCCAAGGTAGCCACCTTGGCCCAATAAATGATCTTGACAACATCGTTAAGTTCTCCTTCATCTCCCTCTATGCCGACGACGCTAAATTCTTTAAAATCATTTCTTCCCCACACGACTCTGATCTTCTTCAACAAAACCCCAAAAAAACTTCATTGAGCTGAATATTGCTAAATGTGATATTCTTACTTTTTCACGTAGGCGTACTCAGTCTCCTCATAGACTATACCTTTTGAACAAATTGTTACCGTTCTAACCATCTTCGACCTAGGTGTTCTGTGTGCCAGAGAGCTTAACTTTCGGTCACTTATTGATGAAATAATCAATAAAACTAACTCGGCCCTTGGTTTCGTCAAACGGTGGTCTAAAGAATTCACCAATCCCTACGTGACCAAATCCCTTTACATAACCTACCTTCGCCCTATTCTAGAGCACGCTGGCGGAGTGTGGGCACAATACTATCGGCTCTACATTTCTAGAATTGAAAACATTCAAAGTCGATTTCTCCGTTTTGCTCTTCGTTGGCTCCGGTGGAATAATCACCTTATCCTACCACCCCACCACGACCGCCTTAATTTAATAAACCTTTAGACCATAGACAAAATAAGAGATGTCGCTGACATTCTGCGTATACATCGTCTTCTCACAGGCTCCATCGATTGTTCTCGTCTTCTAAATTATTGCCTTTAACACCAACCCGCGGGGGATCTTAAACCCCATCTTTGTTCACCTTCCCACCCGTCTTATGGCTTTAACGAGCCGAACTACCGCATGTTGCAAAAGGTAAATTCTAATCCCCTCCTCTTTGATTTTAACCGCTGCACCTCTTACCCAAAATCTGCCCTCCTCTACACCCCTCTACCCCCACCTTCAACCTAGCAGTAATTAGTTTTAGTGTAAGTTAGATTTTTAAGATATAGTTTTGTAAGCTTGAATTAAACTCAATAAATGGGGGGTTGCCCCCACTAAAATTAGTGTATGAACAAATTTTAGAAATATTGTCGAGGATGATGAAACCGAATCGGTAAAGTTAACCTCTAACTTGCTATGTGGTAAGAGATTTTCAGAAGCCCTGTACAGCTGCACTAATAATTTAAACCAAACTATCTCGTTATGTAGGTGTAGAGCTTTGCAAGCGACCGCATATGTCCCACGAAATTAGTTACCTTTTTTTTAGCCGATGTCTCAGAAGGAGGGCGAACCGTGACCCGTAGGTGAGGTGAGGTGGGAGAGTTATGATCCCTATACCCCGGATCATAACTAGTCGTTTAAAAAAAAGAAGAAAGTCTTTTAAACAAAGTCATCGATTCATGAACGAGTAGTATATGCGACCAAGAATGCCGCAATACAACCAAAGCTTCAGTTGTACGACGTACTTAAATCTGCTTAAAACATAAATCCACAAAAGAGACAATAATACTTAAAATTCTGTAAAGCTTGTTTTTTTTTAAGATTTTGACATTCGTTATCGATATAAAGCAAAGTACCTAGCTCTTCTCAAATTGAATGTCTGTCACAAAATACAAATTCTTATCAATTAAAACAAAGTTGAGGATTCTTTAATTTTCGGAAATTACAAAAAAAACAGCGTTGACAGCTGCTACGTTGACATTTTACTAAATAAATCGATTTTTACTAAAAAATTAAAGTTTAACTTTATCATTTTTTTCATTTCAGGTAAGCAATCACCATGATATGCAATTACTCAACACAATAGCGTAAGTAATTACAGTTTCTACAGAACACCATCAACACTCTGCAGTAGTCACTCCCCATTTGCTGTCACACAAGTTTCAAACCCATGTTCACAACCGCCCTGTGCACCATGAATGTCATCAAAATTAAACATTAGATTGCATACGCAAACATAATCAACTGGACTGAAATTTACCTTACACCAGAAGTATGTTAAACACCCACCCTCCTACTGGGAAACTGAGCAAAAATATTCTCATTTGACTGTATAATCGCATTAAGGTTTAAGGCAGACCGTAAACGTCGAGTCGTCCCCTCCTTTCACTCGCAGCGTTAGGTGGATAAATCGATGGGTATCATTGTCGATGTTAGCCCCTTGATCAGCTGTTCACCATTCAACCGTGCCTGACAGTGAACATTTTAATAAAATGTCATTTCAGAAACGTTATCGAATTAAGACACCACCAGAGCCAGAACAATATAATGCGGACCCCTTTCGTGTTGCCTTTTTTGCGCTATGTGACGTGACGTTGGATTTGTCGTCGAGGATTTTTATCAATGAAATGCCTTAAGACCATTTCGTGTGTCATTGTCAAACACTTTTACTACTGTCACAACTGCGTTGCTTCCTTTTATCGATAATTGCACGTTTTTTTAAAAGATGGTGGATGCTGTGCAGAGTGTGTCGGACGTGCGACTGTACTTTTTGATACTTAATTTCTGCTTCTTTTCGTCGGCTATAAATGCGACCCTCCTGGAAAAAGTTTATATTATGCTGGTACGTGGTTTAAACGAAAGTGAAATGAGTGCACATTGAAAGAGAAAAAGAGAAAGATAGAGCTTAAGTGCGCGAAAAGAAAGAAGGGGCAATAATAAAACTGTGTGTTTCCGGCTGGGGTGGCGGTGGTAGTTATGCCAAAGTTAGTCGGTTAATGCGGAGGAAATTGCTTTCATTTAAGTCAACTATGTGACCATGTTGGGTAGATGTAAATTAGATTTAAGCGCCATTTTGTGTTGCGGCTTCGTTAAGGTATGTTCTTCTTACAGTTTTTTTTTATCGATTTATATACTTAGCTTGGCTTAGCTTGGTGAATGTCAAGTTTGTGTGTATATTTAGTGAATGGAAAAAATATGTTGCGGCTTGGGATTAAAATTAAATTTGTTGAAAAGCACATATTTGCTGTAACTTTTGTGCTTCTTTTTTGTTGGTTTTATATGAGGTGAAGTTTTGAAGAGTTCGTTATAACTTTACAGAAGTGCGTGCCTATTTTTTTAATGGTCGTTAGATGACAAGAAGGGACCTTAACAAGCAATATGTGCACGTTCGCAGAAGTACCTGCATCAATGTTTGCTGGTGACAACAGGCGCTCTCTGGAAGTTTTATAACTCAGAGTAATCGGCTCTGCAAAGGTCGAAGCATTAAACTTTAAGGCGCAATGTCATGTCCGAGTTGCATATTTAAGAAATTCAAATTATTGGAAATATAGTTAAGTGATGCTTACAGATTACGAAATAACTTGCGCGTCAAATTATGAATCAGTTTTGTCAGATGCAAATACATATGTATGTTTCTCTCAGGAGTTTGAGAGGATTTATCTATTTTGTTTTATTGAAATACGCAGGCATGTCTTAACATTCCAAGTGATGCTAAGATCGAATATGCACATACTCGCTACCTATTGCAGATATTTTTAGCAAGACACGAACTGATAGGATTGTATTGTCAAGAAGATTTGATAAAACTATAAATTAGAATTTAACGCTTAACTCCGTCGATCATAAGTTGTAGCACATAAGTTTGATTATTAAAAACTAGATAATTCCCGAATCAGGAAAACATAACACAAATAAAATACTCGTACCTTAGTACGTTTTTGATCAAATGGGGTCGCCAACGCAGTGTCGGTGCTGAAATGTATTTTCAGGCGCTCTAAGAGACATAACTTAATGACATAAGATTACTGTCAATAAACAAAAATGTTGAGTGTTGGGCGGCTAGTTAAGGTTTTTTTTTTATTTTTGCAATCCCAGGTTTTCTAGATATATGTAGTATTTATTCTCATAAGCAATTCCTAATAAGAACTGGAGTTATTTATTTAACTACTACTGTTAATGTACGATTACACGGTAATTTTTTCGAGTCATTTAAATGAAGCTGTGACGTCAGGAAAAAATGTCGCATTAGAGAGACATTCAAGCTACGATTCGTCATTGGTCATTTGCGAAAAAAATGGCGATCACACGAAATGACTATTATCGTAATTTGTGTCCCAAAATCAAATGACGCACACTGCGAGTCATTTAAAATTTTACGTTGGGATTTCATTAAATGAAGAGCGAAAATGTGACGATCACACGGTAATGACTTGCCTCATTAAAATGACAAATGACACCGTTCCTATTATTTCGATTTCGTAATGACCAATGATAAAATTATAGCTTCTCTCATTTAGTGTTTTTCTCTCATCTAAATAAAAGATGTCAAAAAGAACTTTTGCGATGATGGTGGAAATTGCGGAGATGGGGTATTTGGCAGCGTGTGTGCTGGAAAGCAGTGAAGACGACCTTGATTACGAGAAAGCGGAGTATTTGGCAAAAGAAGTGGTTGAGCCGTCGCGAGAAGAGTGGATTTGTGCTAGATTACTGCTCGAATTGCGCGAAGAAGAACCTGAACTATGTATATCGCAATGTCCTTCGTATGTCAGCCAATCAATTCGATTATTTGTTGAGGTTGGTGAAGCCACACATCCAAAAACAGAAGACAAATAGGCGAGAGAGCGCTTCAGCGGAAGCACGACTGGAAATAACGTTTAACACATTTATACCGTGCGGTTTCTAATAAACACCAAATGAAAGCACAGATATCATATTAAATGCTGTGTCATTTATCATTTGCGTAGAAAAATGACACGGTATGAATTTCGTGCCTTGTTATTTTTTGAATGCTGTCATTTAAATGACGCAACAGCCAAAAAGTGTAGTCATTTGTCCTAGGCGTCATTAAAGAGCGATCACACGGCCATTTTTTTCGTCATTATGGCACAAAATTCATATCATTTTCCCAAAAATGGCGATCACACAGAACGACATTAAAATTACGGCTTTGTGACGCAATTTTTACGTCAGAGCGTCATTTAAATGACTCGAAAAAATGACAGTGTAATCGTACCTTTAGAGCACCTTTTACTATTGAAATAAAGGTGAGGAGATAGACGCTAGTTTAAGTTTTGCGCAACAAACAACAAATTATTTTTTCTCGTAGTATTGATTCTGAAACAACTACGTATATATGATTGAAGTGGAATATCGAGTGTTGGCACTCGTAAAGCTTTTGTGCTTCAAATCTTAAAGGGAATACATTTTCGTCGAATTGAATTCTACCAACGGAAACTGTTTACTGAATTGTTTAAAAAATAAATGACGTAAAATGATGTCGGGTGCCCGGTAGAAATAAATATCAGTGAACGCCAACGTTTTTTTTGTTGCACCTGTTTTTGTGGCGTTCCATTGTTGCTGTGATTTTAGGGTTAAGATACTCGATGTGTTATTTTATTGAGACCCATACGATGATTAGATATGATTTTTTCTCGAGTTTGACCTATAACCGCATATATACAGAGTGCAATGTCCAAACAGACGTTCGGCAACGGAGCTTGTTTCACCGATATCGAAACCTTTTTAAAGCGTATAACTTCCCGAGCGCAGTGGCGCAGAGGTTAGTGTATTGAACTACTAATCTAAAGGTGTCATGTGGAATAAAATCCCGCCCGGTGCCAAGTAACGTCTAACAAAATTTTCCACTGCCCCATCTCTTGCGAACGTCTAACAAAAATCCAAGAGTATCAATTGTCAAGCTTCTCAAATTTGCCGTTCGGATTCGGATTCGGATTTACATTGTAGGTCCCTATCACTTCGCACAAGCAAATTGTTGCAGAAGCTAGGTTTAAGGCCCTGAATGTGCCGTTAATGCATACATTTTTTTATTTTGTAACTTCTCAAATGAGTTATTATTCCTATAAATAATATAACACACTTCTCTGCTATTTCTCTTTGTGCTATTTAATTAATTTCAGCATATTTTGGTGAAAGAAAACAGGCAGTGTCACTAGAAAAAGTGTTTTGGTGTTACCCCCAACGAAGGTGGTCTCCAAGGATCGTTTTTAGGTTTTACTTGTGGCAACGGTGCAGTAGTAGTGTATTCGCTAAGTCATTCGAAGGTCGTGCGTTCAATCCCGGCCAAATTCAATACTTTATTTCGAATATATGTAAAACTTGATCTCCCTAAGCATCTTACACAAACACCATACAACAGCATCAAAACACTTCTTTCCTATCTCTCTATTCTTTCTAAAGCAAGTGGCACCGAAAAGCATGCAATGAAATATGCCATTAATGGGTGCTAGTTGCTGTTCACAAATGCTTGAGCTGTCTTCATAGCACAATAAGGGTACTGTAACATTTACGACAACAACCCCTTTAGCGTAAGAAAATTATAAAAAAATGTCTCTTTTATTTTCAATCTTCTTCTTCTCCTTTATGGCAAAGCAACGATCAGGACTAAAGGGATCGTATCAGTGATGGGACTTGAGAAATGAAATATGGTGGTAGGTAAGCTGAAAAAAGGTAGTATAAAAGTACTAGAAAAAAAAAACTCTTCTATGGTAATATGGCATCGTTACTTTCTATCTTGAACTCGGATATTAATAAAAAATTAGAAGTTTGCTCCACTTAACGCATTGACAAAACAAAATCAAAATCCAAACAAAAAAATTCGTAGATGATCAACATATCATTGAACGAAAAGAACAAGACAAAATTAAAGCTGTATGTTCACTAGCCCTGTTTTGTTGGGAAAGCTATCCATGGTGAAGTAGCAATTCCCACGAAAACCGTACGTATCAGTCTTTATTTCTATATTTGAAATATGGTGTTCTTAGGGATCGGTCAAACAGAACGCGGGCTGGCGGTGCGGGCAGAACGCACAGTTGCATGTCGCGATCTGTGATTCCAATCAAAAAGCGGGCAGCTTAAGATTTATAGATCCGTGCATCATTGAGGAACTTTTTTGGATGCACCTTTTTTCAATTTAACGCATTTTTTTCGTCACAAACAATTGAAATAATCAAAAAATTCACAAATATATTTTATTTCAAGTCGAACTCATTTTTTTGGCATTTGCCCGTCGCGTACTTTGTAAAAGTCTACAACTCATATCTGCCTGTCGGGTTCTTGATTTTCCCGCTCTCTGATTGACCAACTTAGTATGATTAGGTCCGCAGTAGGATGTTGTATTTGTAAAACGTGTAAAATCCTACGTCACTACGGATAGCTATCCCAACAAAGCAGGGCTACTAACGCACACATATTCAGTCAAAAAGTAAAGTTCAATGCAGTAAAAGGAGTATTGAAACTGGAAATAAAATACTTAGAAGAAAAAACGGATGCGAGAGCGTGTATGGGTATTGTGTAAACTGCGAGTACAATAAAGTAATATGTGCAACGATATGAGAGGAATACATATAATTAGCGATGAGCAAAATGTGGTAATATTCGAGTTCAGGTTGGTAGGATTTTCGGAAAAGTGGTAGAAATATTACTAAACACATTTATGGTGATAACTAGGGTTCGGATTTTCATGCATTAAAATCTGAAAATATGCGCTTAAAAATGCAAGACACGCATTTAAAATTATGATCTTTAAACCAACTTAACTTAATTTCATTTCAATTAAAAAAAAAAAAAAATGTTTTTCAGTCTTTAACAAAAGTTCAATTTTTTATTTTTATATTAAATAAAAAAATAACTTACAATGAAATTAACATTTAATAAAAAAAAAACAAAAGCAGTTAACATAAACATCTTCATTTGTTTAATTAAAATAAATAATTCAAAATAACATAAAATCATGTTTCCTTAATTGTTCTGATTTTGAAATGTTTTATTTGCATAGATCATACATTTTTTCTTAAAGTTTTCGAAATCAAAACGTTGCCGATTCGGTCTTAAGGATGCTTGCACCACTTTTTTACAGCTGGTCTTTTTGCATTTGAGTGATCCAAGAGTTGTAGGTCCGCCTATTTCTTTCGGATTTTGACACGTGTTCCTGTTATTGATTTTTGCTTGATCGTCCCTCAACGACACCGGTGATTTTAAGTTGTGTCAATCCGCGGATTTGCCAGAACACTTGCGGGGGAATTCCAAGATGTTGAATGCGTCGCTTTAAGCTCACATAAATGTTTAAATCGCCTAGATATGATTTGTCCCTTAGTTGCCTTTTACGCCAAGTGCTTCTTTTGGGGGGCGCTGCAGTGATATTGTTAGTCCTAGGCATACAAAATTGGACCTTTTCTATTTCCTCCATGTAATGTACAAATGAGACTTTGAGATGCAAAGGAACATTAAAACTTAAGAAACACCATTCGATATATTAATAGTCTCGAAAGATATGACCACGTTTCACACCTTGCCAAAAGCTTGGAAAATGTGTATGTAATTAAGATTCGCACGCTGATGCTTCTTTTAGGCATTCTTAAAAGTAGGCAACCGCCTTATCTTCACGAACAAATCCAACTTCCAGCGTCTTCTTCCCCGATTTTCTTTTTTGGCATCAGAAACACAGTTTTATATTGCTGCTATCCGTCTTTAGAATTCACTCCGACGTAACTCACGACAACAAAGCTAGAGACGTCGATTTAGTAGCGAACATTAACATTTCCTTTAAAATCAGAGCAAATTTATCCCAATCCTAGAAGCAATTTCACTTTCAAAAAAAGTTTAGCTTTTCAATTGAAAGATGAAACATAAAATTGATTGATCGATCTTTTTCTTCATTTCTTTAACGACGAGGTTATAATATGGACTAAAAGGTCAAAACCCTCCGAATTCACTGCATCCCTACTGGACTGTGATGTCAAAAAGTCCTGCCGATTTCGAATCACTTCGTCACTGGCAAATGTTGGTTACATTTGGGTGTTCCAGGAGTTTTTAAGGCCTGCCTTGTATAAAATCGTTGATGGATAATCCCCTTTTGACGGGGTTCGTAGGATCTCTCCTTTGAACATAACAGTGCCAACTGAACTGATCACCATCCATTTTCTTTCGACTCCTACTGTCATGCGAACCATCTTCATCTTAGCTGCCTTTAATTTGGCCTCATATTTTTTTTACGCTGTCCAATATTGTGCACCGCATGTGAACGACTTGTGCACAGTTGCTTTGTTGATGTTTTTTCAGCTTTATAGAATACATATATACAATTTTCGGTCACTGAAGTTGAGTTTTCCCGCCACTTCCATCCACCCTTAGCGTTAATTAACGTCGTCATCACAGGTTGCTTCGCTATTGATCATAGATCCCAGATATTTGAACTTAGGAATCACTCTGCCATTCATATTAATGTCTCGAAAAGTACGGATTGGGTTAGAGAACGGGTAGCACGATACCCATTCCCTTCCACAACATCCAACCATACATCAAGTGCTCGTTGCAAGGGCGTTTGATCCTCGTCAAGAAATCTGATATACGGAGTCCGTCACTTTTACTTAAAGCAGATAACCAAGGACTGTAATAAATATCAAGGGACTTGACAAACATAAGAAACGCTTTTTATCCAATTAATTGCAACTTTAAAATGTCCTCCACATAACGTCCTTTAACTCTATAATAAATGGCATGGCTTGTCAGCGCTATTCTAATCGCTATTTTCATTGCTTCAGTAATTCTAAAAGACTTTAATAAAACTTCGAGCCTGTTTTAACCACTACTCTACGTAAACCAAGAAGGGGCTAGACAACAGCAGCAACAAGAAAAAAAAAAAAAACATTTACAAGGGTAGAAAAAACCCAAACTAAAATAACAAACTGTTGTCAGTTCTATTTTATTTCCTCTTCAAATGCCGTCGTTTTCCGTTCGATAGGAAAACAATGCCTTCGATCTATAGATTGTCTTCCACTTCAAAACCAGCATACAATGTGGACTGCTGCCTGAGTCTGTCACCCCGAGCCACAACAGAGATCTTCGACGACTACTACCTCGTCTACATTGCCTACTTTTACCACTGTTCCGTTTTAATGGATTTTCAATTCCAAACATAAAATGATAAAAAGTCCTTTCGTGAAGTAGAAAAACTTGACCCAGTTTTTTCTTGCGTCAGTTTTTCTTCCTTCTCTTTGCTTCCATTCACTGCGCTTTCTAACGAACCCCCTTTGTCTTGCCTCATCTGACTTTTTGTTACTTGTAGATGGAAATAAAGAAATAAAGTGCACGACTGGGTCGCAAGAAAACTTCTCGCCTTTATTACAACCGCTATCCAATTGTATTGTGAAAATTCTACAGGACTTTCAAGCTAGTTTTAGACTCAACCATCAGATATTTTTGCTTACTAACATAGCTGAAATTTAAAAAAAGTAAAGCCTTTTTTGTCGACTTCCGGGGGCCTTCGCAAAACACTATTTTATAAACTGCACGCAATTGGAATGTATAGTAAAGTCAATATTCTAAGGGTAATGCATGACGGTAATGCAGCTTACGTCTGAGACGGCGAATTTATGTCCGTACTGAGTGCGCTCCTATTAATCCCTTCCGTGAATGACATAAACGCTTTAGTGGGGGGAGGAATTGCCAAATAAAAATTCCTGCAATTATGCATGCAGACGAAATAGTTTTCTTCTCCGATTCCAAAAATGCGATGCAGATAATGATTAACGGACGAGGTGAATACTGCAAAGTGACAAGTCGAAGGTGAAGATATTTAGAGGTGGAAGCTTTACGTTTTCGCGCTACGAAAAGTGGAGCTTTCCAGGCGAAAATATTCATTGAAATAGTAAGCGAATAAAAATACCTAGGTGTTCTGATACCCGCTAATCTTTATAATAAAAAATAAAAAAAAAGCGACCAAGTGCGAGTCGGACTCGCCCATGAAGGGTTCCGCGCGAATTATAATTATTATTTACTTAGGCACCTATTACAGATTTATTATTAGAAAATAATGGTTCACGGCTTACGCATAAGGTCTATGGTTATGAAATTAAATGTTTTTTTTTTATATTTGAGTTGATTGAATGAAAGGTAAATTGCGGTTTACGATCTATGACGTATTAAAAAAAAACTACTTACTAGATCTCGTTCAAACCAATTTTCGGTGGAAGTTTGCATGGTAATGTACATCATATATTTTTTTTTAGTCTTATCATTCTCTTATTTTAGAAGTTAGAGGGGGGAGGACACACATTTTACCACTTTGGAAGTGTCTCTCGCGCAAAATAGAAAAAAAAATGATATTAGAAACCTCAACATCATTTTTGAAGACCTCTCAATAGATACCCCACACGTATGGGTTTGATGAAAAAAAAATGTTTAGGCTTCAGTTCTAATTATGGGGAACCCCCAAAATTTATTGTTAATTTTTTATTTTTATGTGAAAATCTTAATGCGGTTCACAGAATACATCTACTTACCAAGTTTCAACAGTCTAGCTCTTATAAAGGGTTTTTCAATAAGAGCGCTACAAAAGTTTTTTTAAATAAAACAAAAACGGTTTTGGATATCAATCAAATTCTTTATTCCTGTTTTCCTCGATTTCTTTTGCATGGCCACCACGGGCACGCTTGTAGAAGTCCAGACCCTGAACCCAATTTTCGACGGTTTTCAAGCATAAATCGGCCGATACTACTGCAATTTCACGTTCGATATTCGTACGAAGTTCATCAATCGTCGATGGCTTGTTGGCATAGACCATAGACTTGACGTAGCCCCACAGGAAATAGTCTAACGGCGTCAAATCGCACGACCGAGGCGGCCAAGCGACTGGACCATTTCGTGAGATAACACGGGTTCCAAACTTGGGTTCCAATAAATTGATTGTGGCATTCGCTGTGTGGCTTGTGGCGCCGTCCTGTTGGAACCACATGTCCTCCAAGTCCATATCATCCAATTGGCCAAGATCTTTTCGCAAAATTCGCCACAACGACGTCACAGAGATGCCCAGCGCGTGTGAGAGACACATTTGGGCTTTCTTCAACTGAAGCCTCAGCGGCAGCAATATTCTCGACACTACGGGCACTTCTTTGTCTCACTGGCGCCGGAACATTTTGTACTGTGCTTGTGGATTCAAATTTTTCCACTAGACGCTCAATTGTTGATCTGCTAGGACGATTATGACGACCATAAATTGGACGTAGCGCACTTAACGTTGAGGCCACTGACTCCGAATTTCGGTAGTAAGTTTTAATAATTTCGACTCGTTGTTGGCTCGTATATCTTTCCATCATGAAATGGCAAACCTTACTGAAGAGAAATGTCAAAAGAGCGGCAAGAAATTCGGCGTCGTTTGCTGTCCCTGTCGCTCTACTTTTGTAGCGTCCCTGTTGAAAAAAACTGTCGGGAAAAAGTGACTGTGACATTCCCGGACAGACAGACCGTTTCCTTGTTTTTGCCATTTGGCTACGGAACTCTAAAAAGCATTTTAAAGCAGAGCTATCGAAAGCATAAAGTGCAATCTCTTCGGGTTGGAGTCATTGAATCGCTCATAAAAGCAAAAGTCACAGCAGAAAATATACTGCGCAATAGCAATATCCATTCTTTTGTTTCAAGCCCAAGTATGGGGGTTCACCCTTTTGAGAAAGTGTAACGATTTCTTCCATACTTCTGGAAGCGAATTCTTCACCTACTAAATTGCACACCGAATAATATGCTACATCAAGAAACGGGAATGCCATCACTGTTTTTAGACCCTCTACGTCTACACTTTGATAATTATAATTAAAGTAACGGAGATGGAACAAGGTAGATTGTCTAAGCTGGCGCTAAACAATATCATTTCCAAAAGAGGTATCCTTTGTCAAATTTGGAAACGTTTTGCGTCGGAATCCAGTTTTAACCTTGCAGGTTTGAAACCTAAGGTTTACGGGCATCAATAGGACGAGACAGGTACCAGGGATATGTACACAATGCTTGGATCAAGATATGTTCTACGAGATCAATTATACTTTTTAAACAGCAATTCAACCAACAAAAGAAGTTTAGAGCCCTGTTCCACAAAACTACAACATAATTTATATGCACTTTTCTTTCAATTTGTTAAAAATTAATTCTACAAGCATTTCGAAAAAAACTTCAAATGTAGACCTGTTGGTTCAAATGAATTATAACAATTCTAAAGGCCAATTAATACAATGTTACAGGCACCATTTTGTAGGTAACTATCCACAACTGCGAAAAATAAAAATATTTTAACGAACCTATTGAGACTTGCCAAATTGTATCGAAAAGACTACTGGTAGAAACAGATCAACACTTCAACTTCGACTTCAACTTTGACACCCACGCCGCACGTTTTAGAACCAATGCGTTTTAATGGGATGGAACACATTAGCACCGCATCCTCAACTTCGATTTCAACGTTAGGCCTGAATCCTAAATTCAAAGTTGAAGTACAAACCCGGCCAACTATGATTTTTTCTTTTGTTATCAACCATTTTTTTTTCGCTCTCGAAGTTGCATTTTTCAAATTGTATATTTGTTTGTGAAACGCTTGTATTCTTAGAATAAGTCTTACAGGACCCTGCACCTGTAGAATTGTAGATTGCAACTTGTAGTTTTGTGCAACAGCGACCCGATCGCACTTAACTTTATTTCGCATGATTCAGATCTTCCAATCCTTTGCGATCTTTGTAATAACTGTTCGAGAGAGGATGCTTTCCACTTTATAGCGATATGTCCTCCCTGGAAAGAATACCGGCTTAGTTACCTTGGTGCAACTGTGTCGGATTAGGAGAGAACGTTCGACGTGGAAAGTTTTTAAAACAGAAAACTTAGAAAAGTTAGATTATCTACACATTCTCTATATAATGTTGAAAGTTTATATAAAGGCTGTCCCATTAAGATCGCCTATTTGAAATTTTTAATACAAACATGGTGTTTATTTGAAAAGTTCTGATGTTTTTATTTTAATAACGAGTATACACATGGAGGTTATTATGTAAAGGGTGTTTTTGGAGGTATACAAATTCAATATGAAATAAAACACTTGAAGCTTTTTTTAATGCCTATGACGTTAGCTTTATTAAATAGATTTTATGCCATTAGTGTTTAAATATGCTGTCGGCATATGCGCGCCACGGCTAGCTCGAATAAAGGACGTCAATGCCATCCAACTGAGGAACAAAGAAGTCCAAAATCATGTTTCTATAGCGCTCTCCATTGACGGTAACATTCTGTCTGACATCGTCCTGAAAGAAATATGGGCCGATGAGTCCACCAGTCCATAAAGCACACCAAACAGTGAGTTTTAATGGATGTAAGGGCGTCTCGTCAAAGGCTTCTGTGTTTTCTCCACCCCGAATTCGGCAGTTTTGTTTATTTACATATCCATTTAACCAAAAATGGGCCTCATCGGAGAACAAAATTTTGTGTTGAAAATGAGGACAGAATCATGGTTTTCAAAATAATTTTGCACAATTTGCACGCGTTGTTTTGGTGTTAATCTATTCATTGTAAAATGGCAAAACGTAATAACCACAAATCAATTTTCAACTGTCAAATTGACAACCTGTAAAAACAGTGTTGTCCGTTTAAAAACCAAACCTCTAAAAAAAACACCCTTTATAACAGAAAACCCGATAAATAGGCGCATCGTGACTGACGACACACATTAGACATTTTGACTTAATTTACGGTTCTTCTTTGAGAAGTGGCTGGCAATGCGGGTACCGTTAACGGCGTTCATTGGATTGGATTACTTTTTTTGAGGTTTTTTTCGTCAAAAAGACCAAAGTGTGCCATCAGTCACGAGGTGGCCATTTTATAAGATATTTTGACTTACCAATAACGAATTGAATGTGGATTTAAATTAGCGGTTCCGTTCATTTCCATTTGAATAGCAGTGAAAGGGACTACAAATTTAAGCTTCACACTTAATTTATTATTGGTTCCCGTCATTGTGTTGTATACAGAATACATAACCTCACGTCTAAATTCTTCATAAAAATTAAAACATCCGAATTTTTTAAAATAAGCATTGGGTTTTTTTTTTTTAATTTAAAAAAAGCGCTCGGCGGTCTTAATGTTACACCCTTTTATATTGTAATGAATTACCATATGCAGCAAGCCTAAATGCCAATCTGGTAGATGACCAGCTTTGGCTAAACCTAAATAGACCAAGATACTATATAGGCTTGTTTATTAAGCTTCCTTTTTTTATCAAATACAATTTAGTCTTAAAGGCGGACTAACCAACTAAAACTATTTTACAAATTATTAACTAGTTTATGGGTATACCAATGAGGTGTCTTAAGTCCCTTGATATTTATTACAATCTTTGATTATCTGCTTGAAGGAAAAGTGGCGGACTCTTAAGTTCATCAGTTATTCTTTGCTGACGATGGAGCCATCATAAGCGAGCATCTAGCATACCTGCAACGAGCACGTGATGTATGGGTGGATGTTTTAGATGGAAATGGGTATCGCATTAGTAGGGAAAAAACCAGAATACTTGTGCAACCCACTCTCTGACCCAATCCGACCTATTCCAGACACTTATATATATTAATGGAAGAGTGATTCCCAAGATCGAACTATTTGGGATGTGTAACCAACAGCGATTTGTGGTGACGACGTTCAGCTTCGCGTAAGCGTAGGGCTTAGGAAGTGGCGGAAAAACTCATCCGTCGTCATTGACCGGAAAATGTTCCTGAAGCTAAGAGGAAGGCTTAATACCGTAGTTGTTCCGCTGGCGCCCACATATACGGGTCACAAATTTGGACAGTGTTCAAAAAGTATGCCGGCAACGATAGATGAAGATGCTGAACAGCAGGACTAACAAAGCTTCACGTCTAAGAACCTACCTCGAAGAAAATGAAGCGCAACCGGCTCATTTGGTACTGTCATTTTCAAAGGAGGGATATCAATCAACGTTCCTATACAATCTAAAGGTCTCAGGTTCGAATCCCGCCGGTACCAAGTAACATCATTAAATTTTTTCCAATGCCCAACCTCTTTCGAACGTTTGACAAACATCCAAATGTATCAATTGTCATGAGAAGTTTCTCAAATTTGTCGTTCGGATTCAGCTTAAAATTGTAGCTCTCTTCCACTTCGCTAAAGCAAATGGTTGGAGAAGCTAGGTTTTAGGTCCTTCATGGGCCGTTAATGCCTTATATTTATTTATTTTATTTGTATTGTGAAAGAGAGGTAGGTCTTACCTCTCTGCAGCATTTGATTAGTCTCAGTGATTCGAGATCGAGAGGCCTTTCGATATTTTTTGAGGTTAAACTGGCGAGCCCCACTGGTAGACGAGTAGGACACAGTGAAGTGCGGGGGGGGGGGGGGGGGGGGGGGGGGGGTTATTATCCATTTAATTGCGATAATTTTTTTAATATTATTATTTTTATTATTTACCCGATTTTGAGTTATTTGCATGTTTGTTGACCTACCGCTATTCGACTTTTTTTCTTTTTTTTTTAACTGAGTATGAAACTTATTTATTCTCAGTTCAATTATCCAAAACTTTAAATAAACTTGTAATCGCTGGAGACGTTTTTTTTAACTAATCGAGTACCAATGTATGGACCGTTACCGAGTCTGAGTGCTCTGGGATTTGGACTTCCTTTTTTACAAAAAAAAAAAAAAAAATAAATAAATCAAACGCCGAAAACTGCAAATACGAAGTTGAAAGATGGACCGACGGACGGAATTGCGGGACACACTTTTTTTGACTTATCTATAGTCGTAACATCATTCTTCATACTCAGTTTGGGTTCGAAATTTTAGAGTGACTGCAATATGTTTCTCTTTAGAATACTAAAGAAGACGAGAAAATTACAAAGAAATTCTTTGCCCCCGTTTTGTCAGTCTTCGCAAAAACTCAGTGTTTCTTTTTTTTTACGAATTTTTAATAGAAAGGAAAAATATTTCCCTTCTTCTTTACGAGGCAGTTCGAGGAGTATGTTTGTTTTTCCTTCTTCTAGTAGTATTTGTATGTAGTGTATGGATGTCACGTTTGACAGGTTTGCAAAGATAATGATGATGTCCTTGCAATTCAAAGCGAAGCCGGACAAGGAGACGTTTTTGTTTTGTTTGGCAACTTCTGTCATAAGCTAACAATAGCCCTTCGAGTGCATAGCAACGCCTTATGCACTATGAAGGTGGGTGTTTGTCCTGTTCAAGCAAAAATCTGTTTAAAATACTCGATTCCCTTTCGTAGCATCTCTTACAGGACAAATTGATATTCCATTGCAGGAAAAAAATCAAAAACATTGTAAAGACAAACCCGTCCTTCTCGAGAGATTTTCAAAGTTTTCCTTTTCATTATTCATTTTTTGTGAGGAGATTATTGCCAAAGGCGGATCCTTACTACAAAATTGAAAAGAGGACACAATTACGGATAAAGAAACTTTTCGCTATAAAAACTGGGATAAATCGGTTTAAGATGGACTTTACTCTGCTAGTGTGGTCGGTCTATAATGTGCTCTTGCCTGCTTAAGCAAATACTCGCAAATGATAAAAAATTGAATGAAATTCCTAACGACAGGTAGAGGGTTGGTGGAACAATTCGATATTACTTGGTGAATATCAACTTAAGCGACATTTATTAATTCAAAAAGTGGTGAAGCACGAAAAGTTTTATATCTCTCCTCTTTTTTTATGATCGATAGGTCCTTTATCTTGTGTTCGCAGATGGCGAAGTTGCTGGGACAGTGGCATTTTTGTTATTAACTTTAGAAATTATAAGTGGAGGCAAGTAAATGGCCGAATTTATTAGGAAAAATAAAACGGCCGTTAATGGATCAACAACGTACTTGACAAGCTTGCTTGCTCTTAACTTAATAAATGTTGGAAGTAAAACAAAAACTTGCCGTGTGTCTTACTTCCTCGGGGGGGTATTAATGAAAAAAAGAAGCATTACCTATGTCTTCAAGGCGAGTATGCTGGGGTACCATATTTTTCATTATTAGAAATTTATCTACTTAAATGGTAAAAGTTAGTGAATTTGAAAACATTGTTTTTTTTATTTTTTTCTGGGGGTTCCTATAGAGATGAAAATTCTTCGTGATTAAAATCCACGGGGCCTACTTGATTCATTTATAAGGAATTTACGGTTGGCACAAATGCATTAAAGTTAACCGCCTTGCTAAACACGAGGTTAATTTCAGTAGCTTCCGTCAATTTACATTGAATAATTGAATGAAGAACAGCTTGTGATTGCTATCACGTCAAGAGGCGGCTGGAGTTACACGGCTTGCCACAGACTAATTTTTTTTGGGCGCTGCTCTATTTTATTTATTACTGGCAGAGCCCTTCGAACGTTTTTTCGCATTTGCCTACATTCGTAAATAAATATACTTTTTTTTTGTGTTATCCTAAAATCTGAAATACAACATTTCATGCGCTGCTGCGCCCACCTGCTAGGTATAGGGGCTACTTGTCTGGCAGGGGCCTATGTCAGCTTACATTTTCGAATCAAACACTGGCCGCTTCACGGGTTAAAGGGATTTTACCCTTTTCTCCGCATGGTTAAGCTCATGTTAATGGTATACTACGTGAGAAACTTTCAAGCGAGTGCCAACAACAACTGCACTAAGTTTCATTTCAATCGGATGAACGATGCACGAACGAAAAGAAGACGAACACACATTCATTAATTTTTATGAATATAAGATAACATAGAGCCAAACAAAAAAACAGTTGTAGCCATGGCATGACCATGTGGCCCCGAAATCAATTACAGATTGACACTGACAACGCGGTATTACTTACTTTAGTGCAGAATGTCTGCCTAAAAAAAGCATCTTGGGCAAGATGCTTCCCATTTTACAGAACAAACAAAAGGTTTGGTATCCAGGACGGCTTGGTCTTTAATACGAAGCTTCAACCTTCCTTATCTCGAACCTAAGGTAGTGACTGACAATCTAACAATATTTTAGCCTTAGCACTATTATCCACTCGCTGAATGTGACCATGCTCATGAAGGCGACATTTTCGACTTTATGGGTTAAATCGTGACATTTTATATTTTAGAAAATATGTTGTATGTTTTAATTGAAAACACCCGAACTTATTACCAGGAAATAGACTCGCACTTATGTCTAGGAACAATTTCTTTTGATAGCGAAATGTTGAAGTTTTGACGTAAAATCGAGAACAAATTATTTCAATCGAAAACTCCATAACGTTGGGCACCATTTTTAAAACGGTCCTCTAAGTCGTTACTACGAGGCTCTTTGTTACCAGCAAATAGACTCGGAATTATGTCGGACGAAAGTCGCCTCTGCACTAGTCAGTCTAATACATCGCAACCTATGCGAAATACAGCCCCTGACCCCTTCAGGAGAATCTTCCCCCCCTAAAAACCACTACCTCACAGGAGGCAATTACAGGGAACCCAGGAGGCCGAGCGATGACCGGCAGAACACCCCCCCCCCCCCCTCTTTGTGGTATCACAACGGGCCGAAACTGCGGCCTAAGTGTGTCTGGGCTCACGCCCTTGCAGCCACCTTACCTAACCTAACCTATGTCTGTTGATAGCGACATGATGAACTTGTGACAAAGAGTCGAAGATAGACTCTTTCGAAGGACTAAAAATAACCCCACGTTGGGCGTCATTTTAATATTTTGTGAGCCTTATTATGTTACAATCTAGGTTAAGGTGAACGTTATGGACTATTGTTTCGAGCACACTGTTATTACTTACATGCACGTCTGACAAACATCGCATTTTTGGAAAAAAAAATACCCTCAACTCGCGCCAATTAAATTACTTTCGTACACACAAATTGTTGAAGATGGTATAAAATTTTGTACTGTAAAGAAATCGATTTACATATTTGTTTCATTTCAAATTAATTTTATTCAAAAATACCCCGGTATTTTTTGCTCAAGTTTGGAAAACTTATTTGCTTTTAGCAAATGAATTCCAAACCAGAGGCAGTATAATGGAGGGTTGCTGTTATTATTATTTTTTCTAAAAAGCACCTGACCAAAAAGTGCGGTCTTGGAGTCCACACGGGCAAAACTGAATTCGTGCTTTTCACCACCCAAACCAGAATACCTGACTTCACACTCTCTCGCCTCGCTCCCTCTCGACCAGTGCAAGTTATTTATGAGTATGACTGCGAACTAAATAAAATATAGAATAACGGGTAAAGAAAGCATGCATAGCCTTCTTTGCCTGTAACAACACCATATGCAGAAAGTGGGGCCTCCAAACAAAATTGACCCACAAAGCGTTTTGACTTACAGCACTGCACAAGACCATGTGGATTTTTCAAGCGGAGATATTTGCTATCCGTGAGGCCTGCCACGAGTTCAAACTACTCAAACTACACACAAGTACAACGCCGAGGCAAAAGAACGCTATACTTATTTACAACCACGCTGCCATTAACGCTAATGCCTCAGTCGCTATCCCCTTAATTAATGCTGGAATGCCGAAATGACCTAGCATTGCTAGAGCAGTTCAAGATAAAGCTGATCTGGGCTCCAGTGCATATTTACGTTTATGGAAACGAGTAAGCCGAGTAACAGGTCAGAGAAGGCTTAGCCCTACACTGTTCACTTGCGGAACCAGTATTTGTTCCGCTCAAAGTAGCCAAGGCAAACTTCTATTCAGAATACCTCCAAAAAGTTAACCTGATATGGAGAAGGCTGTGGTAATGGAGAACTGCATCATATCCGGAAAAATGTGACCAAACTTCAGCCAGGCAAAAACAATCGACTTTCTTACCAGAACGCGGAAATATATCACAAAAATAACAGCGATTATCACGAGATACTGGCCTGTAGGAGACCATGCGGACAAACCAGGCATCCCACCCAACACCTACAACTGCTGTTGCAATATTGCAACTGAAAAAGAAACTCAAATCCATTATTTATGCGCCTGTCCAGCACTACCTAGGACCAGGCACCGAGTATTGGGAAAAATCTTCTTCGATACACTTTAGAAAGTCTCGCAGAAAAGTATTATGGAACTAGCTAATAACTTTCTAAAATGCCAAAATGTGGGATCTAGACCTAGAGAGCACTTACTGCTAATTGGGCTTTTTATAAACCGCCAAACCACCTACCCACATACAAGTTTTTAAACCAAATCACTCATAACAAACGCAACAACAATACCAGCGTTGGGCGCCATTTCCGAACAATTTTATTACATATTTCTTTATGCCGTCATTGCACTTTTTATTTTGTACTTGCAGAACTTTATAGATACTCGTTGGAGTAACTCTTGATTACTAACTATTGTATTGCCCAGTGATCAAAGACTTACGTGATAGATGATAAAACCACCACCACCATTTATTGTTTTTGAAGGATAAAGCAAAAATCAGCAAATTGCTACGTCAAACCATCTGTCATGTAATTAAAATACTCCCTATTTCCATTTCGACGGGCTCTTCACTGAATTCCCCATCAATACACTATATTTCACTCGCTTGAGTGCATTTTCAAATCATTTCAAAGCAAGAGTACAAAATAAAAAAAAAACAAGCAAGATTTACAATTTTCACTGCAATCGCGTTCGGCGCGCTTATTGTCTTTTCTTGGGTTCTTGTGTGCTGTAAATCCATTTGCCGACTCCTGCTGATTTCCAGGTCGTAAAGACGGCCCACTGACTGTCATTCCCCAAAGTACCATCGAAAACAACAGTCCATCGTTGCATGGAACATCGCCACAAGAAAAAAGTACCACCAGCACAATCAGCAACAGCAGCAATAGCAACAGCAGGAATATCACGGAACGGCAGTAACAAACGATGACACAAAGAAAGCCGCTTTCAAAAGAATTAAATAACTCGCAACAGCAAAACGGTAGCCATAAACTTTTGGACCGTTGGTAGTATTTTTCCTTCACAATATAACAACTCTACATTTATATAGATACTTGTATATATCTCTCTCTCGTTGGACATTACATTTGTTCGCTGTTTTCTCGTGGATACTGCTCCTATTTTGTACTCCTTTTAACTTTAATACGTTCGTGTTGTTCTTTTTTTTAGTGAGAGATTGTGCACGATTATTGTCGTCGTGCATCCTACATACAAGATTATACTCTTTTTCTGACAAACGGACAGACGGATAGAGTTTCGTCGAACCGCAAAACAGTAGCGTGTTTGGGAGTAAAAAATCTCACAAACAAAAAGAAGATGGAAACAAAACGGCATAACAATAAAATAAAAAAAAATGCACTCTGAGTTTGTTTTTGTGCTCAGTTTTTTCATTTGTTTTTATTTTTGTTAAAACTTTTAGAGGCGGCAAAATGGGAAGAAATAAAGCGCTGAAAACCACAATGAAGCTTAGGGAATATTTGCCTCACAACCAAAGCGATGGCATCGATGGAAGAGCTGGGCTTGCAATACTGACTGACTGAAGGAATGAATGCAACAACCGCAGAAAACGACACAAAAGTTTACAGCTTTTATTTCAAAATCGATTTTATTTTCTAGTTTTACTTCAGTTCCGTTGTTATTGTCGTCATAGTTCTACTTATTGCTGTTTGTATTTAACTTGTTTGTCAACTGTCATCCCTTGTGGTTGTTCAGATGAGAAATAAATTAGAATGGAACTGTCTATTTATTTTCATCCAAGAAGTGAAGAAGTTTTAGACAGACGGTATAAATGTGTATAATGTTTTGTCAACTGGATGTTTTCCAACTATAAGAATATAGTCTTGGAAACGATGGCTATAGGATTGACATACTTTTATGGTTATTTATATTGCGGCCATTGGTAATGATTATCGCCCACCAATTGCCCAAAATGTAGAGTTCCTTATGTGCAAAATAAAAATCCGTTTTTAGCGAAAACGTCATAAGGGCCATGGACATTTTGTCGCTTTGCTGTCTAAATTAGATTGTCGACTTTTAGTCTAATTGTAATCATGGCCGAAAACCGTCCGGTGTAAGAGACGAGGATATATGGAACAGCTTAAACTCCTTTGGTGGCGAAGTGGCCTACTCAAGCGCCGTTATTTCATATGTTTTTGTCTTCAAAACACTCCGCGTAGTGTCGCCATTGGCATGCATGTGAGGCCGAAGGACCCCTGTGGTATTTTTTACTTTTATCTAACCTAAAAAAGCTTCAAAGTAAATGCAATCGAACAAATACAAAATTGGAAACAAATTTAACTGTTTGCAAATACAAAAGTCGTTATGTACTTTCAAGGAGCTTAAGCTTAAGAGCTCAAAAGCTCCATTGAGACAATGTTTATTTTGTGAGTTACAGTAAGAAGATACAGTTTAAAGTTGCTGCCTTTGCAAAACAGCTATACTCAGCGTTTTTGTATTAGATATTATTTTCGCGCTATGAGGTTAAAATGCGACGAATTTTTCCGAATCGAACATTGCAAATAGATATAAACTACCCACCCACATCCGTCGTTGGGTGGTTGTGGCTATCAGGTCTAGCCCGTGTTCTCGTTAAGATTTTTGTTAGAATTATATTTAGGCCGGAAATGCGTAAAATAAAACGCTGGTGGCCAGTGTTGTGAAAACGAGTTTGTATTGTTAGCAATTAACTTTTTATATCGTTTGTTTCGAGGAAATCATATTGCTGCGATATTCTTTTTAACTTTTAAGAAACAGCTAGAACTCTCCATACATTTTTCCAATTGCGAATCGTAGGGCCCCAAAAAATCGCAAATACAGTGAACTCTCTCATAAGCGGACACTGACGGTACCAAGAAATTTGTCCGCTTATTAGAGGTGTCCGGTTATGAGAAAAAATATTTCATTGACAACCTTGAAAAAAGAAACAAGACATATGCATTTATGGTACCTATAACATTTTATTTTAAAATGGAATGTATTTTTTTGATAAACATTAACTGTAGGTAATAAAAAGGATAATAACAAAACATAAACAAGAACAAAGCCTTTAAAAATTCATGTTTGCATTACTTGAAACTATGTACCTATTTATGCTTCAAATTATGCATACACTTCCACACAAACCTTCGTATTGCGCCACGAGAATTTTAGTCGGATAGTCGACAGACGGCCGCCGCCGCCGCAGCCTACTATGTTTACATTCTTTACGGTTTTTTTTTTAAATTTTTTGCTGGGTATGCCTAATTGCATACACACCGATTTTGGACGGCCGATTTTATACCGGTCGTCCAAATTCCAATAGTGAACCACATGTAGGAACGGGACCTGGCACACACGCCGACCGCTGATCCACTGCCACTGTATCGCCGGCAGTATCGGAAAGTAGTAGCCTACGTGATTAAATACACGCTTACACACGCACCGATTTTTTGCCGACCATTCCATTCGAAATTCCATTTTAAAACTAGTTTTGGTAGTGCGTTTTATACGCTTAATACGGCGATGCAATAACCACATAGCAACAACTCGTTTAACAATCAACTGATTGTTAGACCGGTAAAAATCCGGTGAGTGTGCTAGCACCCTGCTACCGGTAAAATTTCGGCCGATTTTATACTGGCCGTCCAAAATCGTTGTGTGTGCAATTAGGCTATCAAGGGCAATGCGCAAAGAAAAGGAGAAAAAAGCAAACAAAATAAAAGACAACGAAGTGTGCCAAATGCGTTTTGTCCGTTTAAGAGAGAGTGAAATTCTATTGCGGCTATGAAAACTGGTGTCCGCGTCCGGTTATAAAAGAGTCCGTTTATGAGAGAATTATTTACATCAAAAATTGTATAGATTATTCCGTTCTTTGAAATTTGTCCGGTTATGAGAGGTGTCCGCTTATGAGGGGTGTCCGTTAGGAGAGAGTACACTGTAATTATAAAGATTGTTAGAACTGGAATGCACTTTACCGCGAGGAACCACACCGGATCTCATAATTGTCTAACTGCGTCGGCTTCGGCTGACATCCAAGTTAACCTAACCTAACCTACGTGCACTTTACACATAACCGACAGAGCCTATTATCTGACTAGTAGAATGTTTCTAATTATGTATTCTCCAAATTAACTGGATTTGTGGAAGATATCGATGAATTATTTCATCAATCATAAGGCGCTTTTAATTCTAAATGCAAAGCAACGTACGGAGATCAGCAATAAAGGCGAAAGTGCTTAGATCTTGGAGGCAGATTCGCACTTTATTTGAGGCAGGTAATTATGCAAAAAAGTTCTCCAGGAATAAGAAGCTTAAAGTATGAGCTTATGAGCTTCGTATTCCTGTTAAATAACACTAGAAGGCTGAAGTTAAAAGCCGCCATTCCTAAAAGTACTTCTTCGACAGTGAATGTAAATTGTTGGCGCCCAAAGGAGGACTCACAAATCACGCATCTATTGTTTTTCAAAAATTGTGAAACTTGCTCTTTCGGATCTCCTTGGCAGAGTTAAGCTTCACAATGAAGAAAGGTAAGGTAAGGTTAGGTTAAACAGGGGTAGTTTAACTTGCAGTTCGCATACCGCAATAGGCACCAGAAGGGCGCATCGCGATCCCTAGGGAACCGATTGAAACCAAAACTTTCTGCAGAATTTTGGCAGCTCCCTGTGGTCTGTGCCGCTCAACTCCCCTAATTCCACGAAGAAGTATTCTCCTAGAAACCTCCTACGATTCCGTGCTATACCCTCGCACTCACACAGTATGTGCGTTATGTCTTTCTCGGCTTGTAGATCCCATAGAATCTGCATGTATCCACATCTAACAGTCTAAGCTGCCGAGCATGCTTCCTTATGAGACAGTGCTCCGACATAATTCCAAGCTGTTCCCTACTCAATTTGGGAATTTCCCTAGATCTCTCTATGTCTGAATGCGGCGAAAGTGCCATATTCCCCTCTAAATGTTGCCATCTAAGGTCAGCCATAAGGACGAAAAGTACTATTAAATAACGCCCAACGAGAGACTTGTTTTTAATACTACCTAATGCATGCTGCAGAAGTGCAATGCAGTTTCTAAAAATTACTAACAATTTAAAGCTTATATAGTTTAGCATCAACCGGACGGTTAGCCTTAGCGACTCCACTCAGTAAGCGATTATTATTTTGCATTATGCATAAGAAGTTTAAAACTTTTCGATTGATATTCGCACATAAATCAATGTGTGTACCATCTATAGATAAACAGACGCCTTTAATAGCCGCACAAAGGCTAGAAGAGATTTTCATTGTAGCGACGTTGATTCGAAAGTAAACTTGTATCTGTCCTGATTTTTGGTTTCTCCTTCCACGATAGCCGTATCTTTCCTTTCCAATGTTTATTCTTTAGAAATAAGGCTAGAAACGTAAAACGATTTACTATCCTAAAAGTTTCCAAATAAATGGCGGCCAATGAAAGGCATAAAGCTACTCAATTCAATAAACATTGCTGTCGTATAATTTTTGTCAAAACCAATAGCAAATAAGCTTAATCATATTCGAATATCAACTCCATTTCTGTAATCTAAATCTAAGTTATACCGTATATCAAATGTCAAAATATGGCGGCGATAAATTCAAAAAATAAAATAAAAATATTTCATTCCACTATCGTAACCGCATAAGTCTAATATGTGAACTATTCAGCTGTCATCTGGCAAAAATTCCCACAACTGTCAAAGGAAAAATTCTACACCATAAAGTAATAGTACTCGTATCTTATATTTTCTGCAATAGAAGAAATTCAAACCCCTACTATACCATCATCTTAACTGTTATCAAATCACCCATAAAACATGTTTCTCCTTTGTTTTTATTATTACCATTGCAAACTGTTGATTTATTTCATCTGTCAAATAAGTCCCGTTTCATACACAAAACACAACCAACTTCCTCCTCAAATAGGTTTATTGTGTTCATTCAAGAAGAGGACGAGAAAAAAGACCTACATGAAAAGGAGCATCCTCAGCACATTGAACTTCATCAAAAGAGAATCATTCTTTTAGGAATTGGCCACGATGGGAGCGGCGCGGCGGCATCAACGACGACGTAGCGGCGACTTTATAGAAATGATAAATGAAAAATGGTCTGGTTTATAACATAACCTCTTCAACTCGACAAAAAAGGAACACCCTACCAACCACAATGGGGGCAAAAGTATGAAATGAGAAAAGAAATATTCTATAATCTGTACTTTTTTTTTTTTTTGAAAAATCTCTCTAATATCATATGACAGGACGAGGAAAAGAGATGAAAAATCGAAATTCGCTAAGACAGACAGGCGACTGCTGCATCAACAGTTTTCTCTATGTCTGTCCGTCTGCGGGTGGATGCGGAGGATTGGTGAAAAGAAAATTTGAAGGCGAAATCATGTGAAACTACGATGATGATTTTGTACCTAATTTCAAATTCTCATTCGAAGGACCGACTGTATGGAACCTAAAATGGGAAGCTCTACGAGTTATGATTCGAACAATAATTGTGATGGAGGCAGAGTCGGTATTAGGGGCGACACGGCGGTATATCTCTTTCTCACTCGTTCTTTCGGGAGCAGTTCTTCTATGTGGTATTACACGTAACGATGCTCTTTGGTTAAGTGGTTTTCTTTTATCTGACACACGATTCAATTTTGAATTTTCTGTGGTCTGACAGGATGGAGGCAGGGTGGTGCCGGTTGAAAACGTTTTGTTTTCCTCCTCAACTTTATCGAAGAAGTTCTGTCTGGACATCTTTCTTAGTGTTTTCTTTCAATTTCAAGTGCATTTTTGGTTTGATTGCATTCCTTGTTGTAATAGACTCGACACGATCCCTACGCTGGCATTGACAATCAGTTTAGTCGGCACCTTATTACTTTGAGGAGTTTGAAGTTTATCACAAAAGTAACCGCAGATAATAGCATAGATGAAGTAAGGACAAAGCAGTAAAACACAAACGGTCCACTCTACCACATAAAGAACACACTTTATAACGAACGGCTGAATGGATAACGAAAGAGGCTATATGACAGCTTCGGTAATGGGTTTCGGGAGTCTGTAACACCACAAACGTCAGCAAGTCATGATTACATTTTGAATGATGATAAAACTTAATGGATTATTATAATGTCATCGTGTTATCCCCGAATGTATGTATGTATTTTCTGTTTTATTGTGCACCTAATTATTTTTACGTTTTCTCTTGCGTCTTGTGGCCTCATCTGCGTAGGAGAAATAAAAGTGCTGATTGAACATTTTAAATGAACGGTCGATGTATAGATGATTTTTGATTTGAGGCGAAAATAATGTTTCTGATGGTGGGAAGACGATCGGCGCCTTTATGTTTTTTGTATGTAGCAAATTGGTTTCTTGTGTCGACTCATCATCAATCAAATTTCGTCTTAAGATGTAGAAATACTAAATTGCTTGAAAATGGCAGATGTAATTTGTTCATAAAAATAACAATTGTCGACGAAGACAATAACTCCGAGCAGGGTATGTACTCAGTGACGTTGTGATGATGAGGTGTTGAGAGGTCAAAATTGATGTTGAAAAGTGGACACCCTGAGTGAATGAAGAAAAAAATAATTGTGCGATGGTTGGTCGGATGTGTATAAATACAATTTCGATTGTTGTGGAGGAGATTTAAGTTGATTTACAGAAATTGTATACGTATGCTTTCATGCACAAGCCGATTTGGTTTCTTTTTTCACGTAAAATAGAAGACATAAATCTTTAAAAATAATAAAGACGAAGGAAGCTTTTTGGTTCAGCATGTTTCTTAGCTTAAAGATGGCTTGAAAGATGTCCTCCGTAGAGAAAGGCGCCACAACAGAACACTGAGATGTTGTAAGGTGTAGATTTAGCTGTTGAACTATATTCTTTCGAGATCCAAGATTTCCTCGGTCTGTCGAAAACGAACTTCACACGCGCCCAACAATCGTTTCTTTTTACTTCAACGATTTAGTTTTTGCAACAACGTAGGAAACGTTAACAAAAGAAAGATGCTATTGTTCACCTCATAACTAGCGCCCAACTTGGGAAAACAGACTGGCACATGACAATCGATCGGAATCAATGTTACTCGGTAAATGTTTTTTTTAGATCTTCTTCTTTCATTTTTGTTCGTTCTTCATTTTCTTTATATCGCATTGGAAAATACGGAATTATTAAATGTTGCCCAACCATTGGATGCTTACAAAATTGTTTACTTTTTCTACACAAACCTTAGAAGGTATCCATATTCGCTGCAAAGGATTCATTTTTAAATGTGTATTTGAGGGGCGCAAGTACTATTACCTCGACTGATATGGCAGCTTTTGTCACATGTGCAGACAAAATTGCAAAAAAATCGTAAATTTTTAACTGGCGCCCAACGTTGGCCACTTACAAAAATCTCTATTCCATTAGGTCATGCATTTTAAGTGGGAAATATCGATTACAATTTTCTGTTTAGAAATTCATTAGATTGATTTAAGAGTAGAAGGGCGATAATAATTCATTTACTGAGACTTTGTGTAGTCCTTCCGTCATATTACTGACCCAACGTTTACACCCTAAATTGGATAGGATATAGAGATATACCTTGGTAGTTCTTGTAAGACGTAGGATCACCTTTTTTGTAGATGGGGAATATGGAGCTAATAGTCCAGCCATCGGGCATGCCAATTCATCACCTGTGTATTTGAAGAGCTCCACTGGTAAGCCAGCAGAAACGACAGCCTTGTTATTCTTAAGCTTTCTTACAGCCATGCTATCCTCTTCAAAACTGAGTGATGGCTGCATACACACATCTTCTATTCCCTGTGCTGCGGTGAATACGTTTTCTTCTATAAGCCATTTACTGTTGAAAATGCTGCTTAAACAGAACTACTATTCCCTGCGTCTAGCTGACTAGGTTTCCATCGCCATTTCGAAGTACCTGCGTTCCCGCCTGAAAGCCACCGGTTAGTTTGCTTCGCTATCTTGTGAAACCTCCTACTGTTCGATCTCCTTGAGCTGGGGGACTGCAATTGCCCTCTTCTCCCTACGCAGGATCTTCTGCTCCCTTCTCCTAGCTCGATATTATTCCCTAACTGAACTTGTTTTGCGCTGCAGCGTTTTTAAATGTGCCCCTTCTGTCACCTACCACGTGCTTCCTCTCTGGGGTGGTTGGTTACGGTGATCTCAGCTCCCTCCTTGACCATGTTGCAATATCGGTTTCACATTTTGTTTGCACTTGTGGGTGGTGAGTGCACAGGGGAGAGTATCTCACTTAGACGCTCTCCGTTGACTCTGTCCAATCCATTTGTGCTAAGGCGTCCAACGCAGCTACAAACAAATAGTCAGAATCAAGGTTTGCCCCTCGGAATGTGTACACGTTCAAGATGTTGGATACGTGCCTCGCAGCGATTGCGGATCCTTTGCCTTGGAACGCTGGTGCTACTTACCTTTGTATTATGAGCAATTGTTTAGTCGTTCTTTTCTTTCGTGGAGACTGTGTTTACCAACTTATCCGCCGAAGATGTTTTCCTTACCAAATTAAGTGTTAAAATCCAAAAGCACAACTCTGACATCGTACACAGGCTTCGTACAGGAAGTCATAAAACTTCTCCTTAATAGAATCGTCTGCCTCGTCGGTAGGGGCGTGTGCAAATATAAGGCTACTGTTTTGAAATGCAGCTTTAGTATACGGATAACAGTCAGGTGACCACATATAGGCTTGAAGTCTATAACTTTCGTCTTAACCGATTTCCCATGACGAATCCGCACCCTAATATATGCAAACTTTAAAGGCAGCTTCTATAAATGTCACAATTTTTCATTTTCATCATATGGTCAGGCTCAGGCCTATCCATCGTATCTCCTGGATCAAGATAATATCTACCTATCAAATGCAACATCAAGTTTGCGGGTAGCACCTGGAGTGTACAGTGTTCGCACGTTTCAGGTGCATACCTTCAAATCTTTCAAACCTTTCGAGGGTATTCATTATCCGAGGCACCTCGTGTTTCTCTCATAACAGTTTTTTTTTGACGTGTGTCGGAAGTTACCGCGACTAAACTGGAAGACGTATGACCTTTTGCTGCCGAATTCTATTACCAAAGTGCTTTTAACCGTCTAACGACTTGCGCACTTTTGGATCAACTTGATTATTGATTACCTAACACTCCAATATCTACTTCGAAGTTAAACAGTCATAGCTTTGACTACATTGTAAGTGAATTCCTACTTAAGACGCCTGATTTGAAACCCAAATTAGCAAAGTCAATTTATATTCAATAAATGTTTTGGAAAGGATCAGTTAAGTTTTAAAAAAATCCACGTATGAAAATTATACCTGATTTCGACTGACGTTTAATGCCTTCGAAAGTATTTTGATCTAAGTTCCGATTATTATGGCGCGTGTGACAAATATTTGTGCAAAGGATCGGAAATAATAACTGATAAGTTATGCTTCACATTCCTTCTCGTCAAATTTCTTGTGTTTCCGAGGGGCCAATGCACATAGCCCACATCCCATCCGATAAACTACACATAAAATGCGTAAACAACAACCCAAGAGCAGGGGCCTATTTTTAAATACCACACACCCCAGTTCATAACACTAGCGCATACTGCACCGGCATCGCCACTGGCACGCACTATGTGTGCTTCATTCGAAAATAAACAATCCAAGTCCCAAATCACTCTCTCTCTCTCTCTGAGCGTGAGGTGTTGTGGGGCGTCGCGACGTGCACTGTACGAAGCGAGACGCACTTCCCAGGCACACACATCACTTTCTAGTTGAGAAAAGCACTTGAATGTTCCGGAATTAACCGTAAAGATGCAATCGGAGTGCGAACACTCTAAAAACAGGCTGAACACGACGACGACGATGATGATGATTATGATGATGATAATGATGATTATGATGATGCCATGATCTTCATTTATAAAAGCAAAAATCAGGGGGTGTAGAATCACTCCGTGCATACGTACGGATACTATCATGAGTGTTGTACGCATAAAGCAATTAAATATAATGAGCAAAAGTGTATTTTTGACATTAGCGATTTTTTGCCGCAGCAACGCGCTGACATAATGACAAAGTGCACGACTATTAGTCGAGCAGAATTCGGAACTGCGAAGAACAGTGTGGATGTAAGGCATGGTCGAAATTGGGATTGATGCAAACCATCTGCTTGCAATTTAGCACACAAAGGTACAAAGTAATTGAACATTTTTAAGGATCGAAGCAATAATAACCCTGAGTATTGTGTATGCAGCTTTAATCTATAAACAGAATAATAACTCTGTTGTTATTTAGTTGTAAAATCAACCAACAACAAAAAAATGTCAGACGATAAAGTTTTAATTCAAGTTAATTAAACGTCAAACACAACTCAACTGTGATAGATGTGTTCGATATGTCCACGAAATAATAATTATTCATTTTCAATTCGATTTCCATTTACATTCCCACAGGGTAGGTATGTACCTACATATCTTTATATATCTCGTGAAAGTAATTTTAATTTAATTACACTTTTGTCTGCATATCAGAATCACAGACTGTACTTTATATTCGAAATCGAAAGGTAAAATATTGATAAACAGTCATGCGTTCAAAATAATATCATCAGGAATTTCCATTTTGTAAAATGTTAAGTAATGCGTCGCCACATACAAAATACAATAAGACTATCTGGCAAAACGGGACAAGGGGATACGATGTCACCGTTCTGTCCGTGACACTTCCACCACCGTTGTAAAGCCCCTGTTAATAAAACCACTCTGTGGAGCTGAGTAAGCACAAGAGGATGGAGTAATATTGATTTTTATGTCAATTCCTGGTGAAATTTGGTACCCTGTGTCAAGGGTGTAGGCATTTATCAAATGAAAGGCAATGCCAATATTAAATAACATTCTGACGTTAAAGTGTGTAAATGATATTCCATTGTTGATAGACAATACATGGATAGTGGAACACTGTGACATTTGACAGTTAGAGTAGGAGCAAATCGAAAGAGAGAACAAACACAATTGAATGCATGTCAGTTGACTACTAATGTGCAGGACAGGAGCACAAAAAACTGTTTTTCTGTTGAATTTTTTTTCTTCTTCTATAATCTGTACTGCGGTATTCTATTTTAGGAATGCTGGGGCCTATGGAGATAAATGACATTTGATAAGAAGAAAAAGGTAAATTGAAACAAATTGTTGAGTGGCGTTGAAAATTAATGATGTGAACGTGATAGACGTTGACCGAATGTCAATTAAATATACTATAGAGACAGTAGTAAGTTCATTTGTTGTTAAAAGTCATTTGGGATTGGTTTGTTCTTTGTCTTGACATTGTAAATTGATAAGAATTGTTTTTTGTTGGCTCTGTGCGAGGACAGAGGATCCATACATATGTGGGGATGACGAGTTGTTAATGGTTTTCGATTGTGATTTCGACTTGACACATCAAAATTTGAATTAGGTGTCATCTTTAAGATGACAACGTGTTTTATTTGGAATTAAGGCTTTTGTATGCTGATATGTTAGATAAATTTGCAAACTGTCATTAATAAACCGTGGGGCTACTTGTGATCTATTTCACGAACAACAAAAAGTTTAAAATTGTGATCTTACTTAATTGATTGGCAGACATTTTTTTTGTAAAGAAAAATACGTTGAGAGTGAAAGTTTAATAGATCCCAAAGTAAATTCAACGCGGTTTTGTATTAAACAACATTGCCAACACATGCACATCCAAAGCCATACGCATCATGTTTTGTGAAGTCATTTCTACAAACTGCATACTTGTACTTGTTCAACGAGTGTTACATATTGCCTAAATTTTAAATGATCTGTCATATCCAAAACATTCTTCTTTTTCTATTGTGCCCTGAAATAATAAAACTATTTATTTGTAGTTCATAGTCGAAAACAAACAAAGGTATTTTAACTGATCGTGCTCTTGAAATGTTGGGAACAACTCCATAAAAAGCTTTTCCCAGGTGTGCAGCATTTAGATACTCCGCTAGTCAAGCTACCCAAACAATTAATGCCCTACACCATGCCAACTACCTACAATGATATTTCTTTACCAAACAACAATTCGAACATAATAATTTATACGTTTATATGGCAGGATTACCGTACAGGAATGGGCTAGGAATATCGCTGCAGCGCCCCCAAAAAAACAGAGCTTATTGTAAAAGGCGATAAATTGCATCTTGGCAATTTTACCATTTCTTTAAGCAAATCTTGGATGAGAGCAATTTATTGCGCCGACTACAAAGAACGAAACCGTTCGACTTGGCAAGATAAGATTAACCGCGCCTAAATTGCAGAACATGCAGGATCTTTCATTGGAAAGTAACCTGTCAAAAGTTATTATTTCGTGATAGAAAAATTGCTTGATAAGTTATATCTTAGTTGCAGTATCCATCAATCTATTGAAGGGAGGTGTTTTTAGTCAGTAAAAATCTGACACTACTATGAGCACGCGCTTGCTATTCTCATAGTGTCTTTGGAAGATCTTCACCTACCCTCTTACAAAAAAAAAAAAAAAAAATTCTTTAAGCCTAGCGACAGATTTTAGATCTTAAAGCTACCCCGTCAGTGCGCATACAAACCTGTGGCTTGACACGACTGCAGATCACCGGTTTCGTAAAATGACGATCAAACAATAGTCAAAAATGGGAGCAGTCACGATTGCACGTGTCGGAATCGTATAAAAAAGAGACAGGCATCAAAACTCCTGGCCTAAAAACTCCTCACACAAACGCAATATCACTATCATTTTATTGACCTAAATGATGGATCGATCTGAAATTAGAAGGCCTCCCAATATTCGATGAGAACAAATCCCACAGGCGGACCACTATAGATGCAGTAAGGTGGGAGGGTTATGATCTTTTTAGTCCTGATCATAGTCTCGCTGTTAAGAAGAAGAAGATGGCAGGGTAACCGTTAAGTTCTGCAAATCGGCTCTAAGTTCTGGCAAGGAAATCCAAATCTCGTGGGGGATTGAATTTGCACCGCACGGGTCATAAGCCAATACATTAACCTCTACACCGTCCGAGCCTTACGGGCTGCTGGTATTTTCGACTCATGTATTTAAACTACGACTTGGAAATCATTTGTTGCTGGCTAAGAAGCCAGTATGCTGTCAAAAGTGCTCTCGCAGGCCTCGATCTTCGATAGCATTTTCAATACAGCTTTAGATTTCCATATTTCCGCACCGGCTGCGACCATGCGTCCTTAATATAAAAAGCTTTTAACTTTTTCGACTTGATTTCTGTGGCAAAAAGGAAAAATAACATTAAGTCGACTTACGTCGAAATTGAGTTTTTTACACCATCGTATGCGAAATATTCGATTCTCTTTACCACTTTTTTTTATTTTTATCTGTTACGGTTTTTGAATTATAGAAGAAAGAAAAAACAACATAAGTCATTTCCTGTTAATTATGCACAAGGAAAAACAGCATAAGTATAAAATTCCGTTTTTTAATATTTACTTATGCTGTTATGTTGTAACAGCATATCAACTCAAAACACACATAAGTAGACCTACGTTGTTTTTCCAGAATTAAAATATTTTTTTTTGAGAACATAAGTCGACTTGTGTCGTTTTTCCAAAACCAAATTGCGTGTGATACGGAAATAACTAGACTTGTGTTGTTTTTCCTTATTCCTTTTTTGTGAGAGAACAAAGCACAAGTAAACTTATGCTGTTATTCCAAAAGCCGTTACGAAAATCCTTGAAAATAAATATACTTATGCCGTTATTCCCAGAACAAATGGGAGTCCAGTGTGTGATTTATGTCGCCTTTTCGTATAAACAATCCGCGTTGGAAGGTTGTTGTGTTGCAGTTTTGTTCCTACTGTTGTCTGTTTCTCTATTAGCTGAAGTTTAATAACAAAATAAATAATGACGTCGCGCGCCAGCAGAATTTTAGCTATGGCTATCAGAGCTGCCGTTGAAATTGAACCACAGAATCCTCAAGAATCAGATATTGATTTTGAAAACATTGAAGGTAAATCTCGTACATTAAATACCTACTTAAGTGTCTTTGTTTATTTTGTATCGTGTCTGTATTGTTAGATACCTAAATAGTTTCCCCTATGGGAATACCAATAGGTAACCAGTATTTTTTTTAAAACCCCATATTTTGGTTTCAGGCACATCCGTTAATCCTGAAACGAGTCAATTGAAAAACGTTGAACAGTGCGAAGAACCTTCAGGATGTAAGTTCAAATGATTGGAACGCTAAGATTATTATTTTTAAATTTCGATTTCTTTAGCTGGTATTGTCAAAGGAGATAGTCATTTAGATTTTTTGAATAGTTCAGATCTTCCGATTTGGGAAAACTCGGATGATTCAACCAAAGATCCGGATTATCAAATCAGCTCAAGTGACGACGAAAGCTTAAAACATTGGGGTAAGGTTCTTGAAAGTTCAGTACGTTTCTCAGCATTTAGAGGTGATCAATCATGATTCACCAGGGTATGTGAATACTTTGGAAAGTAATATTACTCAACATACTCAAGTAAGCGAAGCTGGACCTTCAAATGTAAAAATGAAAGACGCTAAAAAGTATCGACAAATTCAAAGAAATAAGGGTTTACCTTACATTACAAAAAGGGGAAAAACGCCCAGGCAAGAACCTTAATACCATTATCCCGATGCCGAAACAATTGCTGTACAAAAATATCACTTCAAAATCATCAAATGTTATTCAATAATTACTGGGCTTTGGGAAGCTACAATGCAAAAGTTCTTTATATTAATTCACTGATCTGTTTGAAAGAAAAGTCCACATCAAAAACCAAAAATTCCGGAATTAAGTCAAAAACCGTCAAGTTACTTGTGACTACTACATTGAACTTTCAGGTGAAAGGATTCTAGTATGTAAAAAGTGCTTTCTTTGTTGTTTCGGCGAAACAAATGGTTTTATAAGAACCGTGATAACCAAAAAAATAAATGCACCTTGCCCAAGTTTAATGGATAGAAGAGGATCTTCGAAACCTCCAAATGCGCTGTCCACAGTTAAACAAGATGAGATTAAAGCTCATATTAACAAGTTCCCGGCTTATGAAAGCCATTATACAAGACGGGATACATCAAAAAAATACTTGCAACCGGGTTTGACAATATCTACGATGTATAGTCTTTATTGTTTGGAAATCGAAGATCCAGTTAGTGTATCAAAATATTCACAGGTATTTCATGAGCTTAACTTAAAGATAAAATCACCGCAGCTTGATACGTGCGGAACGTGCGATAAGCTGCATCATAAGATTTCAGTATTGAAAATGCTGATGGCAAATTAAAGCTGACAAATGAGCTTAGAAGTCACCAAGAAAAATCTGATTTTGCTTATTTATGCAAACGAAATGACAAAAATTTGGCAATAGTGAAAGCAAATGTTGCAGTATATGCATTCGATCTTCAGCAATGCTTGCCTACACCATTTCTGAAAACAAATATTGCATTTTATAAGCGCCAATTGTGGACCTACAACTTAACTGTTCATGATTTGGCTACCAATCAACCAGGGGTGGCAATGAGATGGCATGTTGCCTTTTAAAACATATAGACGAAAATGTTCCTGTTGTCAACAAACGCATAATTTTTTATAGTGATTCATGTCCGGGTCAAAACAAAAATTCACATGTGAGTTGTATGTTCATAACCGCCTTAGCTAGCAGTGAACAACTTGAAGTTATTGACCACAAATTGCTCGAGCCGGGGCATACTCACATGGAATGTGATGTCGACCATTCCGTAATAGAAAGGAAGAAAAAGAAAACTTCTGCTAAAATCCACCATCCAAGAGATAGGCAAAATTTGATTGCGAGTATAAGGGATAAAAATCCTTTCAAAGTAATAGAAATGGAGCAATCGGGTTTTCTAGACTTTGCAGCAACCTCAAAGGAAAAATTTACTTGGCTAAAAGTGAACACCGACGGGGAGAAATATTCGTGGAGGGAATTTAGATGGCTTCGATACAAAAAAAAATGAATTCGGTTCATTGTTCTATAAAAACAACTTAGACGAGAAATGATCAATTTGAAAAAACGTGGCGTAAATTGTATTAGGAAATCCGACATTAAAGAAATTCAAAATGTTCCCCCCATTTCGAAGGAAAAAGCCCAGGACCTCCTTTTTCTTCTGGATTTTATTGATCCCCAGTTTCACGGTTTTTATAGAAGTTTAGTCGTTCACACAATAACAAACTCTGACGTTCACCCAGATGTATATGACAGCGATGAAGGCGACTACGATGAATAAAAACTCTAGTAATTCTTATCTTCTACTATAAAAGTGTGCCTGTAAATTTTAAAAATAAAAATAAATTATCTGTTTTTATTTTTTTTTTTGTTTCTCTTTACTTATCACGAGGGGAAGTTTTGATTTAATGTGTGATTTTTATTAATATTGATTAAATTGAATTTCATTTAAAAACTTTTATTGAACAGAAGTTACAGTTTTTGTATTGTGCGTATTTAAATTAATACCTACCTAACATACCATGAATATATTTTGGAAAAAGGACTTAAATCGACTTAATTCAGCTTACTATTCGAAGTCTTGTTACGAAAAACAACATAACTTTACTTAAAAAAATAACTGTATAGAACCCAGCAGGGAAAAAGACGTAAGTCGACTTAATTCAGAATTATAAAAAAATTGGAAAAAGGAAAAACTGCATAAGTCTTGTTTTCCACAAAATCACCTGTAAATAATCAAAATTGTTTTTTTTTTGATTTGAAATATAAATTAAAAGTTATCTCTTATAAATTTGCATCATCACTTTTTACATAAGTTATATACTTTTTTTGCGATCGTAAAGTAAACATTCAAACCGCTCTCCTGAAAAAATGCAAAAAGTGACTTAAGCTGTTTTTCCTTGTGGCCACAGATTTAATAAACGATTGATTGGAGCGCTGGAGTTTAAAATACTTAGGGACTTTGTCTTTGCCGAAAACAAACAGTTTTTTGTTTTTGGCCAAATGCTGTCAGCAAACAAGGGATCATCTATTCAATACCTAGGACTGTTGAAAGTCAGGCTTACGTGAAATAATGCCATTGCTTCGAATTAGGGAGAGATCATAGAAAAAGTTGGAAACCAAAAATGACAGCAGGACTAACAAGGCTTCACGTCAAAGAACCTATCTTAACAAAAATGCAGCTTGACCGGCTCAGTTCGTATTGTCATGTTCAAAAGAGAGATACTATAAACGCCGTCGAAAGAGAATCCGGCCTATAAACTCCTTGTCCACACAAATGCAACAATACCAGCATTTGATTGGCCTCAGTGATGGTCCATTTGATTGGCGTCTGGGCCGTCCAATGTAGTGAAGTGGGGGATTTATTATCCCTCTAGTGCAAATCATGACCTCGGCGTTAAAGGAGAAAAAGAAGGGCATACAAAATGTGAGAGTTTCATTTCAAATTGCAACTTTTAACCTTAAATTTAATTCACTTAAAATTGGCAACAATAAGTGTGACTTGATACTTATATGTAATCTGTTACTATTCCTCTAGTCCTTGATTGGTCCTTAAAACGACAGTTCGGTCTTCCTTGCGTGTGGCTGTGTGTGGAAGATGCTCTTGGCTGCATCATTATTTTCCATTGGTTCGATGTAGTCCACGTGATTTAGCTTTTTGGACCACATCCACATCTTCGTACACAGAGATACATAAAGTTCGCATTTGTATCGTCTGCTCCATTCACCGATGACGGTAGTTTGGCATACCCTATTCTAAGGGTATATTCATTTTGACTCATAGTTTGTAATATACCTACCTTAATATATTGCACGTGACCCATAAAAGTTGCTATATTCTTGATCATCAGCGACAGTAATGTCGATCGAGCCATGTCCTTCCGTTCATCCGTCGGCAAAAATTAGGGCTTAAAACTCAAGCTAGAAAGATGAAATCTAAAACATATACTGTCTATTTTCCCGAAATAATCAAGTGTAAAGATTTAGAAAATCCGCCCACTGACGCTCACTTTAAAAAAAACCGTTTTACTGAAGAAATCATTTGAAATGAAATCCTATTCTTCGCAAAGTATGTAGATGAAGTTGTTTTAAACACTACTTTATATAAAGTTTTCTGCCATGCCCACTTTTAAGGGGCGTTTTGCAAAAAAAAATTGGTTTTCGCTAAAACCCTTTAAGTGTTGTGTAACAAAATATGTAGACCCTTCATAACTACCAATCGAAAGATCCCCATTTTAAATCCCGCCGGGACCAAGAAATATCTAGAGTTTTTTTTCACAGCCCCACCTCTTGCGAACGGCTGACAAACATTCAAGAGTATCAATTATCATAAGAAGCTTCTCAAATTTACCGTTCAGATTCGGCTTAAAACTGTAGGTCCCTTCCACTTCGTATAAGGAAATGGTTGGAGAAGGCAGGTTTTAGGTTCTCTATGGGCCGTAAATGCCTAATATTTGTAACAACAATTTTACCATACTAGGATTTTTGACACTTATGAGGGATAGGAATAGAAATAGGGTATCCAACCGGAGTGTAGCTTTTCCTATATTTTTTTTTTTAAATTTAACCCCTAAGGTATTACTCGTAACAGGGGTTATTAAAGTTGCTTTGAGAAAAACATCATTTTTGGATTGGGTTTAAAAGTTAAAGCATAGATATTGCACGACACAAACAATGAAACCGTTTGTAAGCATTTCCCCAACTTCGACCCCTAGAACGTTGCAAAGGGATGAACATCTCAGCATGGGGATCAAATATTTTTCACTAAACTCACTCGATGAATCCGCCACAAATAATCTTTAAGATGAATAGCAGCAACTCAGCCGCTAAGTATCCAAATGGGTTCCTACTTTTAAAAACCACAAAGACTTGTCAAATGCGATAACTCCTGTAACGAACAAAAGAGAAATTTGTAAACGAAAAAATCTAATTGGTGAATGCATAAAGCGATTGTTAAAAACTTGTGAAATGGAATAATAAAAACCACTAGTTAGTATAGGACTCAAAAACCAGCTAAATTTCCCATTTCTTCAGTAGAAAAATATTTTTATTTTTTTTTATTTTTTATTTTTTTATTTAAGGAAATCAACTAACTTTAATTTTATTTCTTTATTTCTAGGTAAATATCTTTGTCACGCAAGGGTTTTTGTTCAAACAATCTATCTTTGGTAAGCTTGCTTTTTTATTCTTCTTGACAATGTGTTCTAATTAAAGATGTGGAAAATGTCTTAAGAATTAATGACAAACTACAAGCATTAACTATTAAAAGCGAGACAAACAATCATTTGATCTCTTTGTTTGCGTAATCAGTCCGTGAATGTTGGATAGTTTTTAACTCCCCATTCCACTTAACATTTTACCCAGAGCTATTTCGTTCAGCCTATTAATCCATTAAAACATCCTTTTCGCCTCCACAATTTGTTCATTTATTTTGGGACTTGTTTCAATTGCAATGCCTTGGTTTAGACATGCTCCACTAAAGAAAGTGAGTACAGCACCGTTTTACCGTTTAACCACGATATTTGCATCAATCTACAAACTCAAAACCAAATCCCAACATATTAGTCGTTAGTAAAAGGACACGAAAATCAGCTTCAAACTTTAAATACTTTCCCAATTTATATTTGTAAAATTAAATTGGAAATGATTGGCTTTTAAAAAGTTAAAACTAATTACATTTCGAATGACCATCAACGAACTGTGCTTCTGATTTAACCACTTTTGCCCTTAAAATTTGAATAAAATTCTTCTCCCATTCACCGAATGTTTTGTTTTTTTATTTTTTTTATTCAAGATCGTTCAATTCAATTAAAAACGTTGTTATGTCATCAGAGAAAAATAATTTCTGCATCGTGCGTCAAAACTTAACAACTATTCGCAAAACGTTCACTTGAATGGAATAAAAAGAAAAAGAAAAAAAAATGTAATCAACCGACAAAAGTTTCACAGTCCCCTCCCTAACGTATGATGGACGAGTTTGAATGACGTTTTAAGCATCAAGCACGGCTGGGGCTGGGTAGAAGGTAGACGTAATAGGGCCGGGCAAGTTCATAATTTTATTATTTTTCCCGTCCCACAGTCTGGGAAAATATTTGTTTTCCTAAATTCTAGAGGTTTTCATTTCCTTTTTGTACGTGTATTTCTCTTTAACATCCTCTTCACCTGTCCGCTCTTCGCATAATAATAAATGTGCTCGGCATCGGCACAAGCGAGCCGAATGTAAGCCATCCATCCGCTTTGCTTATGACGATGCCACGCAAACCTACCGACCTTTCGCCCACATAAAGTGCTCGACCCATTGGAAGATTGCGGCACAGCGATGGGAATGAAGAATGATATGCAACGTTCTCAAGTACAATACTGCACTGCTGCTGATGGTGCTTTGGCTTCTGGATTTTAGAGAGTTGGTTGGCACAGAACACCATATTGCGATAAGTGAAAACAGCACTATCATATGGGTAGGTACAATGTGCTCGTAGAGCACGAGTACCTAAGTACACGGTGATTGTGCAAATAGGCCTATTTGTATGGCATTTGGATTTTTTTTTAAATTGTAATTCGAGGTGAAGTGAAGGAAATTGTGACTTAGTCTCTGTGTTCTTCGTTCAATGTTCATATGTGAGTTTCTTTTTTTAGCTTTTCCTTTTATTTAACTCAACCTGTCTTAATTGCATTCGTTTGCTTGTGGTTGGAATTGAGATGACACAGTTTTTATGTCACTTTTATGTATTTATATTTAGAAGAGGTACCTATTTCTATATTTGAAAACTTCAAACTGTGTTAGCTATCCAATTTAATTAAGAGAACCCATTTGGCTTAATCTGGGACCGAATGGATAGGAAACGAAATATTTTCGAATGCTGCCGCAAAACATATATCAAACTATCAAAACAGCTTTACTTTAGACATTTTAAATTATACACAAACACTGCTTGCTGTTTTTTTAAATTTTGTATGTTTTTGACTTATTTTAGTGAATCTATCGGATTTTTATGTTAGCAATTTGTTTTGGCAGCGGAATGTGTTTGATGTGAGATATTTAATTTATTTTTTTTACCGGGCTGCATTTACTAGTTACGGAATTGCCATACTTCTCGCGACCGGCTTAGTTGGTACTTTCATATTAAAAGGAGAGACCCTACGAACCACCCAAAAAGCAAAATCAATCAACGTCGCGAAATAGAGGCGGGTCGTAAAAATCCTGGATTACACAAATGCAACAACACCAGTATTTGATTGGCCTCAGTGACGAAGTGAATCGATATCAGAAGGCCTGACGATACTTTTTGAGGTGAAACCGGCGAACCCCACGGCGGACCAGTAGGGATGCAGTGAAGTGAGAAAGGGTTGTGATTACTTTATTCCAAATTATACCCTTGTCGTTAAAGAAGAAGAAAAAAAAACAAATTGACGACAAAACAAAGATCAATGCTTGCGTTTTAGATACAGAGCTCAATTTTCTGCTTGGGCGAAATGTTGGGTACCCTATCCCTATTCCTATCGCCCATAAAGTGGCGTGGCACAAATCTAAGTATGCAGGAATTGTCAAGAAGGATCTGTACCAACGACCATACCACGTCGAGTTAATCGGTTCTCGTCAGATCACCGCAATTAAACGACGTTGGGCGCGGTTAGTACGTAGATGGGGGACCGTTTGAGAACAACCGCGTGTCGTTGGCCAGTCCCATCTACAGAGTTGAGGTAGATAATACATACGTGGTATCACAATGGACCTAATTGGTCTAAGTGTGTCGGTTTCTGCCGACAGCCACATAAACCTAACCTAACCTAATCTGTATACTTTGTTCTACATTTTGTAAAAAAAACGCCCCTTAAAAGTGGGCATGGTAGGAAACATATTTACAAAAAAATTGTTCAAAACTACTTTATCTACATACTTTGCGATTGATTGATAGAACTTTCATTTTCAATGATTCCTTCAATAAAACAGTTTTGTTTGAAAATGGTGGGCGCGTCAGTGGGCGGATTTGCAAAATCTCAACACATGAGCATTTTGGGCCAACAACTTTCCAGCCCCTAAAGGCATCTTTCAGCTTTCAACCTCCGATTTCGGTTTTTTTGATAAATTTTGTATTTTGAGATGCTGGGCGGATTTTGCAAATTCGAATTTTGCATATTCTTAGCGTCAGTGGGCGGATTTTCGAAATCTCAACACATGAGCAATTTGGGCCCCTGAAGACAACTTTCCAGCCCCTAAAGGCGACTTTCAGCTTTCTAGCTCCGATTTCGAGTTTTTTGATAAATTTTGTATTTCGAGATGCTGGGCGGATTTTGCAAATTCTAACTTTGCATATTCTTAGCGTCAGTGGACGGATTTTCTGAATCTCAACACATGAGCATTTTGGGCCCCTAAAGACAACTTTCCAGCCCTTAAAGGCAACTTTCAGCTTTCTAACTCCGATTTCGAGTTTTTTTTAATAAATTTGGTATTTTGAGATTGTGGGCGGATTTTGCAAATTCTAACTTTGCATATTCTTAGCGTCAGTGGGCGGATTTTCAAAATCTCAACACATGAGCATTTTGGGCCCCTAAAGACAACTTTCCAGCCATTAAAGGCAACTTTCAGCTTTCTAACTCCGATTTCGAGTTTTTTGATAAATTCGGTATTTTCAGATTGTGGGCGGATTTTGCAAATTCTAATTTTGCATATTCTTATATTGATTATTTCGGGTCCCTAGAAAGTATGGGTTTCAAATTTCAGCTTTCTAACTCAAGTTTTAGGGCCTAATTTTTGCCGACGGACGGGCGGGCGGAAGGACATGGCTAGATCGGGCAATACTAAGGCATGCTACAAACTATGATTCAAAATCATGTTATTGTGGTCGTCAATTGAGAACCAGAGAGCGGGTTGACAAAAAATATCAAAAAATAAAGTCAATTTTGCCAGTACAGGGCCTAAAACCAAGCATCTTCAATTATATCTGTCTGCGAATAATATTTGGCACGAATGGAAGGGACCTACAATCTTACGCCGACTCCGAACAACGAATTTGAGAGGCATCTCATGGCAATTGATACTCTTGAATGCGTGTCAGACTTTACCAAAATCCTTGATATTACTCGGCCCCGGCGTGATTTAAGCCTGAGACCCCTCGGTCAGTAGTTCAACACACCAACCACTCAGTCCCTATTTTTGGTAGACACCTAACATTAGGTAGACAACTTTAAAATCACTTACTTCCTTTTGACATTTAATCACTACAGTTAAAGCTCGATGAACGATGAACACATTAAAAGCGAAGCCGAGACATCTTTTCGAAAGCTTCATGAGATTTTTTCTCCTATAGAAAATGTTCCCCGATATTGGGACAGGTTGGTCTCGTTGCTTCAGGAACCACCTATATAAAGCATCCTCCAATTTCGGCATCTCGCCTTTTTTAAGTGTTTTTTCTAATCCTGCGGAGTTTACCGTATACGCTACTATTTTTTACTCGAAAAATTATTAGTTTTGCAATGCCATTTTATCTCGCTACTGATGCGATGCGCTATTTTTTTGTTTCTCCAGAACTTCTCACGTTTGTTAAATGCTTGATGTAACCTTTGAGCAGTGGCATACTTTTCACAGAAAAATTCTTTTTGAACGGAAAGAGAGCACAACGACCGCAAATTACGAACAACGCAAAGCACAGTAATAAAAAACGTTCAACTTTTCCAACCCTCGAATTTGATTGGTCATCTTTTGGAACCCTCTAATGATACAAATATTGCAGTATCTTTCGAGATTCCATCTTTTTAAATAGTTCATCTTAGGGAGCTTTTACTGTATTTCGTAATTCGTTGACAGTTGTCAAAATAGTTTTTTCTTTTCTTTTTTAAACAACGAGGAGTCAGTTGACGACAGAGTGTGAAAACTTTCACAACCAGAGCGTAAAATATAAAATGAAAATGTGTGATTGTCATTTTATATAAAGTCTTGCATGAGAGGTTCGACTGGGCCAAAAATAAACTCCAATTAAAGTCTATGAATACTTTGCAACCTGTTGTCAAAATTTGTCAAAAAACCTCACTGCATTTCACAATTATTAAGTTTCTCCTATATTAATGAACAACAACAACTGTCAAAACTTGCTAGCTGTCACATTTTATGGGAAAAAATCGCGCACCAAAATCTCCATAATTCAGATAAAAATCAGATTAAATCCAACTGCATTGGGACAATTAAACATAACCACTATCTGCCTCACGGCAAGCAAAACTAATTAATTTAATCTACTCTTGTACCCGTTGAAATTGTTCCTCTCTACCGACCGACTATTATCTCAGTCTGTCAAATCATTCCAATGTTAGTATAATTTTTGCCACCTTTCAGAACTTGAATAAATAAATAAAAAAATTAACTCCACATTTTAACACTAACTACCACACCGCATCTAGACGATAATTTGTGGATTGTAGTAGCTTGCATTTGCTTGGACTTTATTCACTTTTATAACTGCCGACAAGTTGCTTATGCAATCCTAGAACTTGTTTCCTTATGACCATTAGACATGCAAGGAAAGGCAACCTCATTTTTGTTGTTGTTCCTTCTCTTTTTTTTGCTTAACGTTGTGTTGTTAACTTATGACCCTAGATCATGCACGGTGGGGCTTTGCTGAGTTGCAAATGGTCAGATATAAAATCTGTCATAAAAAAGTAAAATAAACCACTGGAAATCTACTAAATTAAATATTTTATGTGCATTGTAAAAAAAAATGTCTGCTTTGGCGGTAGACGTGCAGTCAAGATGTCGCCACTATAGACGACAATCAGATAAAAAGAATAAAATTAAATTATGAAGGGAACGACGGGCATAAAAGGTTGGAATGTGTAATTTGTGTGGAATGTTTCTGTCCGCAATTTTAATAAGTCTAAATGAATGTTTTGTTTGACTTTAAGTGTCAGAGGTTGGCAAAGTTATAGGATATAAACAATTCAAACTGTTTGTCGGATGACAAACTGACTTGATGGGCAGGTGGGATGTGGCTCCATGTAATGAGACTGATACGATCAATGTTAGGTTAGATAAGATCGGGTTTAAATGGGTGTCGGCTGAGCCAACGTCCCTTGTGATGTTACCTGAATCTAGGAAACGTTGTCTTCTTACTCAATAAACCAGTTCTTCCACCGGAGTATATAAGAGACTTCGTATGTCAGGTTAAGTGAAGTCATCAACATCACTGTGGAAAAAAGCTCTGTAATTGAGTTTTCTTTTAGTTGGAGATGTCTCCACCTCCTCCTCCTCCTCGTCCATGCCGCTTTTTTTTGAATATACGAAAGCTTTGCTGCATTTTTACCGATGAGACACTGGAAAATGGTGGCATCTATTAATTGTGCCGCTTATATGCAGTCTGCTTATAGAGAGAAAACCCTCAGGTTCAGAATTCGCAAGATCTATATGGTCACTAGACATGTTGGACGACCTGTCAACCCAAGGTTTGATCTTTCGATTGCACTTCCATAAACGTGAGTTTGCATGAAGCGATTCTAAAACTTATTCAGGCTTTATGTTTAATGTATTTCTAGTTTGGCAGGTTTATCAGGCTTATTTTTAACTGGATTGTGAATGTTAACGTGCTCCAGCATTTCCCAAAGAGACTATCGCAGGTGCAAATATATTGAGCTCGAGAAAATGCGGATATCTTGACGCAAAAACAGGCGAAACTCCTTAAAAAACAGCAAATCTGTTTCGGCGTTGTTGGTGGGAATACCTCCTACTGGACAAAACTTTCCAAGGAACCACAATTTGAAAGGATCTAACGCATGACGATCTGTGTAGACGCTGCGGTGATGCGAAGCACATGAGGACACCGTCCACTTTTTGTGCCACTGCACAAGCCTTAATTAATAAAAATAACTTAAGGAAATCAGCAGCGGTCTGTATCCAAGAACGCAACCATTATACTTAGACTTCTTAGGGTGACAGGAAAACTCGATGGAAAGTATCTACTAAGGAATGCAGAGTCGTTTCTACCGATTTAATCATGCCGAACGCATCTTTCGGATTAACATGAGAACATTCACCGACCTTGGGTATGAAAACCCCTTTAACTATACTCTTCATAAAAGAGGTATACTTCAACAGACCCCCGTTTGCTGTGGTAAAAAATTATTTACCAGCAACACATACACATCGTTTTAATAGTTTACGAATCTTCTTCTTGTTTTACGACGAGGCTATAATCAGGATTAGGGGATCATAATCCTTTACTATAGTCCGCTTGTGGGCTTTGCCGGTTCGACCTCAATCGACATAGGCAGGTTTCCTGGTTTCAGATCACTTCATCACAGGGATGATCTAACTGCTGGTGTTGTTGTATTTAGAGATATTAGACTGCCTCTTTCGACACGTGCATGCTCTCTTGATTGACTTTTGCGACACTGGTGTTCTCCATTCGTGTCAACCCACGGATTTGCATGCACACTTGCGGGACAGCTTTAGGATGTTGAATGTAGCGCTAGGCTTACCTGGATGTTTAAATTGATTAGATGTGACTTCCCACCTTGGTCGCCTTTAACGACAAGCGCTATTTGGGGCAGTTATACTATATATACTAAGCCCCCCCCCCCCCTGCACGGGAATTAATAGTTTGCAAATGAATATGTAAAACAATGGCAATGAATTTTGTTTTTCAGATTTGACACGATTACTTTAAGTAAGCGAAAATACCTTCTGTCAAAGTCCACACCTACCTTCTGCAAAACCCTAACAATTTGTTTACACTCAATTAGCTAGGTAATCTCTAAGAAATCTTAAAAGCACCGCCAACCAATTTAAGGACAAATCTGCAATCATTATCAATTTGCCAGATAGAACAGATCTCAGACAAACACACTTCGTTGACACATCCATTTACTCTGGTATTTTCCTTTTCTGGTGAAACACTTAATTCTTACGTATTTGTCAACAAAACCACTCAGCCATTCCTGTCTGTCTACTGTTAAATATCAACAAAAAACGTATAAATAAATAAAACATACAAATTCCGGCCCTCGGGCAATTTATATAGATACTCGTACGTATGTTCGTATTTATTTATTTTTTAGTACACTTAACTCACCGAATGGGCATTGAAACGACTTGGAGCGGCTCGCGAAACAAATTGTTTGAGTTTTTAATTTCAAACAAAAAAATGCCGCCACCATAAGCGTCGCGGTTCGTCGTCATCGTTATGGTCATACTCATAGTAATAGTCGTCAATGTAGAGTCACCATTATATGACAGGGGGAACGAGTGCAAAAAAAAGAACGTCAAATCGGCAAGCTTCAAGACGACATAACGACAAGTCACGCCGCTTTAAACCGTGCCGACGACGTCGACGACGATGAAGCTGCCGCCACCGCACGCCACAAAATATATGGGGACACCCGACGATAGTTGGATTATACATGCCCACTTTACGTCTGGGAATATGAATGGCATAGGATGTACTTGCGAATTGTATCTAGATACGTAGGTACATGCAATTGAAAGTTATGTGCGTCCCATACCCATTCAGTGAATTAAAATTTAGACACCAATTGCTTATTAATTTCATATTTGGAAAACATAAAGCAGCCCCGAGAAATATTAAAATCAGAAATTAGTTTGACGGGGCCGAATATAAGAAGTGAAATCGCGCCCTCAAGTGATATTTTCATTACAATTCAAATGATGTACAAGGTGTAGTTAAGGCACACCGGAAGCCAGACATTTTCAATTCAAATTGAAGCCACAAGGTAGTGTTGTTTTTGTTTTTTTTTGTAGAAAGGGAATTACAAGGGAAAAGGTTCTCACTTCAGAGAAGTGCTGGTAATGACTAAATAAATGTTTGAGAGCATTACATTATTTGTTAATGAAATAAATTATCAAATTTCATTGTTCCATCTGAAATTCGTATTCGAAATGTGTTAAGGAAGTTATTTATTATTTATCGTCGAGTTTTTTCCATTTTTAATTACTTGCCTCGTGTGTTTCCATGAATCCATGAATAATACATTTTAAAAGGAATTTCATATTAGATTTAGTTTGACAGATAGAATGTAGTAACATTTTTTTAGACGATATGTGAGAAGTTGGCAAAGTAAATGAATTATGTCTTGCTAATGTCAAATATCAGTGGTTTGAGGCTGAAAACAACTGTCAAAATTTGAGCAAAATCTGTACTCAGGTATAACTTACGTGGGAAAGTCGGAGGAAAGTTTCAACTACCAGCTGTCAAAATGTGAGTTTATTCGATAAAACGATTTTAAATACATGCAGGTAATTTAAATGAATTATGTCTCACTTCAGTGAAAAAATACCACGGAATGATACGAGGGCGGGTCAATAAGTCCGTGACTTTTGGAATAAAACACAGATTTTTTGATAAAAAAATAATTTTATTTTTCAACGTAGTCTCCCTTGAGCTCTATAAACTTTGTCCAAAGCTTCTCCAATTTTTTTATCCCTTCCAAAAAAAAAGATTTGTCGAGGTCCTCAAAATAGGCCTTTATTTGCGAGATGACTTCATCATTGGAGTCAAATCTTTTTCCACCAAGCCATTTCTTCAGGTTTGGGAACAAGAAGTAGTCGCTTGGAGCCAAATCTGGAGAATAGGGTGGATGAGGGAGCAATTCATAGCCCAATTCATGGTTTTTTGCCATGGCAACTGCACATGTGTGCACCCTTGCATTGTCTTGGTGGAAAAGAACTTTTTTCTTGGCCAAATAAGGTCGGTTTTTTTTTCAAATCGTCATTGAATCGGTCCAATAAGTTGGCATAATATTCCCCATTGATTGTTCTTCCCTTTTGAAGGTAGTCAATGTGGATTATTCAGTAAACCACTTTTTTACCATTGAAATCGATGGTGCAGAGTCCCCATAGTATTTTTCAAGCTTAGCCTTGGTCTCGGTAATGGTTTTTTTTCGCAAGAAATAATGCTTACTAAGCACACGAAATTCACTTTTTTCCATTTTCTCCTCAAATTAGTGAGTAGTCTGATAAAAATAGCTGTCAAACACAAACTAACTGACGCAGCAAGTTTAAATTTTGACAGGAGTCAACTGACAGATGCCTGTTCACAGGAGCAGTGTTGCCGTTTCAGTAAAGAGGTCAGAAATTCAAAAAGTCACGGACTTATTGACCCGCCCTCGTATCAAATATCACTGATTTGAGATTGACAACAACTGCCAAAAGTTGAGCAAAATCTGTACTCAGGTTAGCTTACGTGTAAAAGGCGGGGTAAACTGTTAACTACCAGCTGTCAAAATATGAGTTCATCCGATAAAACGATTTTAAATGCATGCAGGCAAAGTAAATGACTTATATCTCACTTAATTGAAAAAATACCACAAACTACATAATGTTAAATATCAGTAATTTGAGGCTGAAAACAACTGTCGGAAGTTGAGCAAAATCTGTACTCAGGTATAACTTACGTGGGAAAGTTTCAACTACCAACTGCCAAAATGTGAGTTCATCCGATATAAGCTTTTAAATTCATGCAGGCAAATAAATGACTCATGTCTCACTTCAGTGAAAAAATACCACAAACTAATTTCAAAGATCAATGATTTAAGACTGACAACAACTGTCAGAAGTTGAACAAAATCTGTACTCAGTTATAACTTCCTTGGAAATGTCCGGGGAAAGTATCAACTACCAGCTGTCAAGATTTGGGCTCATCCGATAAAAGAATTTTAAATGCATGCAGTCAAAGTAAATGACTTATGTCTCACTTCAGTGAAAAACTACCCAAACTAATGTCAAAGATCAATGATTGGAAGCGATCTGGCGATCGAGATACGAGATACGAGCCTGAAACTGACAACAACTGTCATAAGGTGAACAAAATCTGTACTCAGTTATAACTTCCGTGGGAAAGTCTGGGGAAAGTATCAACTACAAGCTGTCAAAATTTGAGTTCATCAAATAAAAGAATTTTAAATGCATGCAGGCAAAGTAAATGTATAATATATAATAATGTATAATGTAAAAAAACCGCAAACTAATGACAAAAATAAAAAAAACAAAAACATTGCTGAGAATAAAGGTTGCAGATGATCTCAGGGGAGAGGAACCTTTAACGCTAGCGCCCTGAGATGTGTATTGTTTCTACTCTAAAACTGTTGAAATTATATTTTTCCGGAAAGATGTTAGGCTGGAGCTTTTTTTACGATTTGACACGTGCATGCTCCCATTGATGGTTATTGTTTGATTGTTCTTTTACGACCCCGGTGATCTCTAGTGGGTTGACACGACGGATTTACATGCACACTTGCGGGACAATTTTAAGATGTTAAATTTGTCGCTAGCCTCACATGACTGGTGCTGCTTTTTTCTGGGGAGCGCTGACAGTGGAATTTTTATACTGCTCATTATTTCGTTTAATTCCTCCTAATATTTCCCATTATACATCCCATAAACATCTGGAGAATAGACAACGAGGTCCCAATAAACATCGATTCTCATTTCCGAATAATTTTACTCACATTAATTATCTGCCAATGATAGACTACCGAAACCGACTCCAAAAGATTTTCGAAGCAAATTTCTCTCCCCAATAAAACGCCACATTTTACTAAGCTTTCCTATTTGTGTATTAATTTATGCCTACGGATGTTTCATCGTTAACTTTTTTCCAAAATGGCCATATCAATCTGCTCTAACTTGGAAATAACCTCCAATAAAGTTCAGTGTTATTTTTTTTAATTTATACAATTTCAATCCATCAGTCGTTTCTATCATTCCGTTAGACACATTTATGCCATCGCATAAATAACAAAAGGAACGAAAAAACGACAGCACATCGTGCCATACTCGTAAATCTGGAGTCTTTAAATCGGGGAAGGGACCACTTCAAACAGATTTCTTTTGTCAAAAAAAAGAAATACAATTTTCAAAATTTCAACGCCTACACAATGAGAAATTATAATAACAACATTCGAAAAGCCGCTTAATCATTTATGCAACGGTCTAGGTTGTTTATTTCAAGCTTAACAATTTACTATTTGCAGCTGTCCACAAAAATTACATTTTTTTTTTTTTGAAAAAAAAAAAACATTGGGTCAGAAAAGTAATGGTAGAGCATTTGGCCAATCTCGATAGAAATTGGGAGCTGACATATTGTTTTAGGTTGTTGAAGAATGTTTATACAACCAAAATGGGTGACATTATGAAATATTGCTGCCAAGTGGTCAATATTATGTAATTACGTATTTTCTTAATGCCAAGTTGAACCGATCGATATAGCAATTTGCGTGACCCAGTAAACTGTCAAGCAGAAAAGTGTCATCGAAAAATAAATTTAGGTGAACAAGATTTTGAAATTCGAGTATCATGTTGATGTTAAAATAATGATAGCAGGGTTGTTTTTATTTGTCGATGCTGTTTTCGGGCTGTACATGTCAAAAAACGTGGGAAACAGCTGTCAGTGTAACGTCTCTACCAACTATTAGTAAAAACATACACCCCTATCGTGGAATCCGTTGGATCTGAGATTCACTTCACTTATTCGATTATCGTGAACAGAAAATTGCTATCGTGGGATCCGTCGGATACTCTCCCTTACCGACCACTATTGGTGATTAGGAAATTCAATTGTGACAGCTCATTTCAAACACATTTGTTTTGTAAAAATTATCTCATTCACGTTACCGACATTTGGATGGTTCACGTCTGCGGATTGCACGATGCAAATTGTTTACTATTAGCGGATCGTTCCCCCGACGGATTCCACGATAGGGGTGATAGTGAGCAAAAGCATCGGACTCACATTTAAATGCTGCATGCCCAAAAAAAGAGCGTATGATAACCTTGGTTTTGAATTTGTCCAGTTAAGAGACTCTTTTCAAGCTGGGCTTATGTTTATTGCCCTACAATAACTAAATGCAACACGAAGGTTGTCAACAAATGTAAAAATAAATCAAGTAAATCAAAGGAAACATTAAAAATTGACAATATTCCGCGTAACATTGTTTGCAAAGAAATAAAACTTTGTACGATAAACTTTTTTTTTATTCCAATATAAAGAGGCAGCTGTTTTAAAGAGTAAGTGTCAATCTTTTGTATGTTATTTTTCGCAAAATATATTACTTTCAACTGATTTTTCCGACAAATATATCCTATATAAGCTTTCAAAAAATGCAGATGTATTTAAAGTAAATTATGTCTGGCAATGGCAACGTCAATTATTTGCAACATGACATTTGGGACTTAATAATTGAACTATTAGTCGAAGGTTGCTAAAACATTTAGCGGTAAATCTGAAAATGTCATTGATTAGGTACGATAGCGTATGAAAGTAAAACCAATTTCGGACTTCGGAGTCAATGCCAATAGCCGTGTTTTATTATGACTTGTGATCTGTATAGATCTGCCGACTGTAATAAAACAGTAGTATTATTCATCGAACACTTCTAATTTCAAATGTAGCCTGGAGTTACCGTACAATCAAAAAATTCCATTAAATACAAATTGTAAGCTTTCGGCTTTTAAATATTTTTCGAGCAGATGCAACATGTATTGAATTTGACTGCCAATCCATTTTTATTTTTTTTGGTTTATGGTCTTTATTACCTGCAACTTACAAGAGAACAGAGGGTAGTTTTGTGGTTCGACCGAAACAGTCACATTAAAACAGTCTCCTTTCCGCGAACTGATAAGAGTCACCCCACTGGGGTCCTAACATATGGTTTCTGGAGTCGGGGTGAGCTCGACTGCACTAGTCACTCCGTCAGATATGCAGCTATAGTAGCCACACAGCGGTCGCTCGCCAGTGATTTTGAGCAACCGGCTGCTATTCGACTGAGATCAGTCATCCCAACCTCTACTCCTGCCAAAGAAAGAGGACTGCTTGAGGTTAGACAGTCACTTCAATCAGAACTTCACTCTTAGGGCTAGATAAGATGAAGGGGGTTGGAGCAGTCACCCGCGGTATGTTGTATGTTAAGGTCCGACTGCACCAGCCACTTTTTTTGCTCCTCTCGAGCAGTATTGGAATCGCGTGTGCACTGACTCTACTCTGCATTTTCAATGTGGAGTTATATCCACACAATTCACCTCACAGGAGACAAACGCAGTCTCCCAGCAAGCCGAGCGAACGCCGGGAGGTCCCCCACGGTCTAAGTGAGCTTGAGCCTCCTGCCCAAGCAGCCACCCTACCTTACCTAGCCTAACCCATAGTCTTAACGAGCAATAAAAAAAAGCGGTATGCTCATTTCAAGGAATAAAAAATGGTCTAGGTAATAATGTTTGGCTTTTTGAAATGTTTTAAATTTTGGTATGGCAACATAAATTCCGGAATTAAATGACAACCTATTGGCACCCAAGACAACTAGTGGGAAATAGTGAGAACTAATTTATAGATCAAAAAATGTAATCCTGATGAATGGAAAGATCATGGGTATTTGCTATAAAGCATATAAATTGATGATCCGTTTATACGGCAAATATAACCTGTTTAATTTTTTTTAATATCATTAAAACGGACCTCGAAACGTCAATACCATTGCATTGTAATAATAATAATAATTATTTTTTTTGTCATTATTAATGATTATTAATGAAAAATGATTTTGGGCATTATGTCGTCGACGGGAGCGGCTCAGGAACTGCATCCTGGATGCCCATTTGAGGCCATATTATTATACACAGCGGCACTCACATGCCATTTGTTCATTAGCGAGCTGCGCTTTAATCCAGCAAAATACCACAGCGAGCTGCACTTAATACAGCATAGGGCGATAGGCCACATATTTGCTTATAGGAATATTATCATTCCTACACAAAACATTACACCTCGCGAATGGTGGCTTGATGGAGGCTTCCCTTGCTGAAAGCGTTGTTGGCTTGTCCGCATAGACAAACGGCTTCAAACACGCCCACAAAAAATAGTTCACCGCTGCCAAATCACACGATCTTCGTGGCCAGGTAGCATTTCCATATCTGGAAATGATTTCTGTTATCGAACACGTTCTTCAATAACTCGATGGTATTGTCGGCAATATATCATGTGACACCATCCTGTCAAAACCAAATATCTTGCAGACCATGTTCTTGCACTTTTGGAAATAAAAACACGTTGATCATTGGTCTTTAGCGGGCGCTATTGGCGGCGACTTTTTGATTTTGTTCAAATAAATTTCGGGTCAGGGATGGACAAGTCGATACAATTGTATCGAATTTGATACAAATGAGTTTGTTCGAGTACAAAAGTACAATTTGCCTTAATTCGATACAATTATGTACAAATACAGTATTTTTGAACCAATAAAGTAGTCAAAATGTCGAAATAGACTTGTAGTCCAAACTTGCTCTGCTTTAATCGAAACAAAAAACTTAATAACGAACTCATCCTGTTATGCTTTTGACGTTAGTGGCATCATTGGTCTTTAGCGGGCGCTATTGGCGGCGAATTTTTGATTTTGTTCAAATAAATTTCGGGTCAGGGATGGACAAGTCGATACAATTGTATCGAATTTGATACAAATGAGTTTGTTCGAGTACAAAAGTACAATTTGCCTTAATTCGATACAATTATGTACAAATACAGTATTTTTGAACCAATAAAGTAGTCAAAATGTCGAAATAGACTTGTAGTCCAAACTTGCTCTGCTTTAATCGAAACAAAAAACTTAATAACGAACTCATCCTGTTATGCTTTTGACGTTAGTGGCAATATTTTGAATACAAATGTGCGAAATGCGAGCATAAAGCCTGAAGAGCTTAATAATCTAAACTATGAACTGAGCATGTATATGTATAAACAAAAAAAAAAATGTTTGTAGGGTTTTGTTATGAATTTATTTATGGCAATGTATTTTTAATTTATTTTTGTTTGTTTATGTTTTTGCAAGTTATGTAAATATTTGATTTTACTTTTTATTTTTTATTTTTCATGCGTAAAATAATGTTCTTAATTCAATACAAGTGGCTCCTTTTCATTTAAACAGTTAAAACAGTTTGACGTCCAACTCAAAAATGTCATTTTCCATCCCACGGACCACTCAAAAATCAATTTTAAAACTAAGTAGTTCTTAGTATTTACCAATCAAATGTTAGTATACGTTTACACCGACCCGAAATTCTACATTTCGCGACGAAATGTCGGAATTTAATTTCGCCGTTCCCACTGAAAGGACAACATCAGCTAACAGACTAACTTTCAGCTGTCTGCGTGTTGCCATATTAAAAAAAAAACCAAAAAACAACCTCTTAAATTAAAAGGCGAGCTTGTCCGCGATTTGGCAGTTGACATTTTTACACTTCTTAATTTTATTATTTCCTTGTCATTAATTTATTTGCACATTAAGCAATCAAAAGAAGTCAGCACAAATCTTTAAAAAAAATCAATAAAATGATAGATGCAGAAACACATTTATTTTCTGGCGCAGGTCATTAGCCGAAAAGTCAAAAGTCCGCAATGGACGTATGACCCGCAATTTGATTATGAACTTATAGTTATAACCCACCAAGAAGGGCAAAAAGTAAACACGAGATTTCTATTGATTATGACTCATTGACTGCGAACTCAACACTCATTAAGATGGATCATAAATTCACAATTATTTTTAAGTACATTTCGAATGCGTTAAAAAAAAAATTGATAAACGTTCATTGCTTCGTATTTGAACAAATGACATTTTTAATGGACGGAAATGTCGTACCCACATCTTGCTTTCGAGATTTCAAAAATTCCAGCATATCACTGCGAGTTCAACCCGTTGAAGAGATGTAGATGCCGGTCTCGTGTACCCTTTTTTTTAAATTGGGGCGCAGCTCGTCACCCACCAACTAAATGTTAAATTAAATTTTGTTCATTCAACATTTTTTTCGAGATATCGTGGTGGACCCAATTTTTCATGATTTTGTTTTCGGAATTTTGGATAATCAGGACTTGATTTTCAGGATTGTGACCCCAATCCGAAACTAGAATTAAATTTCCTTTCCGAAATCCCGTCTTCCATAATCCGCTGTGCTATAAACCCACGCTATGGAGATTTTGTGTTATTTTTTCTGTCAAATGAAAGAAGACCCTAAAAATTATGAAAAAAACTTCAATTTTACGCCATTTCTCATTTGGACCAAATTTCATGTGGCCTCCAATGGCCTATACTACGAGTATAATACACAAATACGTTTTTTTCCCCTGGAAGTTTATTACTTTTTCGAGTCAAACAGTGTTTGAGTGGACGCAACATCGTTGCTCTGCTAAGGTTAGTGGGTTAATCTTAAACAAAAACATGAACTAAAATAAGAATAAAATTAAGCCCCAAAATGTTTTTCTAAAATTGAAATGAAACAAGGCCCCAAAAACGTTCTTCTGTGTAAAACGAAAAAGTAAGAAGAAATAATTTTATACTTATGGCCAAATCGTTTTTAAGATTATGGAGATATGGCTAAAAATGTTTTGGACTTGTTGCCCAGCCGAATGCTGTAGAAATAAGGAAACGTTTAGAAGACTTCAGAAATCGAATATCAAAATGACAATGAAGGCCGAACAAGAATAAATTGTCCGGGGGAACTTTTTCTCTTAAGCAACCTGATTTGCATTGCTTACAAAAGAAACATTACGGTTGGAATTTATTCAGTTTTGATTTTTGAATTTTTCAAATTTTTAGTACGGTAATCAACAAAGTGGTATGTCGAAAATAGGTGACAAATGCAATATATTGATTTAAAAAGTTAATGATTCGAAATTCAATCGTCGACTGTGGCGCCTTTTTGCAAAAGTGCTTGCAAAATTCAAAAAAAAAAAAAAAAAAATCCAAAACTAAAGTATTTACTGGATTAGGAAATATTGGAAGCTTCAAAAGCCGAAAGAAGTTTTAAAATCGGTGGAAGGATTCGGATGATACTGCTAGTCAAAGTTTCCCTATTTTTAAAATCAATATCTGTTTTATGAAAAGTTTCGGCGGCAAAATCGAAAAACCTTGTTTAAAAATTATATTTGTTGTTTTTTTTTGAGCCTGTTAAAAGGACAATTTGTATTACAATTATGATCCATTTTTTTTTAATTGCAAAATTTTAAGTTTTTTGAAAAGCTGTTCTTGGCTCAATTTGTTGACTTTCAGTTGAGTTATAAAAAAATCTTTTAAGAGTCTTTGGTCTAAACTCAACGGATATTTAATCTTTGTCAATTTCTGAAACATTCATTAAGAAAATCAGCTGCCAGTTTTTGCCTATTTGCGGTTTAGAGAGATTTTATTAAAGAAGGTTATTTTTATTCATTTATGGCTTTTTTTCATTATATCCTTAAAAATGCAAGTGTTCATAAAAACATTATTTTTACTTTTAAATGTGTATTCTTAACTACATTTATATTAAATATAAACCTTCAGCTATTCATTCAAGTGACCAATTACTTGAATGAATAGCTAAATTCGATAAAAAGTTGTCATCATTTTATCTAAACGCTAAGTCAAAATGGAATGCAGCCAATAGAACGAAACTGGTATTTATAAAGAAAAATGATTGATGGTTTGTCAAATGTTCTTTGCATTGATTTTGAAAGGACAATGAAACCGATACTTTACCAAGTACATCAAATAATTCTAGAGGAAGGCCAAGTAAATCTATAATAACAAGTCCACTAAGATTTAAAAGGATTAAAGATAGCATTCGCTCTCCTCAAAGAGATCCTATCAAGTATGAAAGTGCAAACGCCTTAGCCTTGTTTATGGATCTGGGACTAACGAAAGAAAAGTATGGAATTTTTAGAAGTTCCTTATGACCATCATACTCACGAAAAAAGCATCAGTTCCAGGTTCCAGAAACATCTGCCAGAGTCAGCCTCCAAGACACCTTGGATCACACACCAAGAAGAATTTTGAAACCAAGAGTGAACAGTGAACTGCAAACATTAACAATTGAGTTTTATTTTAGTAAAATACTATCTACTTTTACCTTTTTGGATATTTTTTTTTTTAACATGAAATTCTGGAACTTGCAATTACTGTAAAGCATTTTTCCTAAATTTTGTAATTTGATAGCACCTTACATACTTTCTCTATACCTTGAATTTAAATGTACCACTGAAATAGTTTATTTACAGAATATGTAAAATGTGTATTGTTTGTTTACTTTTATGCACCACTGTGGCTTTGTTTGACTTTAAGACACCCTGTTTTTACTTCAGTTAATTACTATTGTCATTTTTTGTGGTAAAATATTAAGTCCATTTCCTATTGGGAGAAAGTCGTATTTCCTGAAACACCCTGTAGATACCTAAATATTTTTTCTTAAAATTCACAAAATTTATAGCTTTGAAAATGTTCTTCACGCTGAAAAAAAAACTCAATATGCGCCATTGTGCGTTTAAGTTTAAGACGGAGTAAATGAACTGTCAAAACTTGTATGGGAAATCTGTTATGACACACATTTTGTGGGTTAAACAAGATGATAAACGTTGTAGAGTTTTCACCTTTGTGACACTCCACAGATGTAACAAAGGCATGTATCCAACAGCTGACTGCTTAACCATCATATACGCAACTAGTTTTTGGAAGTGTTCATGAAACGTGCATCGTAAACTTACACTTTTACGAAAATCGTAAACTTATGACGTGTAATCTTCGTTAATCTCAGTGACATATAAATTCTAAAGATCAAACAAAATGCCATCGTATCCTCATTTCATTTTCCATTTTAAAATTAAAGCAAGAAATGAAAAATTCAGCAAATATAATTTAGGTGTGTATAATTTTAAAGTGTTACCTACCAAACTCTACCAAATAATAAAAATAGAAATAAAGCAAATAGTAAACAACACACACGATCACCACTTCACCTCAATAACAACAAACAAAACAATCAGAAATAAGTAGAGGAAACAACACCATTCAGACACAAGCATGAAATTGACATTTCATAACCGCACTGACACTGTTCAGTCTTTATAAATAGTTTTTTTTATTTCTCTGATTCAATGACATGACAGAGAGATAGATATAAAAAAGATTTCCTTTTAACTAGGTTGACAAACAATGACGCCTTTGCTCGCTACATCCATTGAAAAGTGTGTAGATTTTTTTTTTAAAGCTGCACACATTTTCCAAATTGAAAAAGAAGAAAAAAAAAACTCTTTAAACTTAAATCAAAGCGAATCGTTAAAATTATTATACCATGACCATGAGGAGTTCATTAGATAGAAAATTTCATTGAAAAGTTTATTAGGAAGAACGTGAGCAATGCGTGGGGCGTAACGAGGCGAGATGCACAAAGCAGAGAAAATGAAGATGAAAGAAATTCCAGGGGTGAAACTTTGAAAACGTTTTTTTTGTCTTCTTTGAAATGAAAATGTATCTAAATCGAAAGTGAAGAGGCGGTAGCGCCTCGATAGATACAGTGAAATAGTGTTTTTTTTATCGTATTTTTTGATGAGGGTGTGCAGTGTAGGTGGTGGAAGGAACGTTTAGTTTTGTTTGACGTGGGCGAGTAGAGGAATCCACTCGAAAACCTTTTAAGACTTTTATCTCCCATACCAATGCCGCGCCTTTATCCTTTTGCCGAAGAAGACGATTATCGATAGTTTATGATTTAATTTGATGTCGCTTTTTTGATATTTCAATCTTTTGTTGTATTTTTGGCGATTTTCTTTATTAGAAAATTGTATGCGGCTGGCAGTTCAACACAAATCCGGCAGATAAGGGTATAATGCGCGTACATCCATTATAATCAGCAGATATGGGGAGATCAAAGGCGGCATTTAACGTGCCCAGTCTTTATATATATTTGCTGTGCGTCCATCTCAATTTCGTAAAAAAAAATTTACATACAAAAGAATTCGTTTGGCTTTTCGAATTTTCCATTGACGAGGAAAAAGTGAGGCAAGCTGGTGTCTCTTTGTTGATTTGGTTGTTTTTGTCTTTTCATGTCTGACGGTCGAATGCGGCTATAATATTAATGGTTGATGAAATGTGTGTGTTTTTATCTTTTGAATGTTTAGTCTTCATTTTTGGTTTTGGAAAACAAATGAGAATTAAAAATCTGTTTGCATATGGTATGAGTAGTGTGCAGTTTTTTTTAACTTTACATATATCTAATGGATGAAGGCCTTCTTTAAATGTATTTTTTTAAGGGTTGCGAACATTTTGTTTGGGAGTAGTTTTAGTTATGTATGGAGTGAAGTGGGAGGGCTATTACCCCTTTAGTCCATATCGACGAAGCCTCGTCGCTGTTGTTAATTTTTGCAATCGAAATGTGCCAGAAATAAGAATAGACAGCCACATATTTACAAGTCGAAGTATGTGAGGGTTAAAGTCATAGAAAAGCAATCATAAAAATACATAGCTTAGGATAATTGATTTTGTTTGAGTCACAAACCTTTCGCAACTAATTGGAAAGTTCCTTTTCTATTTATTCGATGAGAACCCACTTGAGTCAATTTTAATGCAGGTCGTTTTGTGTTTTTTCTCAGTTCTTTATCTCCTTAACAGCACCACACCTCTTCTAGTCCGAACTCATCAATTTAAATCTGATTAAGTTTAGATAGCAGGAAAATGTTGAAAAAGCGAAATGCACTTTGGTCGGCATCGTTTGACAGGGTTTCTTTTATTTCTGGCGCCAAACGTCAATGCTGATAAAACAAAAAATCATTCTAGGTATGTTTATTTTTCGTGATAAGAGAGAAGGCTCCAAATTGGTTTGTAATTTCCAATCTTAAGTGATATGTACCTACATAATGGAAAAAAGAGGAAATCTCCTACCACAGATAGGAGAGCCGCACTTGAAGAGATAGTATGTCTACACATTGGTAATCGAATTCCAACATGAATCTTCTGTCTGTGGTACACAATCGATAAACCCCTTTCTTGGATGGGATATCAATGAGGTTTAATTTTTTATATTTTTTTGATTTAAAAAATATTTCAAGTAGTTGGTTATGTTGCTTCAAGTTTAATCGGCCTTCTGATAAAAAATTCGCTGTATTTTTACCTTTCATTTAAATATGTGAACTTTACTCAGTTGTGAAAAAAAAATCGCACAGTTGCCTTACCGGTCCCCGAAGGGTATTCGGAAGTATTTTCACCTGTCAAATTAATGTCAATAAATGTTTGTTTGTTTTTACGTTTGACACTGACAGAAGTGGATTATGACATGACAAGTCTTGTCTGCGTGTGTGGCTTTTGTGAATATTTATTTTGCCAGCCAGGTGATTTATTAATAAGAAAATTAAAAAGATGAAAGTAAATTAAGAAAGCCAAGGAAATAAAATAAGACAAATTGAATTGTTGCCAGATGCGAATTAAGATTGAAATGCTTTTTTTCATCGGCTGTTTGTACTCTTTGTCTGGGAATAGATAGACAGATAAATTTTGTACAACTTAAAAGAGTTTTTTTTGCTTCTTTTATTTGCTTTCATCTTTTGTTGTTTGTGTGCTTGATATATTATTGTGTGTGTGCCTTGAGAATCTAATAAACTTTACTTATTTTGTAGTGAAAAAAAGATTGTTGTTTATTTTGTTCGTCTATTCTATGTTTGATTGGGGACCGTTCTAAACTCGGTCATCCTTTGACAGAAGAGACGGAAAGCTTGTAGTTGATCAAAGAGTTGGAGATGTATTTTTTCTTCATTTGAACTTTTTTTTCTCAAATTTATTTTGTGTATTTGTTTTTTTTTGCACTATTGACCTTTTTTTTTGCGGAAAACACATTTTTGCGGAACAGTGATGTGGATTGAAATTGAAAATAGGGTAGTGGGCGAAGTAAATTACAATCTGGGTGTAGTGTATGTCCTAATAGTGGTTCATCGTATATTTTGAGATATACAGTTGGGAAGTGGAGTCCATGTAAAAGGATTTTTATGAGATCAACATCAATTTAATTTGCTTTGGAGAAACTAAAACCCCTTGTGGCATCTTGAGTAGCAAACAGTTATCTAAATTAGTATGTTTCAAGAAATCGGATAGAGAGTCAAACTTCCTTAGAACGAACATGCAAGGGGACAATACATAATGTTTGTTCGTTATAAAGAACTTAAAGAAACATTTCGCTATAGATAAACTTTGTCTTTTAATCAATGAAGGTGGTTATTGCGCATTTTAATGTCAAATAGCTTAAAGAAATGTATTCAATCGAGGAACATAATATGTTTTTTTTTTTTTATCAAATATATACATATATGTATATCAATTTTTGATCGCCTGTGCAGGGACGGGCTTAGAATATCACTGCTCCCAAAAGAAGCGTTTTTTTGTAAAAGGCAACTAAGCGAAGAAATCACATCTAGGCAATTTTACCATTAATGTAAGCCCAGCGACACGTTTTACATCTTGAAAATGTCCTGCAAGTGTGCATGCAAATTCGTGGGTCGACACAACTGGAGCACGTGTCGCAATCGTCAGAAAAATACAGGCTTACAAAATGCTGGATCACACAGATTCAGCACCACCAGCATTCGATAGGGCTCAGTTATAAAGTGGTCTGAAACGGAGAGGCCTGCCAATATTCATTGAGGTCAAACCGGTGAACCTCACAGGTGGACCAGTGGGAATGCAGTAAAGTGGGAGGGCTATGATAGCTTTGATTCTGATTGTATCCTTCGGCATTAAGAAGATGAAGATCAATTGTTGATGTACAAATCTTATAATTAATGAAGGTAGGTAAGTCGCTCGTCCGGTGTATCTTTTCTGGTCTCAATAAAACTAACAACTATTTGCCTTCAAACTCATTTGTCTGAAGTTAAACATGTTGGGTTAGGTTAGGTACGGTAAGGTGGGGGTGATTGTCAGCTAGGGACAACACTCTTGGACCGATGGGACGTCCGTTGTGATACCACTTGGATCTAGGGGAATTTCTCCCTCCACTCCTTAAACCATTAAGAGCTTCTAATGAAGCGTAATAGACTTCTTGCATCATTGTAAGAAGGCTCCTATATATACATATTTTTTTTATGGGAGGGAGCAGGGCATGCACAATGAATGTGGAGTGTACTCCTCTCTTCGTCCATGCAGCTTTTACAGAATTCGGTTGAACGCCAAGCATTCATTGATACTTGCTTGCCCCTATAAAACAGTTGCCTGTAATGACACCTGCACTAGAGCTACTGTGTATCGGTTCAGTGAAATTAAACACTTAGAATGTTGCCGGTGCAGATTTGGCCAGATCTGCTTTTTCGCTAGACATGTGCCTTTTGTCCACCACTTGGTCTATTCTCTCGATTGCTTTGTTAGGTAAAAAAGGTTATGTCATTCCTTTCTTTGAATAGCTTATTAGCCATACAGTTCCCTGGAATGTCGCTATGGCCCGGCACGCAACAGAAGTGAATGTTAAACTGCTCCGCCATCTTCATAAGAGACGATCGGCAGTCTAGTGCTGCAATGGGTTAAGAAACTGAGTCCAGCAGCTTGGTTATCCGAGAAGACACGGTTCAATAAAATTGTTTTATTTAATTGTGTGCGTGTCAGTAGGCGGATTTAAAAAAAATTAACACATGATAATAAAGGGCCCCTAGAGAGTATATATTATAAATTTCAGCTCCCTAGCTCAAACTTTGAATTTAAAAAAAAATAAAAAAATAAAATAATTGTGGGCGTGTCAGTGGGCGGATTTTGAAAATATTTACACATGAGCATAAAGGAGAGTATATATTATAAATTTCAGCTCCCTAGCTCAAACTTTGGATTTTCAAAAATTAATATACCCTTAGAATAGGGTATACAAAAATTATTTTATTTATTTGTAGGCGTGTCAGTGGGCGGATTTTGGAGTCATAGATCATATATAAAAAATTTCAGCTTTCTAGCTCAAAATTCGATTTTTTCCAAAATTTTGTTTTTTTGAGTTTGTGGGCGTGTCTGTGGACGGATTTCAAAAATTCGTAAACTTGATTATTTCGGGACCCTAGAGAGTATATGGTTAAAATTTCAGCTCTCTAGGTCCAGTTTAAAGGCCTAATTTTTGCCGACAGATGGACGGACGGACGGACATGGCGAGATCGACATTACTATCGATGCTGATCATAAATATAGTAACTTTTAGGGGTCTACGGGCAATATTAAGGTATGTTACAAACTATGCGTCAAAATTAATATACCCTTAGAATAGGGTATAAACACCCTTTATAACTAAAAGATGCTGACATTTAAGACAACACCTACGAGTATACCCTTCAAATGTAAGATGGAGCAAAATATCGGTCGGTTTTGTGCTCACGGAAAACATCATTGAATTTCAAATATTGCATAGAAAGTTTACTTTATGAGACTGCTTTGCAGCTCACTGCAGTTTTGAACCATTCTTTCAAATATCAAAGATGCCATTACCAAGACCTCAGAGGTGGCCTTGCATTAGCGCAACCGATGCCTTGAGAACCATGCCAAGAAGGAAGTATTAAGGCCTTCCTTAACTTACTGCCCCTTCAGATATGATTGTCTCAAATATTATGTCTCGCACGCATGCACTCTAAACAGTTGGTTTTCCACTTTTTGACATATGCGGTTGCCTATTCAGTCATGTATTGACTAGACTATCTACGCCCGAAGATGAAGCTATTGCTTCGAAACGCCTCGCGTTAGTTAAAAAATAAAAAATAAAAATAAAAAAGTTGTGACAGTAAGATATTGAAAAATAAAAAAAGGGATATTAAATAGAATGAAATATTTGTTTTAATTATCACATTTTACATATAAAACACAACCGGAGACAAGAACAACAAAATGGATAGACTATCAAGCCCGAGTTTTTTCAGGCAAGCTAACGAAAAAAGCAAAGAAAAATCATAAGTCTGCGCATCTTTCTCCTTCTAGAAACATACACAATGCGATATCTCTAGCCTGAGATGACCGTCGTACTATTTGCTGATATTGTAAATTCGTCATAAATCCCTTTCTGTTGTAGAAAGTGTACGACCTCACATATTTCATCAGAAACTTACCTGCCAACTGTCAAAAACTTTCAAATATCAACTTAAAATAACAATTATTATAAACCACGATCACAAAATATAATATGACTTAAAAAACGCACCCACTTCGACGTTTGACTTAACCCAAATGTTTTCTGAAATTCAATCCGCAGCGCCGTTTCTATAATAAATTAGCCTCCAGTAAAACATCAATAACTCAACCAAATGTGACAATTTGATACGCCCAAATTTGTCCATAAGCCCAGTATGAGCTCTCTCTGACTTTTTATAACCACTTTCAACTTGGACATATGGTTGGTTTGATTTTTTATTGTTGATTTATGTCATATAATATGCATTTGCTGTTAACAAGCCTTTTACAACATCAGAAAATGAATATTTATACTACACAACTGGCAAAACGTTTCGAATGGGCTCCGCTTGCCCAATCAAAAAAAAAAAAAAAATACGCCCAAGTATACTTTTGTAACAGTTTTTTTTATTTATTTTTATATCCATCGAATAGATTTACGACGTTTGATAATAAATCGTAAAACAGAGAAATCTAACAGCAAACATTTGAGTTTTATTGATTTTGATGGATAAAAACGACTTACAACTAATCAAGTAAAACGCGATTTAGAATTCACAGAATTACGTCTGAAGACTATTAATGGGCGGCCAACTCTGGGAAGAGATTGCTTTGGGGTGTTTCAATGTTTAATTGAGGCGCCATGACTTGTTAATGTTTTCTGATTTCTTTTATTTTAAATTGACATTAAAATTAGAAACGTAATGATGTAACGGGGATGGAGGGTTATTGGAGAGGGTTTCATCGTTGGGAGACAGATTAGGTGTTCCTTGTATCCCATTTGTTGGCGGTGAAACCTACCAAGGCAGTAAAAATTGATTCGAGTCACAACCTAATAAAAGAGATTGATTTAAAGTTTGTACACCAAGTACCGAGTAGACATCTAAGTTTCAAAAAAAAATTCAGTTGAATGCAAAAAAATCCTTTTTGCACATATGACCTGAGAAATTGAACTCGTCTTTTGCTGGAAAACAGCCTTAGGTCAGAACAGAATATGGGTGTCTGATTGCTTCTCTGGAGTCACCGAGGAGTTCCCAATTAAAGTCGGTATATACCAGGGAGTGTCTTAAGTCGCTTGAAATGTTTTACAATTCTTGATTATCTGCTTGAAGGAAAAATGACGGACCCCCAAGTCCATCAGTTGTTCTTTGCAGACGATGGAGCTATTATAAGCGAGGATCAAACGTCCCTTCAATGACCATTTGATGTATGGGTGCATGTATTAAAAAGCTGAAAAGCTGTTGAGGGCAAATTAAAGGCAGCTGAAATGAAGATGCTTTGCATGACAGCTGGCGTAACAAAGCTTGATCGAATAATAAGTTCCAAGAGCCAAGGAAGCCGTTGCGTCAAAGAACCTATCTCAAAGATAATGAAGCGTGACCGGGTCAGTTGGTACTATCATGTTAAATGGAGAGATCACTCTAACATCGTCAAAAAGGCAATATCAATCTACGTGGTCATACGATCGCGAAAGAGAGGCATACCTTAAAACTACTCACACAAATGCAACAACATAAGTATGTATTTGATTGGCCTTAGTGATGAAGTGATTCGAAATCGCATTGAGGCTTGCCAAAACATTTTTGGATCAAAACGGCGAACCCGACTGGGAGGTTATGATCCCGGTGGCCACATTTTCTTGGTTATAGCACAGGAGTCGAGCGCAATTGCATTTCTAAGGTTGCAGGGCGAGAGCTTAACTGTAGTATTTACGGTGGTTTGGTTTTATATAATTTCAACCTGTTTAGCAGCTGTTTTCACTGCTGGACCTCAGCTTATAAAACACTGCTGCAGACAGTACGTTTGATTGCAATGGAGAAGGCCGAGAACTTTGGTGTAAAATTTCGCAATGCTAATTTTCACCTTGGAGTCATAGCCCCCGTGGTGGCAATGCAGTCCATTCTTTGAATTACAGTCATAGTCGTAAGGTTGGCAGCTTATTCATAGTATAAGGTTGGTAGATTATCATCTGATGAAACTGTCGCAGACCTAAGTTAAAGCCTAAGATTTCAAGTTTTGCTGAATATTTTGCGTCTTCACCAGACTCATTGTCTGACGCATTGGAACTGAGCGAAGTTTACTGCCCTACAAACATCCATCAGCATTGCATATTGCTTCTTCAATATTTGCCGTTCTCGCAATATTGATATCTCTATCGCTTGCGCGCATAATATGCTATTGCTATGACTCCACTAAACAATATCACGAGATCCCAAAATGGGGCGAAAGAACTCCACCTTCAGAAGTTCCTCTAGGTACTGACACCTTAGTTTGTTCACCTCCTAAGACTGAGTTAGATTAGTCTGTTTTATGCATATCTATACACATTATCAAGTTGACATTGGTGTTGTAAACATTAAGGTTTTTTTACTGCATCTGCCTGGACATTTTTAAGGGCCCCTTTGATTGCCTAGAAAGAGTGCTGTCCTCGTCTTTTTATGATTTTTCAAAGATATCGAAGACACTGGTATTTTACACCACAAATTTAACGCCGATTGCGAACGGCAAATTTTGCGAAGAAATCATGATAGTTTATACTCCTGGATGTTTTCCGGATTTTCGCAAGAGGTGGAAATAATGCAAAGTGTTCCTGGGTGGCATTCGAATCTCGAACAGTTGTCCAACTTCTTCCTGGATCAATTTTCTCTGAATAGAAACGCCAATTAGCTTTTCAAATGTGTTTAAGATATATAAGGGTTGGGCTTACGAGTATGAGATCATTTGCGATAGTGTGGCTGGGCTTGCTTACCAGCGTTGTACAAACTAATTTATCTTCTCGAGAGATGAAAAAATACAAAATAATTATCCCAATTTCATGTTAGGTACTTAAGAATATATTATTCAGATGGGACGTTATATATCCTTTACATTTTTGTTGCATCATAAGGAAAATGCCATCTATAGCTGGAATAGAGTTAATAGCCCATCTGCTCCTTTCTCCCGCTACTACTTTCGCTGTGCCTCGAAGGTATACCTTCTATTGTTTACTTAGCATGGAATTGAATCGGTAGTATTCTCAACCGCACTACAAAAAGCTCATCACGAACAGGGCATTGTTCGCTGCGTCTCTGCTTTGAATTTTCTTCGATTGAATTTATCGAGTTCCCATTTATTGTCCTTTCTTTTGTGTCTTGCTTCATTGAAAAGTTTCCTCTTTTCCTTCCTATTGTCGTACAATCCTTTTTCACTTTGAAGAAGTCTGCTTGCTTTTCCTTTTTGTTCTTAAGAGACATATTCAGCTTTCCCGCGATTTTTTGTCAAACCATCGGTTGTACCGTCTTCAGGTTCTTGCAAAGCATTCGTCTGCATAATTCTTGTCCTAATCTTTTTTGTCTCTTTCATATTAAAAATATCTCAGTTAGGTATTTAGAAGATTTAACTTAGACTTCCATAAGAATTTCAAGATTGACTATAAATCTACATCTCAAACTCCAAAATGAGTCTATTTGCAAATAACACCAAACACACATTGTTCCTTACAAAGTATGACATTGTTAATTTGAACAAACTGCGAACACAAATTTCACAATCCGAAGACGTCAAAAAGGGAAGTAACACTATTCTGCTTTACAAAATGGCGCCAATGTGGCTCTCAGAGAGCAGGTTGACAACCAGCTGTTGGGGCTACGAATTTTGGCGCCAAAAATCATTTTGACAGAAAACGTCAATATTAATACTTTTTTCTTGGGTGGAAACACTTAAAAATAAATCCCTGATCTCTTTTCGTTAAACTTGGTTTAATTTTTGGTGTAAGCAATGTAGAAAATAGAGTTCCTCAAAACTAAGTTTCTCAACTGTTCATCTAAATCAAAACGATCAACAAATGATTTATTGTAATGTGTGCGCGATCAGTTTCAAGAGTTTCTCCCCATTTTTATTTTGTCGTTTTCCTTGTCAATTTTGATGTCCATTTTTCAAGATAGCGATCAATAACTCCACATTAAAACATACTTCCATTTGAGACACTTAAAAACCGTTTTATCAGATGAGCCGTCAAAAATATACAAAAATATCAATTTCTCAAAGCTGAATTAATTAAGAGAAACTACCCAAATTTAGGTGTCAAAAAACCACTTTCAGCTACTGGTCTCCAGCACCGATCAAACAGTGTGAAGATCTTACCAGAAGATCACTCTGTGCGATTCTCATCTGCTGCACAGTGTAATTAACCTAAAAACCAAAAAAAAAATTAACAAAATACAACCCAAGACTGTGAAAAATATAAATTGCACTGATGATCAGTGAAGAATCAAAATAAATGATCACCATCCTCTTGATCTTTCGCACGTCATTTGCAAAAGACCAGTTGCTAAAAAAAACATCTCGCGATGTTGATCACTTAAAACCAGAAGTCAGCAGTTGGTCGTAGTCCACAAGGAGTGTTGTCCAAACACAAAGCCACTGATCACCATCAGCTACTGGAATCTGAATTTCAAGATACTCGATCAACTTTTTGTGTTTTATATTTCACCTTTTTTTTAATGTTTCTGGATATACATATACAACATCGTTAATTTTGTTTAATAATTTATTTTTTTGATCACTTTTGATCTGATTTATTGTTGAAGTCTATTTTTTTTATTCGAAAGTGTATTTCTTTTGTAGGATTAACTTTTGAAAACCAGTATTGAACGTTGTTTTCTGGGTTTAGGTCGACCCTTGTAAATTATTCGACCGATCACATTGGATACAACATTTTTATGATAATTTTGCAAGCATTGGTAAAAAAAACGCTATCTTATAATAAAATCTGAAAATGATCGAAAATCTTTCAATCCGATTAAGATCCTTAAGATCTGTGTTTATTGTTTTGATCAGAAAAAAAAAACAAAAATAAATAAACGTCAATGACAACGTCCAAGAAAGAAGATAAAATCCACGTCTAGACATTAAAAAATGAGATTCGACATGAGAATTGTGCGATTTAGTCCGAGATTATGTTTATTGTTTAACATAACAAAAGGCTGTTCTTCATTAATTAGAATTTATTTTCTACGAAAAGTTTGATTATGTTGTGTTGGGTTAACGAAAACATCGATTATTAAATGTTAAGTTTTTCTGTTTGTTTAATTATGTAGTTTGTTTTTTTTTAACAAATTCGAATAAATTATTAATTATGTGACTTTGGTACGTGGGATTTTGTTTCGTGGTTTCGCGAATTCATTAAGAGCGGGTTGAAACAACAAAATAATAAATTCGAAACTTTTGTCTGGTTCATTAGATATAAATGAACGCCAGATACTGTGAAGCACTCAAGTTTAATTTAATTCGATCGTTTGAAGTTAAAGAAACTATTTTTTAATGTAAATGCTACTGAACCGTATTTGGAACATGTGTTTCTAATTTTATAGGTTTTGCTACATGATATATAAAGAAAATCAATTTAAATGGAAATTTAAATATGTCATGGATTATAAAACAACTAATTTGGGATTAACGTTGATTAAAGAGAAATGAAAATTAAATTTACATAAATGCCGATTCGAAGGCCGCTTGGAAAGTTCTGCAGATAGGAGCAGGTCAATTTTTATTGACAATGACAATGGTGACCTGAACTAGGGTCAGATTCATTAAGTCTGGAATTTATTCTTCTTGTAGCTCAGAACCTATTTCATTTGTAAATAGAATTGAGTTGGCTTTGGTCTCACGTTGTGAACAAATATCGAAACCGAGCAAATATTTTTACCCAATAGTCCTATTATAATTTACCTTACCATCAATAAAATTGCATTATCTACAGAGGAATTAAATATTTAACCGACTGTGGAAAATGAAATTTCTAACAAAATAATCAAGGATTAAAAATTTTGCCAAAACGCCCCAAAAGTGGTCGGGGCAAACAACTTTGTTTAGGTGACTTTATAAGAAGGACATTGCCTACATAATGTCATATATAGTTTATACTGGTATAAAGCGTTTTCTTTTCCCAGTGGAAGTTCATGTTCACCAGAATCCAAATCCAACGTTTTTATAGAGATGTCTGGGTGTGTGTATGTACGTATGTGCGTATGTGCGTTCGGAATTATGTTTCGCCACGATTATCTCGAGAACCAAAGATGATATTGACATGGGACCACGTTTATTCTAAGCGTAAGGACGTAACTCTTAACTGATTAAGTTTCCAGCGAAATCGGTCCAGCCGTTTTTTGTTAGTAAATAAATAACTAAAATAATTTGCCTTTATTTGTACTATTTATTTTTTTAAATACACTATCAGCTCAGTGTCGTGGAGTGCTTAAAGCAAGCAACTATCACGAGCAGAAATTGCCGGCACTAAAAGTGCTCTCACTGGCTCATCATTTAGTGCAGGTGTTAGTAAGGACAAAACAATTAAAAATACAATAATTATGTACCTATAAAATACGAGTACTAACACAGACACAAAATAGTGCAAACAATTAAGACATTAAAGCATTATTACGCAAAATATTTTTTAGCTTAATTTTACTAACATGCAAGTCAATCACATGATCATTTAGATTATAGATTCTACTCATGCGACAAATAGGCTCATGCTTCCCATAATTCGTTCTATGATGGGGGCTAAACAATAATTCAGCACTGCGCAAATTATGGGCACCACCACGAAAATTAAAGCCAATAGACGACAGCAAGTCAGGTGCATCTATTTGACCGGATATAAGCTGCTGTAAAAAAATGATATCGCTATTAAGCCTTCGTTGAGAAAGGGGTAACATTTGAAGAAGCTTGATACGTTGACTGTAGGGAGGAAGGTTAAATGGATCATCCCATGGAAGTCCTCTAAGTGCAAATCGAATAAATTTACGTTGAATGGCCTCTATTCGATTTGAATGAATGTTGTAGAACGGTGTCCAAACTTGAGAGGCATACTCTAGAATCGGACGGACAAAACAATTGTACAATGACATAGAAACATAAGGGTCATTAAATTCTTTGGCCCACCGTTTTACGAAGCCCAACATAGAATTAGATTTATTAATAATAGAATTAATATGCTTAGCAAAATCCAGTTTGGGGTCGAAATAAACCCCAAGATCCTTAAAATTATCAACACTACAAAGAATATGTTGAGACAGAGAGTATTGAAAGGTGGAAGGGATATTCTTTCTAGAGAATGTCATATGTTGACATTTAGTTGGGTTCAGGGATAAACCGTTTTTATCACACCAATTGGCGAAGCTATTAATGTCAGATTGAAGAAACATTCTGTCTTGCTGACTAGTGATAGATTTATATATTTTCATATCATCAGCGTAGATCAGGATATTACTGTGATTTATACATGCCTTAACATCATTAATGGCAAGTATAAATAATATTGGTCCGAGGTGACTTCCTTGGGGAACTCCAGACTGCGCTGTGAAAGATACGGATAGCGATCCTCTAAATTTCACTTGATAAACCCTTGATCTAAGGTATGAATTAACCCATTTTATGAAACTTGGTGGGAAGCCAAAAGCCCTGAGCTTAAACTCGATTATTTCATGGGACAGCTGGTCGAAAGCTTTAGAGAAGTCAGTGTATATGCAATCCATTTCGTCCTTATTCTCTAAGGTATTAGAACAATCATGCAAGAAAGTTAACAGATTAGTGACAGTGGATCTGTTTCTTACAAATCCATGCTGTTCATTACAAATTAAATTGCGACAAAGAAATATTAACTTTTCGCAAACAATTTGTTCAAAAAGCTTAGGGATACACGAAAGCTTTGAAATAGGCCTATAATTAGTGATATCACCACGTTCGCCTTTTTTAAATACAGGTGTGATAAAAGCACTTTTCCATAGATTAGGGAATTTACCAGTACTGATGGACAATTCAAACAGATACTTAAGATATGGAGCAATTGCATGACTACATTTTTTAAGAACGATCGGTGCAATGCCATCAGGACCTGATGAATAATCATTCTTGAGAGAAGAAATACATTTTAAAATTGTTTCCAAATCGAATGAGATACTACTAAAACTTATTTGGGAACAGCTAGTTAGATAACTAAAATATTGATCATCAATGTGAAGAGGGGTCCCCCTAAATGATTTACTGAAATGATCTGCAAACATATTGCTTGCATCTACTGAATCAGCAGTTGTAGAACTATTGTAAGTAAGCTTCGATGGATAACCATCAGTTTTTTTCTTAGAATTGACAAAACCCCAAAAAAGTTTGGGGTTCGATTTTAAAGAGCATTCCATTTTACTTATATAGTCAATATATAAGTTGCAGGATAAAGATTTGAATTCATTGAATAATGTGAAATAGAGTTCAAGATCTGAATGGCAGAGACTTTTTAAATAGTTCTTCCAAGCCCTATTACGTCTGTTTCGTATCGATTTTAGCTCTTTAGTGTACCAGGGATGGGACGTTTTCAGATTCCTAGAGGATTTCACAGGAATCACTTTTTTCATGCAGTTATCCATCAGAGAATAAAAAGAACCTACTGCATCTTCAATATTAGATAAGGCAGTAAGGTTAAAATTAAAGCTGTTAATTTCATCAGAAAGCCTTTGAAAATTTGCTTTCCGAAAGTCAAAAGATTGCGAACGGTCATACGAATTACTGTTTTCGTACAGATGTGCGCCCAGTTCAATAAATACATCAAAGGGTGGATGATTGTCATCTATGTTAGTTATACTGAGATGGGATTCCAGAACCACAGTACTAACAGAGTCAGAAGAGAAAACAAGATCGAGAGTTCGATTTCTGAAATTTTTTATACAGCTTGTTTGCTGTAAGTCAAAAGACAAAATGTTGTCAAGTAAAGCGAGCTCTTGTTGGGCAGAGTCAAAGGATGGAATGAAATGAGAATCATCCTCAGAAGGTACCCATCCAATATGTGGCAGATTGAAGTCGCCTATAAGTAAGACAGTGCTGTCACAACAAGATATGTCAAAAATATGGTCTAGTGCCATTGTCATTTGTCAAATCATTATTACATTGTGCTCCGTTATTTCGCATACATATATATTTACAGGACTCCGTGTTCATAACAATGGTTGCATTTATATATATCACACTCCGCTGTTATTAACTACATTTAATTTCCATGAACAATATTAAAGAGCATTTTTTAATATTAAATAATTCTTAACCATATCTTATGGTTAACTACATTTCAAAATTTCCCACTAATCGCATAAATCATATTGATCCCACTGGGAAGTTAGTCGTGTGGACCTTGCGGCTCGCACCCAGACCACTTTTTTTAATAGTAATAGGCGTTTCAGTAGGTAGATTTAAGAAATATTTTGACTTGATCTGTGTTAACATCTGAAGCCGTTCTGTGACACACTAATCGCCAAGTACCAGTGCGGCTTCCGGGCCGACAGATCGACAATAGATCAAATCATCACACTTAGGCAAATCGTGTAAAATACCAATCAATTTCAAGGCGAGACCCACCATATTTTCATCGACTGTAAAGCCGCATAGGATAGGATTTATCGTCAGGATCTGAATGTAGCGATAGCAAATACGTTAGGATCCCGACAAAACTGATCCAGTTGTGTCGCGTGGCGCCGAAAAGCACGCGGTGCAATGTGCAGTATAGAAACAACTCTTCCGCACTATTCCAAGCCTCCACCGGAGTTCAGCAAAATGACTACTTTAATCTCCTTCTGGAGCAGATAGTACGCAGGGCAGGTGTCAACACGGAAGGCACTATACGCGGACGATATCGATATCACCAGCTGATCTCAGCGTGCCGTGGGGGAGGCTTTCGTGGCAATTGAAGAACAGGCAGAATTAGTTGGCCTTGAAATCAACGAGGTCGAGGTTTGCTCTCAACAAACAAACATCTGTCTACCGACTAGGACAAAACGTCACTGTTGATAACAGCAACTTCGAGGTAGTAAGGGAGTTCACCTGTACCTTAGAGTAAACATCAACCCTACGAATGGTATCTCAGTTCAGATCTGCCGAAGAATCACCCTACTTCGGTTTGGCAAAACAAATGGGTTCAAAACTCAACCCGGAAGACCAAACTTAAGCTCTAGAAAACACTGATGCTATCAATTCTGTTTTATGGCGCCGAGGGTTCTTTCGAAAGAGGACCACTCCGTCGGGTTGCGAGGAGGCCAAATTAAGAAGAATATAAAACCCCGAACTCTATAAGCTGTACCAAGATGTGAATGTAGTTGGAAAAGCTTAAACATGTTGAGAACATTGGCTCGCCAACATCAAGCGAATGATCAAAAATGCTCTAGCGAAGAGTATCTTCGACTCCCAGCTCCCAGGCTCGAGACGACGAGGTAGACCGAACCTCCGTTTAAAGGACCAAGCCATCCCAGAGCGCTTAGTCTATACAACTGAAAGCAGATTGATTGGGATCGCTGAGGATGGAAGGCTGCAATGTCTCAGGCGGAGACTCAACGTATCGGGAGCCCGTTAAGTAAGTAACAATTGATCATTTGGGGCACCTAGAGAGTATACACTCCGTTCCACGTGTTTAAGAACAGGTAGTTTCTTGATTTAATTTTACGAAATTTTTTAAATCCTTCGATAATATGGGAAAAACCAAACGCAATATCGTCGGTGAAACCAGAAAACTGTGTAACTCCATTTTAGCAAATTTTACAGGAGAGCATTTTTGCACACACTGTGTACCCACCAACTGCACTGATTTTGAAGATATGCTACCAACTGAATCTCCGATAATTTAATAATTAAACTTATTAGGGGGCTCAAATTTCGCCGAGTTGTAGATATGGGTTTGAGCTAATAGATGTCATTCAAATCTCATTTTCGTTTAAAAGTGGAGTTACACGATTTTCTGGTTTCACCGACGATATGCAGGAAGGCTATATTATGTTTATGTTGTGAACAAAATTGGGATTAGGCAGATAAATTCAATTTGTATGATGCTTTTCCCAATAAGGTTATAAAATAAGTCTTTTTTTCGTTCCACCTGTTTACGAACAGTAACTAAATCTACCTGTTATCATATTTGAAATCAAATATAAAGCCATTTAGAGTACCAGGGACCTGAGCTCAAAACATAATTTCATAGAAACAATAACTATGGGTTAAAAAAAATCAAATAGGCAAATCTATCCGTTTTATAGCCGGTAAGATTGGAAGAGGACCAACTATTGTTCAAATCTATCTTAAAGACCCTGAGAACTATGAAAAAACCGGAAAGGAAGGGAAAGCAAAGCAACAACAATTCAGGATCGACGGGTGACACTGAGAGCTGCTTTAAATACAAGGCTTTCCCTAGCACGAATTTTAGGACGTCAAAATTGGTGATGGATATGGAACGACATGGCTGGATTGACATAACTTTCCATGCTTATCACATATATATTCACTTTGAGGGGTCTACGATCAAATTATTTTACCTTTAGGATAGCCCATGATAATTAACAGATGCAATAGGTACTGCCGAAAATTGCAATTTTGAATCCGAATTCTAAAAAGATGGAAGAAACAACGAGAGGACAATATAGTCCTAAACTTTCAAACATTTGGTTATATTAAATTAAGCCGGTTGTCGCTGACCCCGGGTACTTTTTCGATTGTGAGTCAAAGACCCGTCCTATATATTTTGTTCTTAAATTTTGCGCGCAGCGCGTCACCTACCTGGTAAAGTTCTATTGAATTCCGCATTTTTTTTAAAAGGAAAACAAAAACATCACCAGCTTTAATTTGCCTGATTAGGTCTGTAGGACAAATTTTATACTGCATGTGATAAAATTCTCCATGCAGAATATTGGCGAAATAATGCCCTCATTAAAAAATAGGAATAATGACAAATGGCCGTTTTTACGGCCGCTTTTCAAGGGACGTCTTAATATGTTCTGGGTGAAGGGTTCTGTCTTCTCTGGGATTTGTTAAATGCATTAAGCAAGACCAGCATTTTGGAAAATGGCGTTATTGGTCGGATTTGTCTGATTTTAAGGTAAAGTGCAAAACGATTTGCCCTTTACGCATCATAGAAGGGGATAGTCTTCTTCCTCAGATGATTGGGAGGGAGTGGAGCCACCACGTATGGTCAGTTTTTTCACTCGACTTGTTTTTCTTTAGCCGAGGCTTTTGCAGTCTTTAACAAGATTGGACCTATTCGTAGTTGAATCGAGAGCTTAAATCGCGACCGGACTATCGACGAGGATGGCTATGCTGTCTTTAAATTTGATATTGAGCAACTTTCAAGCTTTGCAAATTGCCAGAAAGAGGGTGGTTAAGTTAAACGCTTTTTGAGCTCTATTTTGAAATATAAATCTAAATCAAATCTATCCAACTTTAAGACTCAATCTATATATATAAAGAAAGTGTCCGAAGCGATGCAATCCCATAACTCGAGATTGGCCGAACCGATTTTGATGATTTATACTTTGTTGGAAAGGTATTTTCTCAGTACGGGTTTTAAAAAAAAAATAAAAATCAAAATTTTAAAATGTCTTATTTTGACCACCCAGCGTGTTACGGCAGATTTTTTTTTCGATTTTTTCAACTTTTTTTTTTTCATTTTGTATTTATTTATTTTGGCAACAACCAAAAAAAGAATCAAATTTGAATGTAACATATCGTATCACAATTGAACTGTCAAATTTAAATTTTACTTTGATATTTGTGAAGTTAACTGATACAGAAAAAACTTAAGACACCAATTAACATAATCCAAAAGCAGAACCAAAGTTTTTCATACATAAAAAAAAAATTACAGCGAAAGAACATCGGGTGACAACTTTTGCGCCACCTGACAACTTTTGCGCCACCTTGTATTATCGATCAATGGAGAAGCCAGTTTTGTTTCATGTGTGGTGGCGCTGTCCACGTTGACTGTGCCATTTGATTCAGTTGCGCAGTTTCTTCATTCGTTGCTGTTTCAGCGTCCATATTGCACTTTGCGAATTCGTGTTTTGTTCGATCGAATAACGTTTGCGGCCATTGCGCATTACAGATTCGGATTTCTTCATTGCGATTTTGTGAGTTTTTGTGAATTAAAATTGATATGAAAATATATCTTCTATAATATAAAAATGAATCGCTGAATGTGTTGCTAAGCGCAAATCTCGAGAGCAGCTGAACCGATTTCACTAATTCTTTTTTTATAATATTCCTTGAAGTACGAGGATGGTTCTTACAGAAAGAAAAATTTAAAAAATTGCCTGAAAAAGTCTAAAAATAATACTTTTCTATATTCATACATTCAATATCCCATTATATTTTGGCAAGGTGAAGAAGGATTTGATTTCTCAATCAAGAAGGGAAAAATTTAAAAGATTGCCTGGAAAAGTCAAAAAACAAAACTTTTCTATATTCCCATACAAAAAATTCGTAATAATACGTAACTCAATTTGAACTATAATACCATACCATAAAGTTTAAGTGTTAGTTCCGGGAAGGCAAAACAATTGAGTGACGTTAGTATCGTATAAATATTAATGCCAATATTTGTCAATATTTATACGATGGTAACATTACTCAAAAACAAATTGTCTATGGTAAAATGTAAATTGTCTGTGGTAAAATGTCACTTGAAATGTAAACGCCTCTTTGCTGTGCATATACAAGGTGGCGCAAAAATAACCTTCCGATGTTTTTTGGCTGTAATTTAAAAAAAAATGAAAAACTTTGATTCTTGTGGATTATTTTTATTTGGTCTTTTAATTTGTTTTACATCAAGTCGAGAATATGATGTCATGTAAATGGCCGCCGCCACAGTTGATTGTCATTTGAACCCTTTTTATGGCATTTTCCATCACTTTGGCCAAAACTTCCGGCGATAGGTCCTCACATTGTTGACGGATATTGTCTTTAAGAGCTGCAAGAGTCTGAGGCTTGTTGACATAAACCCGCGACTTCAAAAAGCCCCACAAAAAGAAGTCTGGAGCGGTCAAATCAGGCGATCTTGCTGGCCAGTGCAAATCGTCAAAACGGGAGATTAGGCGCCCGGGAAATGCATCCTTCAGCATATCGGTTGTGGCACGTGCAGTGTGTGCCGTTGCACCGTCCTGCTGGAATCACATGTTTTCCAATCCCAATTCATCAAGTTGCGGCAAAAAGAACTCGTTGATCATTGCTCTGTAGCGCTCACCATTCACAGTAACCGTTTGGCCCGCGACGTCTTCGAAGAAAAAAGGTCCGATGACTCCTCCAGCGAAAACAGCACACTATACAGTGACTTTGAGCGGGTGTAATGGCTCTTCGTGGGTTACACGCGGATTTTCAGTGCCCCAGAAGCGTAAATTTTGCTTATTTACGTACCCGCTAAGATGGAAATGGGCCTCATCACTCATGATTATTTTTGATGAAAAATCATCTTCCTCTTGGTGGTGATTAAGGAGCGTATGTTAGACGCGATTGGCGGTCAGCGGCTAACAGCTGATGCACCGTCTGGACTTTGTACGGAAACATCTTCAAATCTTGTACCAAAATTCGCTGTAAAGACCGTCGACTGATACCCATTTGCGTGGCACGTCGCCTGGTCGATGTCGACGGCGCTTCCATGACATCTTCGGCTACAGCAGCAATATTCTCTGCAGAACGGCTACTCCGGGGTCTGCCACGCCTGGCAGCATCTCGTGTTGTGCCAGTCTCTTCGAGGCGAGCGGCTAAACGTCGTAGTGTTTCACCAGTAGGCGTTGGACGGGTAGGAAATCTGCGACGAAATTCACGTTGTGCCAAAGTCACCGACCGATTATTGCTCAAATAAATAGTCAACAATATTCCGCGTTCTGGAGCAGTGTAGCGTAACATTGTTTATTAACGTGTATTTCGCATGTGTTTACTACACAAATGTCAAAACAGAACTGACATTAGGGGCCAATCGCAAAATTTATAGCATTTTCTGATAGGAGGATTACTTTTGCGCCACCTTGTAATATTACTAATTCTAAAAGCCACAAATTTCTATAAAATTAAAAAGGTGTTGTGTGCTTGTGACTTACTAAATATGCCTCCTATAAAGCGGCGGACAAATTTAGGCAGGCAACGAATCAAATTAATTATCAATCTAATCGTACTGCCCAGGAACGTGAAGATCGCAATGAACGTGAAAGAATTCGGTTTTAAACTTTTCACCTTTCCTGAGAGTTTTTGTCAGTTAACGCAATCAAAAGCTGAACTCATTCAAAAAGTGTTTCCAAATGTTGCTCAAAATTACTTATTCCATGATTGGTTGAGCGAACGAGCTATACTGGCTGCCAAAAACACTGATGTAAATGTATTAAATTTCAAAATTCAAGATGACAATCCTGGCGAAATGAGGACATATAAATCAGTTGATACGGCAACTAATGAAGAGGATGTCAAATGTCACAAATCCCAGGGGCAGTCATTAAGTGTTTGTGGTATTAATCTAGAAAACCCATGTTTCTCGCATGGTCAATTGTATGTTGCCTGTTCCCGTGTTGGAAAACCATCTGCTCTGTTTGTTTACGCGCCAGGTAATCAAACAAAAAATATTGTGTACCATAAAGTACTACAATGAAAATGAAACTTAATTTAGGATAAGTAAAAATAAAATGAAATATAATAAATAGGTATCATAATAAGAAATCAGAAATTGTAATTTTCATTGTGATTTGTTAGTGACTAGTAAAAGAATTTTAAGTGTTTTATAATTTTTATTTTTTGACATAATGTAATTGTTTAGTTATCTACTTTTTTTTTTTTACTAGCTGACCCAATTCCCCGAATAGCAGAATAAGTATTAAAAAAAATTAAAAATTAAAGAATCGACTGTTATCAGTTAGTACTTTTATAAATAGGATCGGGAACTTTGGGTATCGATGTAATGAGACTCATATCCAGCATTATTTAGCACATGCACATACAAAATACAAAACCCTTTTTTGGTAATCAAAATATTCAAGCAATTGTGACTGCTATGATACAAGGTGTAGATAGGCCAAACGAACCATTCGGCCCTTCAATAACAAAGCCAACAGATGCCTTAATCTAAGTATTCATGATATCAACAACTTAGTAGGTTATCTTATTGGTCACCACGGCTTACGATACCACCCTAACAAAATGAAAAGAGTCGGCACTCTAGAGTGGCGGCTATGTCTGGAAAAATACGAAACAGCTAAACACGTATTATGTATGTGAATGTCCAGCCCTCAATGCAATTAGAAAGAAGATCTTCTTCAGAGAAAAACTGAGTTCCCAAGAAGTAAAGAAGTCTTCTGCTGGTAAAATTGTCGGAAAAGTAGAAGTTCTACTAGCCTTAGTATTTTCTGGCCCCTATGTCACAAAATATCTTATAGGTCGAAGTGCCTTTTCCATCGCCTTGGCAAGGCAGAAGCTTTTAAAAAAAAATTGCTATGATACCAATAACTGGGTTGTGCTTACACAATATGCAATATTTTGTTCTTGAACACTTGTTTACTTTATTTGTTTGATTTAACTCACGTGAAGTATGTATATATTTATATATTGGACATTACGGGCCCATGTAGGGCCTAAAATCTATAGCTTCTATAACCACTTTTTTGTGCGAAGTGGATGGGACCTACAATTTTAAGCCGAATCCGAATGGCAATTTGGGAAGCTTTTCATGACAATTAATACTCTTGGATGTTGGTCAGGCGTTCTTAAGAGGTGGGGCAGCGGAAAAAAAATCTTCTCGCGAAGTATAAAACTCCGAAAAGAAAGATCCTGATATGAAAATATAGAGCAGAGGCGTCCCACCAATAAAAAAAGTAAATGCAAAACAATGCGAATACCGTATAAAAAAACCGATTTGGTGTGAAAGGACAAGCGGTATACCACTACCGTACCTACCCTTACCGCGTGCCGTTGTGGTGTGTGGAATCCTTAACTTTGATTCCTCTTGAGTAGTTTAGCGAAACGCACATCAATGTGCGAATACAAAAAAACGCACGGATAACTTCTATTCGCGTGGGATTTTCAAAAATTTAAAAACGGAACAAAAACACAACAACCGTAGGCAAATTAATTAACGCACACATAAATCCTTAATGTATTTTTGTGCGTTATGGTATAAATGAAACAAAATAATTTTGTTTCATACGTTGTGCTTACAACACATACTTACTGTACGTCTAAGAACTGATACGTCTGTTATTCAAGCATTTACTCATCGTCAGATAGCAAGCGCACATGTAATGTGCGTTAAAAAATAATCATTAAAAAGTGTGTGCGCAAAGAAAAGGTATTAATTCTGCTTGGTCAGGGATGTCAGTTCTGTTTCTTTGTATGTAGTTCATTGATTTGCCATTCTATTTTGTAGACACTCGAAAAAGAACCTCAATGTGCATAGTAACGATTGCATCACCGATATTATCTGTGTTAAAACTATGTCTGGACGACATCTCAATTGCACTTGGGTGGACTTTTGGCTCACCAACGCTTGACTACAGAAAAAAACAGTTTTTTAATACTTTAAAATGTATCAGCTAAAATGGAAGATACTACAATTATCGAAAAGAACCCAACTATCACGTTCACACTGAACTCTCGGCAAACCATTCATAGTACCAGCTTACAACTACCCGACTCCCCATATTCATTGACTGCACAATATCCACTCGTTTCTTCCACTTACAGCGGTATATAGATTCTCAGACACTCTCCCCACAATACCAACTCGTATCTGTACATGACATGACAAACAAGAAACATACAAATTATTCAACAATTACGTTAGATAAACACCTTCCACCCACCAACAGACGCGGTATAAGGAATATCCCCATGCACCCGATAACTCAACATTAATTGACGTCATTTTCATATCGCCTAGTTGTATCGTCGTCTAAGGCCCATTTATTCGATCACCGACACAATCTACAAGAAAAACAATCCTAATCGTTTAAAATTCATCTGACACCATACTGTCGCCTCCACCAGTACAACTATGTAGTAATTGTATCGCACATTTGTATCTAGATTTAGCGCACAAAAAACCCACAAACCAAAACGCCAACAATAACAACATTTTGTCCGCGCCAAAACACACACTAATCGATTAATTTATATCACCTTGCGCGAATTTCCTAGCTGGATGATCGTAAATCGAATCAAGCAACGATATTGGCGGTCGTCGCGCAGCGTTTAGCTTTCATCGTTCGGCTTTCGGTGATTAGACTGCGAAATTTGCCATAACATTTTATAACAACTTGTTTGGTGTAAAAAACTGTTAATAATAGCAACAATAACAAATAAATAAAATGTAGGCTAATAGTGGTGCCCGATGATCACGCCAATCGCGATTAATTAGATTGAGATGCATATGTATGGAAATGAAAATGGAAACAGTTGTGACACCACAAGGCGGCTCGGCTCCTATTTTAAGAAATTGTATCTGGAATGGATTAAGTGTAGAAAATAATAAATAAAAGCAATAAACGTCGGTCTGGTTGCGGCAAAGCACCTCTATCGAATCGAAATGGACTATGACACATATTTTCTAGGCAGGCGTGTTGGCGGCGGGAGGCGCAGCAGCTGTTTGTAGCGCGGCGAGAGGCGCAAAGTGCGGCGGTAAGTGATCTTTCAAGTGGTGGTGCGGTGGCGGCAAACGGTACGCTGTTTTTTCCTGTAGCCTTTTTCATATATATTTTTTCTTTTGATTTTATTTTATTTTTTCGTTTCGTTCTCTGGAAGCGGCACATTCTCTTTTATGTAGCGCGGGAACTGGTTTAAGACGGAAATTAATTACGTTTGGCGTTAATTCGAAATACCGGTTCGAATATAGGAATGGTTTGTGTATAAGAGGCATACTGCGGCTTAGATGGCAATCGACGACGGTGTGGCGGCTGCTTTTTAACATCCCATTCGGGGTCTGGGCTCTTGTAAGGTATAGTCCGACGTATTGAAGATGGGGACGACGACATTTCTTAAGTTTTGTTTCTTGTTGGGCGGCAAATTTGAATATCTTTTAATATCTTTTGTTAGCTTTTTTTTCTGCCTTTTAAATCGCTACGTGGGGTATGGATTGGTTTTGTTTTTTGCTCCATCATCAGTATCAGAGGGGTTTATATTAAACTTTAACGAATTGGTTCCATTTACCATTTCGGAAGATAATAACGCCAGGTATAAAATTGTAAGTCATATCTGGGTTTTTTTTTTAACGACTTCCATAACAAAAGTTAAGAAGAGGTTTTGAAGATGATAAGAAAGCTTTTAGTCGAATTGAAGTCGAAAGGGAATTTTTACATTTTGATTTGATAAAGAATGGTTCTTCGAATTTTGGGAGAAGCAGTTATTATCTACAAGCAAAATGACAAAGAAAGAATGCTTCGACTGTTTCACAGATTCAAATGGATGAGCCGCCTATTTCTTCTAATGACACCATGCATCTTCTTGGTGTCACAATGAACTCGGCCGTAACTTGGCATATCGCAAAATCTGCCAAGTGAAATTGAATTATCTATTTAGAGCAGAGAGGTGCTTGACCCCGAAGCAGCTGTTTCTTCTTTATTAAGCACGTTAAGTGCCAATTCGGCTTCCAAACAGTATTCAGAAAAGAACCGGCGGCGTCCCGGTTTCAAATCACTTGGTCACCTATCGAATGCTAGTGTTGTTCTATTTGTGTGACCCACGAGCTGTTTGTACTGCCTCTTTTTCGCGATTATTTAGGAACGTTGATTGACACTGCCTTTTTGACAGGGTTCGTAAGATCTCTCCTTTGAACATGACAGTACCAACTAAGCCGGTCGCTCTCCATTTTCTTCGAAATAGGTTCTTTGACGTGAAGGCTTCCCCGGATCTTGGAACTTATTATTTGATCAACCTTTGCTACTTCTGCTGTCATGCGAAGCATCTTTCAGCTGCCGTTAATTTGCACTCATACATGAATTAATCATTCCTGCTTTCATTTCTGTGCTTTCGCGGTAGTTTTTTACATGCCGTAAACCACATTTACAAACTGATATGAGAACACTTTTTGGGCAAATTTCCAAATAATGTAGCCCATTAGTCCTTTTTGATTGCGTATTATAAGATCAACTTCCAACAGCAATTACCGCAGCAACAAAATGAGCATTGCACGCAACCCAGTGAAAATAAAAAAATAATGGAAAACAAGAGAGAACGATTCTCTCAAAACACAAATGAGAGAAAAACCGCTCAAAATATAGGTATCTCTAAATCAGTGGTAGAATTTGCTTTGTGTTTTGTTGCATTGAAAATCGTTGGTTATAAAATTGTTGCTGGGCACATCGAAATTACTTTCGTTGCTGCTTTAGTAATGTCTCATTTTCATCCAGTTTGATTTGAGTGGAAAAAAGGGAGTTTAGATCTTGAACTTCATGAGATCCACTTTATTCGCATCACAAAACATTTTAATATTAATTTGAACGCACAAACACTCGTTTTTTGACATATTGAACTAAAAAACGGCTGTGGTTTCCATTATGAACACTGACGTATTATTTTTACGTAATAAACCATGTTTTGCATGATTTCTGCTCCCGGTAATCCTTCCAAGCGTGGCTAGTATTTACAATGACTGCCTGACTAGGTAGTTTTTCCCAAGTTCCTGGAAGATCGCTGAACTCATTCCTTTACAAAAAAGGCGGGAAATATTGACCCATCGAATTATCGACCAATCAGCATTCTGCCATTCCTGTCTAAAGGCTTGGAAAAACTCATGTACAATCAGCTCTCCGAATTCGTTGAGTCTCACAATCTGCTGTCACCTCTGCAATCTCGATTTCGGAAGAAGCACAGTTGCGTTTCGGCTATTCTAAAAGTGCATGATGGTATTCGGATGGCATTGTCTGCGGACAAGGTATCGGTTTAGAGTTTACTTGATTTTTCTAATGCCTTCGGATCAGTAAACCACTCGATCTTACTGCATTACAACACAATTTTAATTGTTCGCCAGGGCTCTCAAACTGATTAAAAGTTTCTTGTTTAATCGAAAGCAAGCCGTTTGCTTGGGTGCGTAGAGCTTAAACTTGGTGTCCCTCAAGGGTACTTGTGGTTGCCCTTGCTGTTTAGCATGTTTATAAATGTTGTCGTCGCAGTATTAGAATATTGTTCTTACCATCTTTACGCGGATGATTTGCAGATATATTTATCTTTCCAGCTAGGCCTTTTGGAAGATGCAATCTCTAACATTAATGAGGATTTGAAAAGTGTATTAACGTGGGCAGTTCAAAATGATTTAATTTTAAATCCAGCTAAATCACAAAGTATGATTATTTATAAGAACAGTTTAGACGAATCCGATTTTCCTGAAATAGTTTTAAATGGACATATATTCAATACAGTCAGACTGTAAATAACCTTGGTTTCATCTTAATTAAAACTCTCACAGAAGAATGCAATTTGTAGTATCTACGGAGAACTTAGGCGGCTATGGAGAGTGTCGTATTACGTACCTCAGCAAACAAGACTAATGCTGATTAAAACTTTATTAGCCCCAATTATAACCTATGGATCCCCTTTGTATAGTGCGATTAGGATAAAATTCATGGTAGCTTTCAATTCTTGTACTCGTTTTATTCATTCGTTAAAAAGGTTTCACCATGTGTCTCATTTGTCTAATTGTGTTTTTGGGAGTTCATTGATGTCACATTTCACTATTGAAATTTGTAAATTTATTTTTAAATTGTTCCGACATCCGGCGTACATATACGATAAACTGAAATTTTCAACCTCAATGCGTTCCAACAACATCAATATTCCAATTAGTTCAACAATACAGACTCGTAGATCTTTCTTCGTTTTAGGCGCCAGGATATGGAATAGATTACCTGCTCGATTTAAAACGATCGTCAACTTAGATAATTTTATAGCTTTGCTTTTTCACTCTTTGTTTATTCATTAATCTTTTGATCTCTTGATTTTATTTTAATTCTTTTTACGATTTTCAGTAATTCATATCTACGAGTAGTTATCATATATGTATATCTAATTTTCTTTCTTTTTTTTTTGGATAAGTTTGTTAATTCCTCTTAATAATTTCCGAGCTTGACTCTCTAGTTCTATACTTATTATGTTCATAACTCATACCTAAATGCATATATTTTTCATTCACAAATGAGATTCATCTCAAGGCTTTTGTAAATTAATAAATGAAATGAAATGAAATGAGAAATGAAATTTCAAGAAACTTTGGATATAGCAAACCTCGCACCTACTCCAAATCCAACAGTGAACCCTAGCAGGGTAATTGCAGGGCAGACAGCACCCTTCGGTGACCATCCGTCCTTTATTTAAGAGGACAGACCTTTCTTTTTACCTCTGATCTGTATTTTTTATTTTTATCAAAGAACGGGTTTTGCCCTTTATTTTTTGGAACTATCCTTTAAATCATCGCTAAAAATTAACAAATGTACAGTTTGTGCAAATCGGGTTTTAATGCGCCGATTGAAAGAGTATTTTCAATAATGAATGATGTTTGGAGCAGTGACAGAACACACATGAATGTAAATACTGTTACAGGTTTCCTTATATATAACGAAATATAATTTCGCAAAGCGTTAGTCCTATTTCACCAACCACTTTGCGACTTTTCAAACGAATAATTTCCTGCAAAGTAAAAGTGCGAAGTGTTTCACATGCAAGGTTCCCACGACTTCGTGCCTTGCAATTTTCAGACTTTTTTAAGAAGTAAATGTGAAAGTGTTTCAACAATCAAAAAGAGAACTTAGCATTTGAAATCGGTTTTTGCATGTTTGTATGTACAGTGTTTGTCTTTAATGGGCTGCTCAAAACTGAGAGATTCGGCCGTCGAAAGCAACTTAGTGTGAAAGAAAATGCAATCGAACATTTTTCAATTTCATAAATCAAATTTTGTCCAATAGGAATCAAAACTAACCACATTTTTAATAACAAGGGGTAAAATGGCATAAGCGTTGGAGGGAGACTTTACTTATTGGTTATTTTAGGCTTCGGACTAAGGAATATAAAATCCAAAATCCGGTGTGTTTACAGATCTACTCTTGCATAGTGCATACTACCTGGCCAGCTTATGTCAATAGCAGGGAATTATGGGTCTGGCCACAAACCATCACTGCACTTATTCCATGCTTTTCATGTCTATTAACAAACTGCTCTTCGTTTTTCTTGAGTGCATTGTTGTTTATCATTATATACCGCCAATGCATCCAGCTTCACAAGCGAATCCTCCTTGAGTGAAAAATTGACTATCTTTTTCCGAAGAGTTTTCGGGCCAGCAAATTGGGTTTGCAAGAAATTCACCAATTATTTCACTCTGCAGTCTAAAGTTTTACTTATACCGTCCATAATTGCCACTGTGGTAGTGAGCTCCATTTCCAATCCAACATACAAGTTTTTGAAGGAGCTAAACAGTTATTTCTTTAGCTGCAAATTTCAGTTTATGTCCAAATTATGTCGAAAAAAATTCAATGTGAGTCTTGGGATTCTAAAAGGATTATACCGCAATTTAATCGGCCAAAAATTGAGGGTACACTACTACAAACATCGGAATACGCGAAGTATTTTGGCGTGATTCTAGATAGAAAATTAAACTGGAGCCTCAACATAAAAGAAAGAGCAAAGAAGGCAATGATAGCCTTATATGCCTGCAACAGAATTTTCGGCAAAACTTGGGATCCTAGTCCCAAAATTATCATATGGTAAGACCTATACTCACATATGGTAATTTAGTCTGGTGGCAAGGCTTGTGCAAGGTCACCAACCTTAAGACTATGACTATGAGAGCCACCCCTACAGCGGGGTTGGAGGTAATTCTCAATCTTAAACCTGTAGACCTTTTTGTACAAGAATCTGCCGCAAAACAGAAAACTGGAAAACCAGGACATGCACAGATTCTACAGAAGCTCCAAGATGGATACTGGCGTTGGCGTGGGTTTTTATTCCGAATTACTCGGAATATCTGGCTCGATCAGACTCTCCGACTACAGCAGCGTCTTCCAAACTGAGGTACTGGTGGTGACAACAGCCGCTAAACGGGTTGCAATGATGACATACCACAGGCTGATATTACCTTCTTCTTTGACAGCCAAATCGATTCCCGCTACAGAAATAAAATCGAAGCTTGCAAGTGGCTGTCGCGGAAAGTTACGGGTTCTTGGCGCGCAGCACATTGTACGACTCTGTTGGGTCCCCACAGTGGAGTCCCAGGGAATAAAAGAGCCGATGAACTGGCAAGAAAAGGATCATCCCTTGAATTAAGGGAGGCTGACACTATAGTGATAAAACACTGATGGCAGCAAACCAAAGATGGAGTGCCCTTGACTCATGTGTCATCACCAGGCAAAATGACAAACGAAAGACCGAGAGAATCCTTCAAATGAATAAAAAATCGTCGTCCTCTCTCACAGGTGTTATCACCGGACACAACATACTGGGCTACCAAACAAAGAAATTAAAACTCTGTAGAATTAGGATACCCGTCTTTTCCTCGGTCACTGCCCTGCACTCTGTCATATTAGAAACAATGTCCTCGGCAGACATTTCTTCCAGGACTTAGAAGAACTCCGTTAGGTTTTTCATAGGTTTTTCATTGGTTCCAAGTAAGGGTATCACAAAGGGTCTACATTGACCTAAGTGTGACGGGTGCTTGCTCCGTCAAGCGTCAACCCAGTAGCCTAACCTAACCTAACCTAGTCTTTGTTAGACGAAACCTTTCCAGAGCTGATGAAATATTTTTTAAAAATTTGTTGTCATATTTGCAACACTTTGTAGGTACCTACATTAGTAGCCTTCAAAACGGTCTTCGAAACGGTTCATATTTGGATTTTATTGTTTTAACAAATTTTTCACTATAAATGCTTTGCAAATTATAGATTTTTTCTTTTAATTTTTAACATTTAACATTAACAAATTATTGTCCTTTATTTTGCTTTGAAAGTGCTATTGTGGGACCTACTTGTGATACTATACTAGGAGGAAAATTAAGAAAAAAATAGATCCATTCGAAAAGTTATTTAAATCAGTTTTTTTTACGTTTATGACGGTCTTTAAAATTAATAATAAAACACCCGTGAGTCGAAGAGACGTGAAAAGCGTGAAATCCTTCTGACCCGCGTTGAAAAAAATTATAATAAAAAAAAAATTAATTTGTGCAGAAAAAATATTATAGGTACGTATTTATGTTTTTTAGGTCATTTAAAGGCAACAAAAAAGGCACTGCAAGAGTATGAAAATATATTTTTTTAAAAATAAATCAAATTTCCAATTAAATTTGTGCTCACCATTTCCATACGTTAAACGACGTAATTAACACTCTTCGACGAAAAAATATTGCAAAGTGACAGTTGGGTGTGTTCGTTTTAATAATTCACCTGATCACCACTCGCTATGCATGAGCAGCACATAAAACAACTGATTCGCCATAATGATAAGTGGAAAATAATGTTTGATATCAAATCGGAAAATTAAAATCATATGCAAGGGAGAATACGTAAAAAAGAAAATTATAATTCAATTAAACATTTGATTAAATCATCATCAAATCGAGAAGGCGCTGTGCTATAAAATTTGTATTCAATTAGCGCTGCGGAAAAACATTTTCCATTCGATCGTCGCGTCGTTAAACGTATTACGGAGTTGAGTGTTGTTTCATTTTTCTCTCAATTTAATTTATATAGGGGCGTTGTAAATGGCAGACCACACTTAAGAGGAGCCACCGCGCCTTCAATTATATAAGTCGAAGTGGATTTTTATTGCAAAATAAAATGTTTGTTTAGGTAGGTACATAGGTAACGCGCGCTTGGGCTAAGATTGAAAGAGAAAACTCGTCAAAGATTAATTACTGTTTTCGTCTTTCACCGGTGCTTGGATTAATTACACTTAGGATCGTCTGCACTGGATATCGTATAAATACGACTTAAGATTCATTTAATATTTTGTATATGAGTTATTTTTTAATGAATTTTTGATTCATCTCGGAAGGCGTTATGACATCGGAAGGCATTACGACAGTCCGTTCGCTAATATGCAAACGTAAATTTATATTAAGTATCGTGCGAAACTACACAAACCCTTCGTGTACTGATTAAATGGATGAACGAAAATATAATAGACTTCCGTTCATTTTGCTTCACTCAGATGGTAAGAAAATGAATACAGTGAAATGATGAAATCCAGTTTGCCAGGAAAAGAACAGCGTTGCCTCTTTTCAAGCCAAACCTTGACCTTTTCCATTTTTCTCTGCAAAAGGGTTCGCTTACTTTTTTTTTGAAATGAGAGTATTTCATTTTTCATATTATGTAAGCTTTATTTCTTTGTCACTCAGTTTTAAAATTTGAAATAACCTAGATAAAACTTTTCGGGGGAGATGCGGCCAGAAATGGCTGAAAGTCTATTTGTTGGAATGAACTACATTTGTTACGTAAGCTACGTACGTAATGTTGTGATGCCTTTTTCAGCTAATTTCTCCACACCTTGTCCTCCCACTCTGTACATAGGTTCTTTGTGGCGCAGTGTGTCCGTGTCTCCTTGAAGTAGGTACTCATGGTGCGACGTAGCTGGTCAAGGTTCCCGGTGGCTTGTTATCCCTTGATGACTTGGTAGATCCACCCCAGGCTGGTGTGGTATGGCCTGGTGTGGTATGGTCGGACTGCCCGTCTTATGGCTTTCCGGTTGGTCTGATTCCTGGTTTGTTCGGTGGGTGCGCTTCGGTTAAAGTTCCGGCTCCGAACGAGGAAAGGAGAAGAAAAAAGTTCTGGTGCGGGACGCCTTCGTCTGGTACGGTCCGGTCGGGTACGATCTGGTATGATCATTAAGCCGGTATATCCTTCGGATTTCGGGTATGGACTGGTTCGGTTAGGTACTTTCGTTGAAGTCCTGCTCGGGCGCCAATTTGTGATGCCTTTTTTTATCTAATAGCTGGCGTGCAAGGTGGTGTTGTGGTACCAGGGTCGGGTGGGTGGTGGACACGGTGACGGCTGGACTCCCTGTGGTGGCAATCAATGGCCCTTATAAAATTCACATAGCAACCGGTCAGGTTCATCTCGCTGGTATCGGCTGGTTGATACTCATCGGGTGGGTTGGGTGTGGTCACCACTGGGGCCGGGCAGGGGAAATCAGGTGTTCCGTTACAATGTAACGTACTAGTTATGTAATGTAGAAAACGTAATTAAATGTAGCAGCCGTAGCAGCAATTGTCAAATGTAGTTTCACCTGCCCTTTTTTAATGCCAATTTATATGTGTGATTTATAATTGTGTTTATTATATACCAATTCTTGCCGGAAAAGGCGAATTAGGGGATAAATCATTTCTAGATAGTTTCAACATTCAGACTTAACATAATGCACCCTTGTGCATGCAAATCCGTGGGTTTACACGACTGCAGATCACCGTTGTCGTAAGAGGACGATCAAACAATAACCAATGGCAATAACACCAAGCGGACCGGTAGGTAAGCAGTGAACTGCAGGGGTTATGGGCGCTTAAATCCTGATCATAAATGCGCTGTTAAGAAAGAAGAAGACTATATACCAATAAAATGGGCGAATACCGCATGTTTTATATTTTGCATAGCTTATTTAGCTTCTTTCCTGCGGTTTTATTTCAAATAATTTAAATGTCCTTAAAAGTTGTAGGTGTCTGTAATCACACTGTCTCATTCATAAGCAAGCACGCATCAAGGCTTGTCGTATATTCAAACGATTTATGAGGAAACTGCATAGACGAAGAGAAGGAGCAGACTGCACTTCAACTTCCTTTAATATTTAAGAGCCTTCTTACTAAATGATTAACGCGACTTAGCAAACGCTGATATTAGAAATCTTCCACGCTTCATCAGAAGCTCTAAATGGTTAAATGGGTATAGCGGGAAACTCTGCTGGATCCACTTGGTATCACAATGGACTTCATATTGGTCTTATTGTTTTGACTTTAGCTGTCAATCACTTCAACCTAACCTAACCTAACATAGTAAAATGTACTGCTAGTGATGTGATGTTTACCTGTAAACCATTTAAAATACATGGCAGATTACTTTTCCGATGCCATCTGTGGTTATGGTGAACATATTGAAACAAAACCCAGTAACAGTATATATAGGGACGCGCAATCCTTGGCCTTTTTCTGACATTGCATCTTAAATCTGGATTAAAGGGATCATAACTCTCCCACATTACTGAATCACTACTGGTCTACCTGTGGGGTTCGGCGTTTCTACCTCAACGAATATTGACAGTTTTCGGGGCGGGCGTTTTAGTGATATTCTTAGCCCTTCCCTGCACGGACACTCTTAGTTTTTCCGTATATATTTCCTAAATGCTACGTTTTATTTAAAAAAAAATAAAACAGGAATAATGGCAACAGATTAACCATTTAAAAAAGGATTAATTAAGTTTTCCTACAAACCGCTCTTTGGTTCTCACATTTCGGGCCACAGTCATATTTTGGCATATTGAACTGCAATGAATTTGTGTAAAGATCGTTTGATTTCATAAATTTACTTGCAGATAAGTCAAATGTTCCCTTCTATATATCGAGATATAGGGTAGAATGAAATGTAGCATAAGACAGCAACTTATACCAGCGTAACCAACCGCACAAAGTCAGCCATAACAAACTGAACAAATTTATGGAGTTATGATTCAAATAGGCCTTGAGGTCAAAGGCGTTTATATATACCAAATAACTCTCAAAAAATGTTACGTTAACACGCACGAAAAAACACGCTCCGAAGATTTACCAAAAATACGTCAATAAATCATCGCACTTCATCATTTCACTCATGGCTGGCGTTTAGATAAATGTGTTTTGTTTTTTTTTTTTTTTGTAAATTTGAATTTTAACAAAATAGAAAAGAAAAAAAGAACATCATTTGATTAATCGTTTACACAATAACCTTTTTCTTATTTCTTTTGTAACCATTTTCTACATTTTCTAATTGTTTGTATGTTCTTTTCTTTACAGTTCAGGAGTGTACAACAGATTCAGAAGAATTGATGTACCATCAAGTGCGTGCTCCATCGTCGTGCAGCGCGCCACCTGATTTACTAATTGTAAGCGATAGAGAAAATAATATACCATTAAAATCGCCTGTTGTTAATATAATGTCAGCGACATCGCCTACTGGATCAGCGACACAGAACAAACATCAAATGCAGCATCACCATCAGCAACAGCAGCAGCAACATCACAATCATACACATCAGCATCAACAACAAATGCCTCCAACTCATAGTACTACAAAAGATGTTCTTAGTAAAAATACAAAAAACGGTAGTAATAAAACCAGTCAGCAACAGTGTAATTTTAATGGAAAATCAATGAATATAAACGCGGGACAAACGCCGAATAATGGCGGCGATGCGACAGTGGAGCAGGGAAAAGATGAACGGATACATTTGGAGGTGAATTTATTATCGAAACTGGAACTTGTTTTATTGAATTAATAACTATCTCTTTAGAACTATGTATTACTCCGCTGGCTGTTAAAGGTTGTTTATCAACAGTAGAAACACCCTAAGATGCGCAGTAAATTGTGACACTCTTTTTAAATAACCAACATCTTTTTGAAACCTCACGCATGACAAAAGATATAAATTAAACATATGGAAAAGCTACAGTTCGCTTGATCGCACTGTATGACACCCTATTCCTATCGCTCATAAAGTGGGCGTGGCGAAAATCTAAGTTTGGGTGAATTGTTTAGAACGATCTACATATTTTGTTATACCACATTTAAAGGGTTTCAAAGAATAGGACTTTCGTTTACAATGATTTCTTCAATAAAACGATGTTTTTTTTCAAATTGTGGGATTTCAAAAATATTTACTTCCGAGAATTTTAGGCCCCTTAAAACTATATATTAAAAATGTCAGCTTTCTAGTTCAAAATTAATTTTTTTCGATAGATTTGTTTTTTTTTGAGACTATGAGCGTTTTAGTGAGCGGATTTTAAAAATTCTTAGACTTGATTATTTCGGGCCTCTAATTTAAGGCCTAATTTTTGCCGGCTATCCCGACGGAGGCAATAACACTCCAGATTCCCAATGAAATGAGGCCGCCGAATTGGGGTATTTTTTCATCCAGAAACTATACCCCAATATTAAAATGGAAATAATGCCCTAACAATTATGAAAGCCAATTGACATTGGGGTCCAATCTCAATCGACCTCAAATGGTCTATAAAGAACAGATTTTTTTTAGCCAGATTAGAACGGATTACTTTTTCGAATCTTTCTGTTTTGGAAGGCACTCTCGCGGGTGTAACCTATATTCTGCATTTCAATTGGATTGACATAAAAAGGGAGTTTGAAAGTCAAATAACCAAAATGAAATAAAGGCCGAACATGTTTTTCATTTCATAATGGTCGCCAAAAATTTAAACTCCACCCTGAATTTCGACAATTTTGTTTTTTTTTTCTGTTTAAGTTTGGGGCCTAACTTCGCAGCTCCGGTCACCTGCTTAACTTTATTACTAGCATAACATCGTAGAGGCCACATATAGTCCTACCTTGTATATACAGTGGGTGATCAAATTATTACGGCCACCTTAAAAAATATATTTTTTTCAGGATTTAGTGCGATGGTGGAAAAACGCCTTGAATGCGCTAAGGCTCGTAAGGACTGGACATCTGAAGACTGGTTAAAGGTGAGAACTTAATATGTCGGCTTTAAATAGATTTTGGAGATATATTTTCACGATTTTCGTGGCACGCGTTTTTTTGTAGGTCTGCTTTTCCGATGAATCAAGGGTTCAGATATTGTCGGATAAGTCCGAGTGCGTGCATTCCCTTTTATATTTTTCTATTCCTATTATATAAAAAATCTATTGAAAGCCGACATCATAAGTTCTCACCTTTAACCATTCTTCGGATGTCCAGTCCTTATGAGCCTTAGCCGATTTAAGGCGTTTTTCGACCATCGCACTAAATCCTGAATAAAATATATTTTTTAAGGTGGCCGTAATAATTTGATCACCCACTGTATATAAAAACAACCTGTAAGTTAAAGCGCTGAAAACTTAAAAGCTAACCATCCGAATGAGCTTATAAAGGGTCTTTCATTAAGGACTTGACAACTTCTTTTTTTAAATGAAATGCAAACTTTTTGGTATATCTTAACAAGAAAAATGTATTGGCTTGAATAACTACCAAAAAATTTATGAATGGAATTCAAATTTGACTTCATTCATATGTCCACCTCGAAAACGTATGCAGTGGCCGATACCTTGAACCCGATTTTCGATGACTCAGGCGCACATTTCGACCGATACGACCGCTATTTCTCGTTCAATATTGGCTCTGAGCTCCTCTAACGTCACCGGCCTGGTGGCATAGACTAATGATTTAATGTAGCCCCATAAAAAAAAGTCTAGAGGCGTTAAATCACACAATCTCGCCGGCCAATAGACTGGTCTGTTTCTCGAGATAACACGTTCACCGAACTGAGACTTCAATAACTCGATTGTTGCACACGCTGTATAGCTTTCGGCACCGTCTTGTTGGAACTAAATATCACTGATTTCAAATATCACTGAATCATACAATTGCTCAAAGAAATAACGTTCCAACATGTCTTTGGAGCGAAACCGTACCGTGGCGGTCATATTCATCGACGAAAAAAACAGCGCAAACAGTGACCTTTTGCGGTGAAGTGCTGTTTTATGAAGCACATGAGGGTTCTCACTTTTCCAGTAACCCATATTTTGCTTATTGACGAAGTCGCTGAGGATGATTTTGAGACGGGCAAAGTGTAGTCTCAATGGCACGGTAATTGGGCCCATTCTGGTGCTAATTGTTGTATGAGTTTTCATATCCCTATAACCTATCCCAACCATCATAATGTGTTTGTTTTGGTGCCAGGATTGTCCTTTGGAATACCGAAATTTGAAAAAAAAACACAAATATTTACTACAACGCTCAAAGGTGACAGCTCAAAATTCGCAATTATTGACACAATCAAATTTCACGAAATCTGGCATTTCAACAACAACAACAACAAAAACAAACTTAATCTCTACTTCTACCTCATCTTTCTCGTACCGAGGCCACATCCCAGCTAAACCACTCGACGGATTGGATTGACAACTTTTTAAGTAAGGTTGCGAGAATGGTTTCCCTTCAGTTATGTGTTGTTCCGGTAAGTGGCGCCAAAATATATTTTCTATACCAGTTCCGGTAGGTGGTGCCATTGTCTAGATCTAAAATATTTCGAAAAACAAACTATTTATTTACGAAGGTAGGCTTGGGCGGAACAACGTTCGCCATAAAAGTATAATGCACGAACAGCCCATATAGCTACTAACATCCAGCGTGAATTTCTGCCCAGGCTTCTACCATCCAGTGTCGGAACACCATTGGCCCAGTTTGCGCGGTCTAATATTTCAACCTCAAATAGTCTTCCGAAACAATACTCCCTGACCATAGTGTCCGGGATGCGTTTATGAAATTGAATATTTCAGGTGTCCCACGAGGTCCCCCTAAGTTTCAAGTTGTATTGCAGCCGTCTTCCCAATGAAGATTTGTACGGGTGAATTTTTACTTGATCCCGCCTGAAAAACGCTCAGAAAAGTGTGTCATCTTTTTGCCTAGAGAAAAAAACAACACAGAATAGGGAAACAGTTCAGTCGCGTGATATCATCTCGAAAACAGCTATTTTGTTGTAGTGGTCATTTGATTGGTACAACATTGGTTCAAAGTCCGGAAAATGCCGCTAATAACATGTTCCCACCACTAATGTGGGCAGTCATTTAGATCATAGCTTAACGACCCCATTAAAACTTGAAAACAACTAAAATCTGATAAATTGCCAATAAATTACCAACATAAACAGCTCTTTTCTTTAAGCAAATAACCCATTAAACCCCCACATCTAGCTCAATTCAATTGATTTCCTAAACTATATTTCAATCAGTTGTTTATATTTTCTTTCTAAATTCCCCGAAAACAACTTCATTCATTGGCAAATAAATTTTCTCAAAAATTGCGGACCCCCTCCCAGCCATTGACCATTTTTGTGTCCTTAGCGAGGAAAATAAAATATAAAAATAAATATACTTAAACACATTTTGTCTCGCTCTTTTCCCTGTCTGACCGCTAAATCAAAACAAAAGTACAAACATGAAATTAAATAGATTTTCGATGGACCGCAAGTTTATGTTTTAGAACTGAGTAAGCAAAGTAAAACCACAGGATGGCGTGCGTTTGTTGCAATTTATTGTTGTAAGAAACCCCCGACCTGTTCCGGGCCAAGAAAAACACAAGAAACAAGGTTAAATAAACACACAAAAGTCTCGGCTCGTTGTATTGTCGTTTTTATGAACTTTTACCGCGGTTTTAGAAAAATGCGGCATAGCAATCCAAAGAAAACCGCACATTATCGGCAAAGAAAAGCGAACTGTGGATATTCCATTGATTTTCCCGAATTTATATTTGTTGATTCAACTGATTTCGGGGGTGTTTGGTTTTAATACCCCACATGGGGTTGGGGAATGCTATAGGCGCTGGCTGGGGCTCTTCGTAAGTATCAATCTCTCAATCTGGGAATGAATTTCGACAGTGAATAAGCGGAGAAGGAAGGCGATTCGTGAAAATGGCGCAAAACGAACGAAACGATACAGTAATAAGATGGCGCTTAAAAATAAACAATTCCATTCACCTTAAGTTCAAGTACTAAATGGGTGAGGGGGGTGGTCGATTCCTCCATTGTATTACGATTGAGATTGAAATTTATGCGTTCGTACTCCGGAAAATTAAATGCCTCATTAAGTATTGAAAACACCCTAGGAGGGCTGCCATTGGCATGTATGTGAGCTCTACGAGAATCTTCTTCGTATACCTCTAACTATCCTCAAAGAACGTTGTCTCTTCAAATAACATGTCCTCGAAATAAATATGTCGTCTTCTTTTCTATTTCTTCGGCAAAAGTTATTCCTACTTTTCTGTTATATTTTTATGCCTGGGTGCTAATTCGGTAGATTTTGATCTCAATTTAGAAAGCGCCTTTTGCTATCTCTACCCATCTGAGGGAGGAGAAATGAATTTAGGAAATTCTTAAGCTCAAAAGAGGGCTGGGGGGTAGATACGACACGATTAGGATTTACGCGGATTTGTTTGACAGAATAATAATAATGAAAATGATAATAGAAGTAGTGAACAATGAACGAGGCAAATTTCTGTAAATTGGATTTATCTTAAGACGAAGCCGTTGGAGCATACGACACAATGAGTGCGAGACGAAATTGCCTAAAGTAATTTTATGACAGATCACAGTCTTTAGGGCGATGATAGAAGATAATTTCGCGATTCATTTGGCTCGAGTGGGAGACAAAATGCGATTATATCAAAAAAAGCAAAAAACAAATTGCGTAACATTGAAGAGGAAAGTGTTAATTGGTGCGAAGAAGTGAACAAAATTTTAACGTACTTTTCTCCAATGGAGTGACAGATGTTTGGGTTATAAAAAAGTTTTATCTTTTTTTGTGAGTTTCTTTGAGATTTTATAGGGTTTTAATGTGACGTGCGAAAGGCGTAAGAAAAGTCAAATTGGCAATTCATAGGTCAACAGTTTTAGAATTTCGTTGGTGAGGGTTTTATTAATTTTGATGCGAATTCATTGCTTGACAATTTGTGTGTGACTTGGCAGCTTTTAAGGTAATTTTGTATGGGTCCTATAAACTTTTGTTTCATATTGAATTTGTTCCATAAAATTTCATAGAAAATATTATGAAGTTGTACTAGCAGATGTGGGACCTAACTTTTTTTTTCTCCACTGCCCCACCTCTTGCGAACATCAAAAAGTGCCAATTATCATGAGAAGCTTCTCAAAATTGCAAGAAGGAAAAGCTTCCCACACACAAATGTTTGGATATTTTAAGTTTAAGGCCCTATATGTCCATTATTTTTATTTAATTTACTGGTCGTTAGTGTATCTAAAAGATTGTGGGGGGGGGGGGGGGGGGGGGGCTTGGGATAACCAAAGTGTTCTTTTATACCAGATAACATAAGTTAGACGTTAACGGCCAACACAGCTTTTCTAACCATTTGTGTGTGCAAGATGGAACACAACAACTTTTGTAATAGCCTTCGTCGAACAAACATCTAGTATGTCATGAGAAGCCTACTGACGTTAAGCTGTAGGTCCCTTCCATTCATGCCATATATAAATATAAATTCGCACACAAAATTGGTTGAAGAAGCAAAGTTATTGGCCCTTTATCGTCTGTTTGTGCCACAGAGTATGTATGTGTGTATGTATTATAAGCGATCTTAAAGCAGCAAAAACAAAAAATACGTTCTTTTATGGTAGAAGAGAAATAACTTCATGACACTGACTTTTCGTTGTAAACTAATGCCCCACTAATGCCACAAAGGCGATCGTGTGTCTTGCAAAAACTATCGAACCATATCCCTTCTTAGTGAACCATTTAAAATCGCCTCCTAGTAGATGACATTTATCATTGCGTAATGGCGAGAAAACACAACCATCTTCTGTGACCGAAAAATCCGACCTAAGCTGACATGAAGCCAGAATGACAATGCTGAACCAAATACACGGCAGCTGGTAGGAAGATGCTTCGCACGACAGCAGAAGTAATAACGTTTGTTGGAATTGGAACTTCCAAGACCCTTTACGAAAAAGAGCGCTACCGGCTCAGTTGGTGCTGTCGTGTTCAAAGGAGAGCTCCTACGAACCCCTTTGAAAGGCAATATCAATCAACGTTCCCTTAAAATCGCGAAAGACGGGCAGGCCTTTAAATGACGAATTGATTCGAAATCGGGAAGCCTGCTGATACTTTTTTGAGTCAAATCGGCAAATCCAACTGGCGGGCCAGTAGAGACGCTGTGAAGTGGGAGGCGTATAGTCTCTTGATCTTAACCTCGTGGTTAAAAAAAGAGGAAGAATAAGATCTTATCCTATCTAACGTACTGTGTGAACGTTAAGTCATTTGGAAAGTAATCGCACATACCAACCAGTCTGCATTCCAGTCCAACAGATCGACAATAGACAAAATCTCCGCACTGAGGCAAACTTTGAAAAACACCAACGTGTTTCAAGTACATATACACTTGCCATCTTTCAAACCTATACACCGGATTCTGCAAGGAGATGCGCCATCATGCGATTTCTTTATTCTTGTCCTGGGCAGATTGAATTTAGATCCCTTCCAAATGTAGTGAGTTTTTTATTGAGGTATAAAACTTCTGATAGGGATAACTGTCAAACTAGCTGTCATACTAATAAAGTGTGTTTGACTTTTTTGGTCAGCAAATAACCATGGAAAGACTAATAATAATAATAATAATAATAATAATAATAATAATAATAATAATAATAATAATAATAATAATAATAATAATAATAATAATAATAATAATAATAATATTTAGTTAGGGTATATTACACTGCGACCTATTGGTCTATTGTGTCCCCTTGCTTGTGCCTCGGAGAGGTTCATGCCCTCTTTCAGAGCCCTCTCTAGATACTTCTTTGTGAAGCGTGTGGAGGTATTGCTCTGATTTATCCTTGGCAGGTCACACTCCTTAGAGCACAGTGTCCAGTCTAGTTTCTTTGATGAATCTGAGAATGAGTTGTGGGTCCATGGAAAGACTTATACCAGAACAACGTTTACTAATCGTGGAAATTTATTTCCAAAATTCCTGTTCTGTTCGCCAAACTTAGAGCACTTGACTACCACACATGACTTTGTTGAGCCAATCGTTTGGTGACCGAATCATCTCCAGAAACGGACTTGTGAGTTGGCCAACTCGTTCGTGTGATTTGACACCTTTAGACTACTTTTTGTGCTGGTACGTCAATTATATGGTCTATGCTCGAAAACATACATACATATTAGGTCATTAACGGCCCATATAGGGCCTAGAAACTTGCTTCTCCAACTACTTTCATGCAAAGTGGAGAAGACCTACAGTTTTACACCGAATCCGAACGGCAAGTTTTTAGAAGCTTCTCATGACAATTTGATACTCTTGGTTGTTTGTCAGACGTTCGCAAGAGCTGCCAACAATACGCGGTATTCCATCATATTATAAATACCGTCTCTAAAGTTTATGGATCCCTGCGCGATCTGTATCAAGTAGGAAAAAATCTGCCGTTTAAGATCAAAGCCTCAATAAAATACCTCAATAAAAAACTCACTACATTTGGAAGGGATCTAAATTCAATCTGCCCAGGACAAGAATAAAGAAATCGCATGATGGCGGGTGGCAACAGGTGCAGTAGTAGTGTATTCGCTTACTGAATGGAAGGTCGTGCGTTCGAATCCCGGCCAAGTCCATTACTTTATATCGAATACATGAAATCGTAATCTCCCTAAGCATCTTAGACACCACCCGTGGAGAAAAACCCTACAAATGCACCCAAACACTTCTTTCCTATCTCTATTCTTTCTAATAGTAAGTAACACCCAAAAGCATGCAATGAAATGCGATAGTGCTGCTTGCTGTTAAACACAAATGCTTACGCTGTGTTACGCACTATAAGGGTACTGTAACAAGAGAAAAAATCCCTTTAGCGTAAGCAAATTATAAAAAAAAAAAAAAAAAAAGTGATGTTGGTTAAGTCGCTTCTGCTGCCCATTCTTTTTTTACGCACATTCAGTCTTTTGTGACTTGGACAGTCATAGCTCTCGCAAGTTAAGGGTAGCAGTAAATAGTACAGTGAGATTTGCCTATAACTTGGGTCGAAGGGAACACATTTCTGAATATGTAAGGCATTTTCTTGGAATGAACTTACAAAAATATCTCAACCTTAAAATATTGACTTTCCTATTCACTCTTAGAGGGAACCAGAATATCTTTTCCAAAGGTTACAATTTGCATCTTCTTCGGTCAGAAGAAGTTTTGTTCCGCTAGCATATAACTATAATGATACACAAAAACTAATTTTTTGTATACGCTGTATGACTTTGGATTTGTCTTCGTTGTCTTCAAGACCGATTGGGACAAAATACCACTTTCGATATCAGCAACTTCGATATAGCTAAGGTGTTCATCACCTCGTAGTAAACTAGCGTTCGTATTACCTCAGAACCAGGAGGTTATTCCGTAATTTCTATGACGATAATCGTCAAAGCAATAGTAGTGCAATTTCCTTCACGTAACTTTATCATCATCGTGTCACCCGAGCTCAGAAATCGGGTATAAACCAATTTGAATCATACACAATGCTCACATATAGACGTCGTTCTTTCTACTCTTTTGTGAATCCATTTTCGGTGAAATTTATTATTCCCGTAAAAAATATTTTATTTTTACTTTTCAAATCAATTTTACTTTCTACTTTTTATCCACTGTAAGGGAATGAGTGTGGATGGCTGCGAGTGAAATAAATTTATTTAATTTTTGAACCTTTTCAATGTTAGCTTAGACACTGACATAATCAGCGGCTACAATTATTTGCATTTGAAGTTTCGAATTTGCGAGGGGAATAGCAACGTAAAAGATTTCTTTTTTTTTTATACGAGTAATAAACTAGCTGCACCTGCCCGGCTTTGTCCAATATCTTGCAGTAGACTACAGAAATATTATCTATAGAGAGTACCCGGCGTGCGTTGCTGCGCCTTACAAAAAGTTGATCAAGCTTTACAGAAACACTCTCAGGCCAATACCAAAGATTACCTGATTTGGGGTCAATCGGTTCGGTATTGATAGGGGCTGCATCTTTATCTCCGCATAGCTTAGCCCTCCCAACCAACTTCATTGCTCCGCCAATAGAAGGTGCTGGTTGTCTGGCAGGTGTCTATGTAATTTTACTTTTTCGAATCAAACAGCAAAAAAAAGAAAGAGGCTTCAATAGAATCACTTTTCATTCACTTTCGCACCAATTGTTATTGAAATTACCGATTTGTGGTTGGCACATCAACTTTCCAAAGATCGATTCGCGAACAAATATGCAACCGCAGAGAAAAGACCATGAGTAATAAAATATATAATGAATAAATAAAAAGAAATAAAACAAACAAATGTCAGCTATTGATAATTTTATCTCGCAACGCCATCTTAATAATTGCTATATATTTTTTTATCATTCTCCATACGAAATTCCCATAAAAAAAGCAAAATTTCTTTTTTTTTCATTTTCCGGCTTTTCTTTTATGTTTTTCCTATTTTTTCCTAAGAAACCACTGCATTGTGATAAACACAACAAAAAAAAAGATTCATCCAAATCGGGCAAGCCGTTCTCAATTTTTTTTTATAGACACGCGCAGCGCATGGCAATTTATTATCCTACCCAATGCACAAACCTAACTTTTCTATCATTCTACTTCTTCCTAGATCTACCACCTAATAGTATGCAATGAAATACGGTCACAATAACATTACATTTGTAGGTGTTGAATTGAAAAATGTTTGCGCTGGGTATACACATTTTTAGGATACTACTGTATCAATTACAGAAAAGAAACCCCTTTAGCGGACGCTAATTATAAAAAAATTTAAATTATTTGTATGTATATATGCATAGTATGTAGATAGATATAGTCATACTCATTCTCCAAACAAAGGTTTTTCCGATTTTGTTTTTCCTAAACCACCCCATGTATTGTGACAAATAAAACAAAATAAGAATCATCCAAATCGGGCGATCCGTTTTCGATTTTTTGCGACACTAACGCGCGGCAATTGATTTTTAAAGGTATAGATAGATAGATAGAAGATTATATTGATATCATTCTGTGTGAACCGTTTGGGGTGGTTTTGAAAATTTAGCTGCTAATTACTGCCGCACATCTTATTGTATTATTTTTGAGTGGAATTATTTAGACCGCAGCTAAATAGATCTTTATATAACCAAGACTTACGAAGAATATTTAAAAATAAACTTTGGCGTAAGCAGTCTTATATATCCAACTGTCTGGCTTGTAGGAAGCCATGTTGTAATAAATGTGTTTGTAATAGCAACATTCCATTCCAAGATTCTAATTACTGCCTGGGAATCATCTCTAACTATGGTTCTCCAGGTGTATCATATTGTTCACTATGCTTCATGCCTAATCAGCATTTAAGTACACCCTGGGAATCATCGCTAACTATGGTTCTCCAGGTGTATCATATTATAGTACATGTCGCTGCATGCGTTGCGGCATGCTCAGTTCTATGCTTGGCCTATGCTGGCAGTTCGACTTGAACCTGATTGACGAGCGTTTCATTACAGTTGAATTGTGACCCGTTCGGTGCAGGTTCAATCCACGGGAAACAACATTGAACGCCATCCATTGATAGAGATAAACTAATGACCACTTACTTAACGGGCTCCCGATCCGTGAAGAGTCTCTTCCTGAGACACTGCAGCCTTCCATCCTCTGCGATCGCGGGCACGCTGCTTCCAGTTATCCAGACCAAGCGGTCTCGCATCCGCGGTGGGTTGGTCTTTAAAACGCAGGTTCCGCGTTCTTTGCCTTCTCGAACCTGGGACTGGGAGTCAAAGATCCTCTTGACTGGAGTATTATTGTCCATTCGCTCAATGTGGCCGAGCCAATATGGTCGACGTGAGTAAGCTTTTTGAACTACGTTCACATCTTGGTGCAGCTCATAGAGTTCGCGGTTGTATCCTCTCCTACAATCGCCCTCCTCGCACACAGGACACTTTTACTTTTTTACTTTTAAATTCATTTTTATTAATTATTAGCTTATATCAACTTATATACTAGACAAAAATGAGTAAATCTAACTTAAAATTAACAGGATACTTATTCTAGATTATTGATCCTTATGCGGACACCCTAAACTTAACTCTATCTTATAATTATTGCCTTTCGGCCTAAAAACTATTTTACGAACTAATCTTACATATTATGTTTTCATCGAGAAAATTTTTAAGAAAACTCGGCATCTTTATCAAATTTTATATTTTTATATAAAAAAACAAATTACAAACTACCTACTCTACTTACTTAAACTACTTAACATATTCTAACTATAATTAGGATTCTGAGCACTCGTTGCATTACGAAACACGTGGTCAAAATCCCAATTGCTTTCCGAGCGCCTGGCAGTCGTCAACGTGCACATGCGCCGCCGTGAGCTGACTGATGCCTTACAGAATCAATCACCTCCCGGAAGCACCACCACAAGTTGGCGAGCCCGGCCCCTCCCAGAAACGCCCTAGCTAACTTAATCTATCTTACAAACTAAGAGGATGTTACCTAGAGTAACGCACCGTCTTGGGAGGGCATGTTGAACCCTCCACCCTCAAAAAGCCACCAAAATTCGGCAAATTGCTTTTCTGTATCGAATTTATCCCTCTCCGCTATTGCGGTACTAAAACGGAGGAGCTCATGAGCATTGGCGACGTCCTCGCCGCGGATGAGCCGCTTATCTCTCGCACTGCGGTAGCGGTGGTATAATACCGGGATACCATCCCTCGTCTGTACCAGCCCTTTTGCATCAATATGGATAAATGCCTCTGGCGGGATAAAGCCAGACCGGAGCGTACTCTCTATGTACATTTCATTGGGGTAGTAAGCCCCAAAGATCAGACTATTGTCGCTGGCCATCGCCCTTGCAACGTGCCTTCGAGTCACCTTAATGAGGAAATTGTCAATCCTATTCAACTGAGCCCCATCGTATAGGACCTTGTTGGGATAATATTTTATATAGTTGGATTCAGGCGTTCGGAACAACCGGAGACAGGTCCTAAGACATTGTCTCTCCAAAACCCGAATCTTTTCCATATAGCTAGGCGCTATATTAAACCATAATGGACAACCATAAGCGATTATCGGCCTTATAAGGGCCACGTAGCAAATGACCTTCACTCTGGAGTCAAGTTGACTGCTATGAAACAGTCTCCTTGTCAGAGCATAAGCCTTCTTGGCCCCAGCAAGACAAGCAACTATATGTCTATCGAAATATAGATACTGGTCAAGCCAGATACCTAGATATCTAACTGCGCTTCTCACCGCCAATGGCTGCCCATTTTGTCCAATAATGGCCAATTTCTTCCAGTTTTTTCTGGTATCCCTAGAGGCCCCAGCCAATGGAGTTCTGAACAAGATTGTTTCCGTCTTCTGAAAGTTGATTTTCAACTTCCAGTCAGCGCAATATCGCTTAATTTGATCGAAGTCACGCTGCAAAAGAATGTTAATGACCTCGATTTTAGGACCTGACCTGTATGCCACCAAATCGTCGGCATACGCTATAGCATGTCTGAGTGAACCCACCAGATCACTCGTGTAAATGTTAAACAGGATCGGAGAATTGACCGCCCCCTGCTGTAAACCGTTTTTAATTTCAAAGACTCTGCTCGAAGTCACGTTGCCACATTTGACAACGAACTTCTTTCCCATAAGCATATTATAAATTACATATAGCAAAGGTTTGTGCATCCCCCGCCTGATCAACTTGTAGAAAAGTCCCTCTAACCATACGGTGTCGAAAGCCTTCTCAAAATCAACCAGACAAGCACCCGTGCATTGGTTCTTGCATTTATTCCACTGAATGTCGGAAACCAGTTTCGACGCGGCATGAATAGTGTCATGCCTCGCCCTGAAACCAAACTGGTTTTCCGGAATTATGTTATTGTCCTCGACCCACTTTAACAGGGCTCTATTGACAACTTTTTCAAAGACCTTGCTAATATTCGGAAGCAAGCTAATTGACCGGAGATTGGCAGGGTTCGTCCTATCTTTACATTTTTTCGGGATAGGGTGTACCACAGCTACCTTCCAATGCGCCGGATAATGTGCATTATTCAGCGCATTGTTAAACAGCGTGGTGAAAATATCTACAGCCTCCAAAGGCAGGTGTCTCAATACGACGTTTGGGACACCATCCATCCCCGCCGACTTTTTATTCTTTAGCGACTCGAAGATGCACAGAAGATCATCCTTCGAAACGAACAAGTGCGATGCATCTCGGCCATTGGCGACAACTGCATTAGCATGGTTTTCATCAGTGAATACGGTGAATCCGTTATTCTCAGATCGCCAATTCTCAAGTTCGGTGCGCAGATAGAAGTGGCTCACTAGAGCTCTATTCTCAATGTCGTGGTTACGGCGAACAGGATTGTTCACCGTATACACGGCCTCGAAACAAGCGCCCAGCAAATCCACTTTCTCCTGTGGGTCCTCGACCACGAAAAAATCGTCGTTTGAAGCGACACTTTCTGGACTTATTCCAGCAGTCAGTACTGTCTGTCTGTTCTCTGCTGTCTGGGAGATTCGAACACAAGGAATATCATTGTGATCTTTCCTCCTGAACAACTTATTTATCTGTGACGCACACAGGACAATTATAACAACTATGTACACCAAAAAGAGAATTTCTACCTGGTAGTCCAATGGACCATTACCGAGTCTAAGTTGTCAAGGATTTGGAGTTTTTAGGCTTTGCCACACCCATTCTATACAGTAAACGAAGCCTTCTCTTTGGTACAATTGTACGCCTTATGTTTAAAATGAGTGTTTTGTTTGTACCCATTATAGAAACGTACATAAGCCCTAATCTACATGCCGATAATTGGTCTCAGATCGAGCATTTGACTGAAGTGTGGATGGAACCTATTCACTTGAGCTCCGTATACACTGATGGGGCAACAAAAGCCGACCTTCCTTGTATTCACAACATTTAATTTACCATTTTTGCTGACACAGTGACACTCTTGACAACATGGGTTCTTCCAAATCGCCATTTGCTATATCCTTTTGGGTCCTTTTCCAGCTCAATTACAATGTAACAACTGCCATTTCACATATCGTTTTTATTTTGTTTTTAGGAATTCACTTGTGACGTCTCAGTTGAGGGTGGAAAATCATCACAACCACTTCAGTTTTCCTTTACCTTCTACGACCTGGACGGTCATCATGGGAAAATCACCAAGGACGATATCGTTGGCATTGTCTATACGATTTACGAATCCATTGGCAAATCGGTTGTGGTGCCGCATTGTGGTAGTAAAACGATAAATGTTCGTCTCACTGTCTCACCGGAGGGTAAATCAAAAGCAGCAGCAGCCGCTGCTGCCGCCGCCGCCGCCGCTGCTGCTGCTTCAGCGGGTTCAAAGTTCAAAAAGGCAGTTGGGCATTCGACCAGGGATGGCAGTCAACAAACAACTCGCGGTGGTCACTCAAGGCGACAGCATCGATATAGGCCAAGAAAGCTGGTCAAAACCGATGATGAGGATGACGATAGTACAAGCGAAAAGGAAGCGGTCAAAAAGTCCTTTAGTTCTAGCAAAGCCAAGTGCTGTCAGCAGCAGCAACAGCAGCCTAAACCCCCTCCAGCAGTTGAAATAGAAACCAATTTGGTGGACGTGAATTGTGGTGGACACGACAATATCTATGAAAATATGACGAATCTCAAGGAACAGTGCAAGGGCTGTCTGACACAACAGCAAAAGTCCGAACTGTACTTAAAGCAGGCTTCGACGCGGGTGAAGATGCTGCGCAAAGCTCGAAAACAAAAGGTAAATATCCTGATTTGTGTTGTTTTTATTGTTGTGGAAATTCGTTTGAATTTGGTTTTCCTTTTTGTTGCACCTTTTTTTTTTTTTTTTCTGTTTTTTTTTTTATTATTTTATTTATTTTTTGTTTATTTTTGTTTGTACTTTTTTCGTATTATTTAGTACCAGGACCACTGTCATGAATCCCGTCAAAGAAGTCTTTCTGTTGGAAATGAATCGTGTTGGAAAATTCGAGCAAAGAATTCTGTTAAAACACTGTCACACCAGCAACAACAACTACAACAACAGCTACAAGAACATAACTCACAACAACATCAAACAAACAACACACATACAAGTCTTCCCGATCAGGATGTTGTTGATGGCATTGGGGTGGTGATTGGTAGTACAACTGGTGGTCATAATGCTCAGACTCAGATTAATAATACATCAAACGAAGCAACAGCAGAGTGCTGGAATAATGCATTGAATCGTAATGATTTGATTGATATCATTCGAGAGAGTATGGAGAAGAATCGACTGTGTTTTCAATCGAATGGGTAAGGATATACATACATACATATATACGTATTGGATGCAGATGATATCCTTTGACATCTATATTTCCTTTTACTGTGTTTTTTTTGTTTCCCTTTTTTTTATTACCATTTGATTTGGTTTCTGTCTATGTTTGGTTTGGCGTGTTTAGAGTATTTGCTTTGCATTCGAAACAGAAATACATAGCTCATGTTGGCGTTTGAGAAGTTCCTTGAAGATGATTAATTTATTGGAACGATATGTTGAGTGGCGCCCAACATAAGCGAATAGTCATTCATATTAATGGTTTTTGCGATCCTTTTATATCCACATAGACTGAGGGTAGTTGTACTGACGTTTCTGCGTCGTTTTAAGTGGCGCCCAGCGGAAGGACCATTGTACTTGTTAAATGTTTTTGTAGCGGTAGCTCCTATTCCATCTTGTCAATGTTTATTGATGTTGAGCTGGTGAATCCCCCAGACGGGCCGACCAGTTAAAACGGAGGGTTACGATCAATTTTATTCTGATCGTAACCTCGCCGTAAAGGAAAAGAAGAAGCTTCTTTTCCTTCTAATAAGCTCAGTCGATGACCACATGAGCACTAATGGCTTTGTGAGTAGCATATGAGATATGATGCGAGTTTCAATTCCAATGCATTTTTTGTCCCCAGCTAAGTAAGGTTAGGTTGAGGTGGCTGTCAGTAAAGCCAACACTCTTAGACCAATGTTAGGTCGATTTGATACCACACGGATCTAGGGGTTTCTTTCACTACTTGTAAAACCAGTTGGATCTTCTTATGAAGCGCGATAGACTTCTTACGTCAGTATTAGCCAAGTCACTTAGATCATTGAGCAAGAAGTCTCCTAGATAGAGATTTTTTTTATAGGAGAGAGTAGGGTATGTACTAAGAAGGTGAAGTTTAGTCTCTTCCTCCTCCTCCTCCTCCTCCTCCTCCTCCTCCTCCTCCTCCTCCTCCTCCTCCTCCATGCGACTTATACAGAGGTCGTTTGAATACACGCCATGCCTTTATGCGTGCCTGTCTATAAGACAGTGGCCTATAATGACACCTATAGTGGAGCTAATATGCAGTCGGTTTAGTGGGATTAGACACATAGAGCGTCGCAGTTCCAGCTTTGGCCAAATATGATTACTACTTGCATTAGGTACTACTTGTAAACCTAAGGTTTGTTGTCTCGATTGCGAATAGCTTGAACAAAAAGATTGCATGTACCGATTGGTATACATATACATAGAGAACCCTTGTCAGTTAAAAGAGGTAATGCGGTTCCTTTTTTGGCGAGGTCATCTGCATTACAGTTTCCTGGAATGTCTTTATACCCCGGCAACCAACAGATGTGAATGTTAAACTGCTCCGCCATCTCCCTAAGAGACCAGCGGCAATCTACGGCTGCGATGGAATTCGAAGAGACCGAGTCCAAGGACTTAATCGCGGCTTGACTATTTAAGAAGGGACGGATGTTCTATGTGGATATCTCATTTCTCTTTAGCCACGACAAGGCTTCTCTTTCATCGCCAGCATTTCCGCCTGGAACACGCTACAATTATTTGGAAGACGGGAAGACAGACTAAGATTTAGCCCTTCTGAGAAAACGCCTCTACCTACCCCATCACTTGTTTTTGATCCATCGTTGTAGAAGTGGATCGATTTATATTCCGCAAATGCATCGTCATCCCAGAATGATCTGGAAGGAATAGTGATTTAGAAGCTCGTTCTGAACTGTTATTGGGGTATGGTGTAGTCTATGTTTCTTGGTAGAGACTCAAATGAGTCCAGAAGGGTGGTCAATTTTCTTATTGGCCCACTGTTAGGTAGCTTTTAAGCGGACATCGGAAGAGGCCGCTGTTTGCCTGCTAAAAATATCAAGGGGTATCAGATGTAACACAATGTCTAGTGCTGCTGAGGGGTTGGTTCGGTTAATTGTCTCCAATTAACCGCAAGTGCTTCTTTGAAACCTTTTTAGGTTAGCTGCCTAAACCGGATGATCTTAATTCTTGCAAATGTTGTCATCCTTACCCATGGTATGGTCCTATTTATTTCATTTACGAGTTAATTGAACTTTTACATGCTCGGTCTATTGGGAATAATAATGTCCAACAAAATACGCTTGATCTGCGTAGCATGCACAACTTTAAGACGCGTATCTACAACCAATTGAAAGTTCCTCAACGAAATGAGAAAAGCTGTGTTTGTATTCATAAATTTAACCACTCTTTATCCCTACGATATAAACGGCGCTAGACGATTATAGAGTAGAGGTGGTAGGAAGAAACCCGGATCATCGCCTCCACAAGCACACTTAGCTTAAAGCTCAGCCATTATCCCGCAAATTGTTATCAAAGCAGCTAATTCTTTGGATAGAACCTACCTAGGTAACGATGACTTGTTCTGACTAGGCAGTTGCACTCGGATAGTGCTCCACCGTTTCTTGGCCATAGGGTGTTTTTTTTTTGTTGACAAGGCAGTGCCTGATCAGGAAATAAGTGACGTGTCAAATATGACTCCTATTGCATTGCAGGATTTGTTTCGATGTTTTACGGAAAGTTCTTGGCAGTCTTTAATATTATTTTTAATAGGAGTAAATGTAGAATAGATACTGCTGTAGATACTGCTGTATATCCCAACGACAGAAGGATTTACATTTTTATCTAACTAATGAGACTATTTGAGTTGTATTTGTATATGACATGGTCATGAATGACACGGAGCGAATAAGTATTTTTTATTAAACGCATTTTAATTTATAATATTACTGACTAGTGGCAAATCGTTCACCCTCTCTGCCTTCTCATTCTGTCCAACGAATGGTTAGCAAATGCGGAATAAATTGGAGAAATAGAAAGGAACAGATTGAACTGCATAAAAAGTCGTAGGCGCTTCGAAAAATGATGTCATGTTCATTAAAAGTCGATAAACAACCAAACCCCATTTTAAGACTTGTGGTTTCAGTGGCACAGTGCGTGGGTGCTTGCCTGAGAAGAGGCTGGTCTATGTTCGAATTCCAGTGGAGGAAAAGGGTTTTTCGAAAATAATGAATGAAAAACAGGCCAGCACCTCAGGAAGAAGGATATGGTTACTTATTATTGTGAATTGTTTTTCAAACAAAATGTTGTCGTTCATTGAGATGAATTATGCTCCAGGTTCTGATTTTAATTTTCCCGCTTTTCGTACATATATGTTCAATTTTTGTTTCAAAGCGCACCCTTTTGTGCGTAATCCAATTTATTCTCTGCACATTAATGTGCGTTAAGGCCTTAGCCTAATTTTTATCATTTATCCTGTTGATTTTTCGAGAATAAACTCTTACTTACATAGGCTCCGCACAAGTGTGTGAGTGTGGAATTTAATCTGTTTTCTTTGATAATCTTAAATGACTTAAATTCATCTTGTGCTAATCAGTTTCTCTTCTGCAAAGCTTCCAAACGCCATTGCATGCATTATCTTTTCGTTCGCTTTTAACTTCAAACTGTTGAGTTTATTTCTTTATTTGATTTGTTCTTAGCTTTCCCTTCTTGCGCTTGTTTACTCTTCTTCCTTTACTGCGCCGCTTGCAAGCCCTTAAACTAATCTCTCCTATTTATTTTTCATTTTAGAAAACCCCAAGCAAATGTCAGCCCCATCCGCCATCGTCAGCGTTCAAATACGGTTTCGAAAATTCCTACCAGCACGACCAACAACATCAGCAGCAGCAGCATCAACAACAACAACAACAGCTCCACATCCACCAACAACAATTTCGATCATACAGCCATCACGCATCATCATCCACAGCAGCAGCACGACGGAAACAACAGCCACAGTCACCACCATCTTCAACCGCACATTCCTATCTACCATCAGCAAATGGCCATTAATCCGGCCGTTTTGGCCGCCCAGAATGGCATCGTTCACAGTAAAATTAACCTCTGTGGCTATGATTCATTTTTACATGCGACAATATGTGGTGGCAGAACTAGCCATTCCCCACCGGCAGCCGGGAATGTCCATCCACAACCCGTGGCCACAGTCCAACCAATTATGACCAGCTCACCGAAAATCTACGTCAATAATCAAATTAAGACCAGTAAGATACTCCGCAACGGAGGTTATCACAGTCAGCTAAGTTCACCACAGTTTCACGGATATCATCGTCTGTCATCGAACAGTCATAGTGCGGCAAAGCTCAATATCTCCCTACTGAACGCCCTGAGCCCAAATCTGACAAGCCAGGAGAAGTTCCACCAGACAATCGAGCACGTCGAAAACTGGCTGACAGAACGTGACCGAAAACTGTTAAAAAACGCGGCCGCTAGCGTCGATGAGAAATGCAAGAAGGACGTCAAGAACTATGATAATTTGTTATTCGCCAAGTTGGCAGAGAAACTGCAACAACAACAACAGCAACAGGAATCAGCACCAGGACGTAGCGGCAGTGGAAACAAAGAGAACATCCGCCGGATGCACAATTCACAGAATCAAAATTTGAAAATGCATCATCATCGTCGCAGTCAACAGCAACAACAACCGTCATCAAAAGTGGCGCCAGGCACCGCTCAGACAAGCACCAGCGGAAGTAGCGGTAGCAACTCGGAAAAGTTGTTAGATAGCACCAAGTATGTGACGTTAATTCCAATAAATGGAGATCCTCTAGAATGCGAGAATTTGCTACATCTTACATCCGATGAGGAATCTACCACGGTGCCACGTACCCCATCCCCACCAAATGTCGCTACAGTGGGTGGTGGAGGTGGTGCTGAAGAAGGTCGCAGTACAAAAAGCTCGTCGTCGTTAATACACAGATACGTCCATGAACACATTCATCATCATTATCATCATTTCGAGGATAAGAATGAGTAAATCAAAAGAAATTGAGAGTGTTGAAAGTTGATGGAAAACTAAAATTATTTATTTTGACAGTTTTAAAGTTAAGTTTGACAGTTATGTGGCAAGGTCGTGGCTTGTGGTGGGAATAAACGGGTATTTGCATGCCTTTTGTAATGTGTTGTGTATGAATGTGCTTTTTGTAAAGTGGCTTTTGGGAAGGTATTTTTCAACAGTTGTTTGACATGTGTCAGATTTTTCTTTGGTTAAGTAGATATACCTGTGTTTAATTAACGAATACTAGATCAGAACAAAATAGCACAAGTGAGTAAAAACTGTCAGATCAAGTCAGAACAAAAAAGTACAGCTTCCGAGTCGTATACTCTCCTCACAGCTGTGAAATTTCAAAAAGATAATCGCCACTGTTTTCTAGCGTACTTCCGGTTTTGATTGAGCATTGTACATTCAACTTGTTCCATGTTCTCTTGATTTTTGTTTTATAAATATGCGAATATTTGTAATATTAAACTAAGAATTTCGATATCTCATGCCAAACAAATAAATCAGTTGCCAGTACAATATGAATTTTCAAATTTGTCACTTTTCACTGACTTGCTATTCCACAAAACTAGGTGCAGAAATGCTTCTGCTAAACTGATAGAACACTTTGGTTCAAGATTTTTACTCAAGGAACACAAAATCGTTCACTTGTCTGTTCAATTCAGGTGCATGCAATACACCTTGTAACAGGTTATCCAATTTGGTCCCGGAAAGTAAAATAAAAAAAAACGAAGAATTAAGATTTCGATAATTTGTTCTTTTTTTTCATTATTTATTGTTTGGATCTTGCCATTAAATGGGAAATACAACTGCTGAAAAGTTTGAGGATTGTTTGCGGAAGCCCCACAAAAAGTCCTACGGCATCTAATCACACGAACTCGGCGGTCAATTGGCATCAACAAATCTCAGAATTTCGCGGCCTGAGAACATTTCTCTCAATGAAGTAAAAATTGGTCGGGTTCTGCGGGTTGTGGCGCGCGACGGCCGCCTTGTTGGAAACGCATATCGCTCAGATCGAAGTCTTCAATTTAGCAAACCTTCAACTGAACAAATCACAAGTTGGATGACATTTAAGTTTGAGGGTTTTATTTTCCGAACCACAAAATGGAAAACCCTTATGTCATAAATATGATTTGTTTTTCGAACTGATTATTGAAAGGATTACATTTGATTTTTGGACGACAGAATGACAATCAAATACGCTTTTTATTCATGTTCTGGAAATTAATCACATCGCATTTCCAGGGATCAGTATTTCTTTAAAGTAAAAAGGAGGGTTCGTACTGCGCACTTTAGAAATCGGACAGCTCCAATTGTTAATAAGTGGACGAATTCTATACATCCCTGAATTTGTTCTTTTTTATTTTTGGCAAGTAAAATCCAAGAATCACCGTCACTAAAAATTAAACAACCTCCTATGAAGGAATTCGAAGAAGATTTCTTAAAAATATCTTTCCCATTTTGCCCCAAAATCAAATTTAAAAAAAGAGGCTTTGACATTTTTCTTTTAATTGACTTGAGTTTGGACTCTTTGGGGGTACTAAAAAAAATGTATTCGAGAAGTAGTCACCTTTCTCCAGTTAAATAAGTCATAATAAGGTGGTGGGAATGTTTGGACAAAACATAAGGCCAATGTTTCCATTGCGCCAAAAAAATTGTTGTTTAAAACATTCAAGTATATTAGTTTTCCATCAAATGACGGACTATTGCAAAAACAAAATTGCACCTGTCACTCACTGAAAATTATATCTGAATTGAATTGACCTTAATGAGAAGTGGCAGTTGCCTATCGTAGAAAACGACGTATCTGAGATTAGGTCCGTTCGCGTACTTTAGGTGTAGAAAAATTAAAACTGTCAAATCTCTAAAATCGAGAGAGAATCCTCTCATTTCAAAGAAAAGTACGCGAACGCTTTTGTGTAAAAAGATGAAAAACGTCTAAGTTTGGCTTGAAAAGAAGCAACCGCTGTTTTTTTTTCTGGCATACTCATAGGATTTCATCATTTGACAGTTTTCATTTCTTTACCAGTTGAAATTCTGTGTGAAGAAAAATGAACGAAATTAAATTTTTTTTTCGTTCATCTTTTTACCATTTTTTCTGTACGCGAACCTACCTTGAATTGAATTGAATCGCCCTTAATGAGAATTAGCAGTTGCCTATCGTAGAAAACGACGTATCTGAGATAATCCCCACTTACGCGTTTCACTTTCCATATGCATTGTAGAAAACGCCATAAAAACTGTTACCGATTTTAGTCAACAACTTTGCACTTTTGTCACATTTCAGTGCAATGCTGTTATAGATTTTTGAGTTGAATGTGAGAAACAGAGAGAACATAACACAAATCAACCAACCACCATCTGATTTAATTTCGCAGCACTTAGTATTACTTAGTATTGCTCGGCGTGTATTTTTCCTCCTTGTTGCTTTGAATAGAAGTGTTAACTCTTAATGCAAATACATTCAATTAAATAAATTTTCAGTTGCCTTTTTCATAAATAAACGACGATTTAAAGAACAAAAAACTCCAAACGCATCGATTTCGCGGCGTATGAGAAAAACGTATTTTTTTTATATGAAATACGATCCGCTCATATTCTACGATGCAGTTAAACACATTCACATTATCGACAGGTGAATCTTCCACTTCAAAAGCATTCTACAATGCCAATTTGAGTGGTGCACTCCCCGCCGGCCGGCGTTTTGATTTTAGGGGTTGCTGCCAAAATTAGACTTCAAAAAGTGACCTTTTTGTATATTAATAGAATCTTTTAATTTTAAAACCGACACATGCCAAAAAACCACCATTGTTTGCAGAAAATTTCCTCAAAATGTACGCAAATGTTTAGATGGCGCTAGTTGCATTATTTTTTTTTTAAGAACCTAATTAAATAATTTATTTATATATTTAATTTTTTTAATAATAAACGTTTCATACCTCTTTTTGTATTTTTAAACATTTTTATTTAATTTTTTCTTAAATATTGATAAATAATACTCTTTGGATTTTTTCTGTTAAATTAAAAAAAATATTATATAAAAAATACTTATTGAATGAATGCTTTTTTATACCAATTTAAATGCTTGATAACAAATTAAGATTTAGAATTAAAATACCGCTCAATGTTAATAATGATGCATATCGAATTGATCTGCCAAGAAAAAAAAAACAACAAAAAGAAAAACACACATAATTAAGAACAAAAGAAAATTAGTTGTTGCCTTCCGCACAAGAGTATAGAATTTATTTCTTAAACAAAAGAATCTTCCTACTTTATTTGGTATAGAACAAAATAAAAAATTCGCAAACAACTTTACGCAAAATAAATAAAATAAAATTATAAAATGTTAAATATAAAAATAAATGAAACAGAAAATATTAAAAAATGTTGTGAATAAGAAATTTATATATATACATAAATAGATATTTAATGTAAATTATATGTAGAAAATTTTATTTCATTACAAAATACAAATTAAATTAATTTTTTTTCTTATAAGACAACACTGACTCAATTTTTGTAATTAATGAAAAAAAAAACATTCATATTTTTACTGCAGTTCTTGTATTTTGTAATATTTAATTATTTTCTTTTTTTAACAAGAATACTATTACAATACTTGACTATACTTTGCTATAAATCTGAAATAGTTAATTAATAATTTTGTGTTTTAAATAAAAGACTGATTTCCAATTTACCAATTTAAATATTTGGTGGTTTTATTTTTTGCGGATGAAAAAAGGTACAGGCAAGGACAGCTACCCATATCCTTCAACTAACACTGCTGGATGATTGGTATAGGTACTCACAAGTATCGCCCTAACCAAAATATTCTTTGGTAATTAAATTACACATTATGGACAACTTAAATCGTTGAAGACGCTTGCGATTCAACCCGACATGAACTGACTGCTTGTCTACTTTTGGCAGCATTATTTGATTCACCAAGAGCAGTCAGAGAATGCGTACAACATTAGGTCCGTTCGCGTACTTTATGTGTAGAAAAATGAAAACTGTCAAATCTTCAAAATCGAGAGAGAATCCTCTCATTTCAAAGAAAAGTACGCGAACGCTTTTGTGTAAAAAGATGAAAAACGTCAAAGTTTGGCTTGAAAAGAAGCAACCGCTGTTTTTTTTTTGCTGGCAAACTCATAGGATTTCATCATTTGACAGTTTTCATTTTTTTAGCAGCTGAAATTCTGTGTGAAGAAAAATGAACGAAATTACATTTTTTTTCGTTCATCTTTTTACCATTTTCTCTGTACGCCAACGCGTTTGTGTAGTTTTGCACGAACGTTTATATAAATTTACGTTTGCATATTAGTTCGCGAAAGGACCTTTTATTTAAATAGAATCAGAATTCGCTTGAATTATGTTGCACTTAGGCAGAAAGATCAATATTTAGGAGACAACATCATTGTTCGGAATACCTCCAAAAACGATTTTTATAGACTGTTTCTGACAACAATCTAATTACGAGTAATTGGACATACAGCTGGGAGTAAAAAATTTCAGTACAATACAAAATAGAATAATAAGAATCAATTAGTGATATTTGAGGCGCTCAGCGCCAAAACGGCATAACCCTCATTTTCACAAAAAATGAGCTGACAACGCAGATCGAAGCAAAATTTCGAACTCTATATACACAAAAATGTTCATAGCTGTATATGGAACCGTGTTGAATTTATTGTCCAAAGTCTGTTTTTGCCATATGCGAATTTCGAAAAATCTGAGAAGCCAAAACGGCCTAAGTTGCTTAGGCCATTTGGAAATTTAGAACAGAAAAAATGCGTGTGGATTAGGCCAAAAATTCATCTGGACTTTTTTGATGTGAAAACGAAAATTAAAAAGTGCACATTAGAGTTGTTCAAAGTACCTACCTCTTATATTTTTTACATCCATAGTATCTGTGAGTGTAATGGTGTGAGTACTTGTCAATGAGATTTTAGAAATAAAAACCCAAAATAGGCCCTAATTTTTTCATTGATGAAAACAAACACTTAACGCTTTCATACCTGTGGGGTAAACAAAACGCCTCTAAATTTAAAACAACCGCAAATACCAATATGATGGTCGTTTAACACGTGCTCTTAATCATAAAAAACCGGAAAGTGTCACAACGACACCAACACGGGACCAAAGAGGAAGACATCCACCTTATAACAAAACTTCTGCAGAATGTACTGATGTGGTGAAAAAATTTATTGATCAATTTCCCAGGCCTACAGCTGCCACTACTCCAGAAATAAAAACATTCAGAGAGAATTTTTGGTTCCAAGCTTAAACATAACGATTATGTACCACCTCTATCGTGGATCGGTGGAGGAAGATAAAGTTGTTTCAAAGTTTGTGTTTACAAATTTTTTTTCACAAAACTTTAATCTACATTTCCGAGCTCCAATTTCTGACAGTTGCAAGAAATGTGACTCGTTCAAAGTGAAGATAGAAGCAGCGAATGATCCTTCGGAAAAGGAGAGGCAACTGAACGAGACTTACATCAACGGAAAGCCGAGTCAGCAAGAACAGGGATGCAGCACGATGCAATGCTGAACAAGGATCGGTATGCGGTTATTGCATTCGATCTTATGAAAACTCTTCCAACACCAGTCATTTCCACAGGAATAGCTTACTATAAAAGACAGCTTTGGACATACTGTTTGCGTATTCATGACATGACAATAAACAAGTCATTCATGTATAATTGTATACCTGGAATATGCATTATGCATTATATCAAAGCCAATGTCAAGTGTAAGAAGCTGATAATGTATAGTACCCATGCGGAGGACAAAATCGGAATATTAGAATGATCACCATTTGCACATACATTGTCAACAATTCAACCTTCCAAGTGGAGCACAATTGACCACAAGTTTTTAGTATCTGCTCACTCATTTGTGACATGCGATCAAGATTTTTGGCTTATTGAAAAGGAAAAGCGCTTCTATAAAGACATTTTTACTCCTGATGATTGGGACCGTGTAATCCTCAACGCAAAAAAAAGAAACCATTTCAACTTGTTAAGATGACTGCAGAGGATATGAAAAGCATCAGATTAATAGAACAGCTTGTCACCAACAGAAAAATTTCTACAGACAAAAAATCCAAAGTAGAATGGTTAAAAATACAGTGGCTCCGATTCGAAAAAGAAAAACCTTTCATTGTTTAATTCAAATACTCCAACAACGAAGATGTATTTTTTCAAGAGGTAGATATTTCAAAGAGGAAGTCCAGCAAATTCGTGGATGTATAACTGGAGTCACTATATCCTGGAGGAAGATATTTTGGAAAGTTTACATAAAACCAAAACGACCTATCCCACAGTTTATAGCGAACTCAGTATTTGTACCTGATGCCAAAACGACCTAAGTCACATCCCATTTTCTTTATTTATCGTTTAAAACAGCCTTTGTGATATTGAATAAAGAGCTTTTAGTAACTGTAACCAACAAATCTAGTTTATATTTATTTATTATTAATAAAAAAAATATTAAAAATATTTGAAAAATGTGTATTTCTTCAAAGTCATTTATCTCAGTTCAATTTTGTTGGGGTTAGGCCGTTTTGGCGCTGAGCGCCTCATTTATAAAATCATCATACCTCGACGAATAGATTTGCAATATGATTGATATCAGGGACATTGAGCAGGCCACTACATGACCTCAATCAAATTGCCCTGAAATATCCGCCAAGCTATTCATCTAGTTTGTTTAGAGTCGTAGTAATGCTGGAAGACCTATTTTAGTGGCATTTCGTCGTCGGCATATGGAGGTATGACATTTTGCATTATGTTCACGTTTGAGGGCTGGTTCATGAAAAGTTTTAATCCAATATGTTGCAGGAACACGATGGTATTGAGAGCATCCCCAAACCAAAACCATACTAGATATAGGTTTCTGTAGTGATTTTAGGATTACATTCTCAAATGGGTTGGATGTCCGACTCACATACTGTATGGATAGATTTCAGTATGATCCAGAAAAGCGTCGTGTCATCATTAAGGATGTAGCCGAGACCACCTTAGGTTACCAGCCAACCCACAGAAAGGATGCACATTTAAAAACGCTGCAGCGTAAAACAAAGGGCAGCGAGGGAAGAGAATCAAGCCAAGAGAAGGGAGAAGAAGAAGACCCTGCGTTAAGAAGAGGACGTACGCAGTCTCCCAGCTCAAGGAAATCAAAGAGTCTCGAGATCGAAACAACATCCGGGGATTTGACAAGAAAGCGAAGCAACTGGCTGCTGGCTTTAAGACCGGAACCCAGACACTTGCAACAGCGAAGGAAAGCTACTCACTGAAGCGCAGGGAATAAATTGGAATCATGTAGAGAGAGTGATAGGGCAAGAAGAGAACCCACGTCCTGTCAATGAAGAACAGATTTCACCACCCAGTATAGAAGACATTGGCTTAGCTATAAGAAAGCTAGAGAATAATAAGGCCGGCAGCTCTGATGGCTTACCAGCGGAGCTATTCAAATACGGAGGTTGTAGCAAAGAGGGGTGGGGTGGGAGATAGCAAATTTAAAAATAAATTAAACCTATACGAAATTAGGAAGCTAAATAGTTCCAAGGCGTATACGTACTATAGACGTACGAAAAGGAAAAGTTAATCAAAATAGAAAGTAAAATAAAATGGTAGATGGGCGGATGCATGCGGGAAGCACGTCATGAAATCCAGCTGCTTCAGTGCCTGGGGGGGGGGGGGGTTCTGATCATGTCCGAACCATTCACATATTCCCCTTTTTCTACGATATTTCTGTAACGTGCATGGACAAAAAAAAATAGATATGCTGTTTTAACCGGGTTATGAATCTAAGCGTAGCTGTAATGACTTAGTTAGCCCTCCCTTCCAGGATAAACCATTTGCCCGATGCCTTCAAGCGTCTATCCCCATTACATAGATACCCTTACTCGCGACTCTGAACCGTCAAACGTCTACGCAGGCCCAGTATCGCACTTAAGTCATCATTGCAACTTCAATAACAAACTAGTTAACGACGTTTCATACATTGTTATACTTTATTTCAATATACCAAAAGTTCATAAATCCTTAATTCTTACTTTATAATCTAAGGTTTAGAAAGGCTATGAAATGTATATTTTTTCCCAACTAACGTATACGACAAGGTATTTTCATAATACGATGTGCTTTATTCACAATATCCACACAAAAAAAAGGTATTTACTTAGGATTTAACGCGTAACCGTCAACCCGATATGTTACTATTCGCGGTTTGGAATATGTTTTTTTTTCTTTTATATACATCTGTAGAATAAGCAAAAAATGGATTCGAACTTACCACGAAGATATCTCGAAGAAGGGCCCTCCGCCGAGAGGTGAGTTATCCAGAGTTAATTACCTAAAAAACACACTCCTCTCCACTAGGTAACGATAAGACATACTACGGATAGGAAGGAATATACTAAAATATATCGGTATATACGACGCGACGGCCCGATTCCCTTTTACACAGATTCACCGCGATACCTTAAGCCACCTTTTCCTTTTTCGCCCGGATTTATGAACTATGTATTGACAAACTATTTAACTATTTACACTATGAGCTAATTTACAATACGTAAATTGATGAATCCATTGAAAGCAAGAACCGGACACACAACTAAGTCATCCGTTTCCAATGTACAAAAAAAAATTTAAACGGTTACGATTACGTTAATATTCGCGAGAACCGATTTCTTTTGCTTTTTCTTTTCTCATTTTAATTTAATTTCTTTTTCTAGGATTGTTTTTTTTTTATATTACCCGAAGCACTGGTATCCTTCTTGCTGAGAGGTAATCGGGACTCCGGTAGAAAATCCGCCAGCAGCCTTACGATTTTCTCTGGTTGATTTCTGGGGAAATCTGGGACCACGCCCAAGCCCAGGTATTCCTTCCTGGTTGCTCTGTTCTTGGATCGATCTTATTCCCACGGTAGTCCCCTGTAAACGTACACATGATGATGTTTTTTTTTTCTGTATACCGAAATAAATTAGCGAGTCTCTTACCGACGATCTGGGGGAGGTTTAAGTTTTACTTCTTTTTTTTCCCACGGACAGGATAATTACGATCTCCAGGGATCAAATTCTACAGCCTCCGACTGTCCTCTAAGAATAGCAGCTCGCGCAAGTTACTTGTAACGGGCACTTAAAAAAAGTACTTTGGTAGTTTAAATAAAAACAAAAAAAAAAACGATTGATTTCGTGTATGGTCAACAGTGTCGCACTTTTGCTTCGCCACCTTCCTTGCACTTTGTGAGAGCCACACTGGCTAAGTGAACGGTTCGCTTATGTGTTTTTCGAAGATGAGATCATCGCCCGATAGAACGGTAAGCAGAATCGTACCATGGGTACCGCTTTCGGATGATCAGCGATATTCTGTGGTATATGGGTGTACCAGGTATATAAGCATAAGCATATCTGCCTACAGTGTGGCATGCAAGAAAATATTTAAGCTTGATAATTTTTTTTTCTTTTAACCTTTTATTTTCATTTAGGTCCACAGTACAAGGTGATGTGTTGGCTGGGTGCATGCAACAAATCATCAACCAAGTATGGGTGGAAGTAGTATAAAAGTATGCGATCCTTTGTCTTGCAAGAATTATAGAAGCATATTTCTGCTAAATGTCGCATATAAGATCCTATCCAACGTACTGTGTGAACGTCTGAGTTCTGAAGCCGTTCTGCAACACACTAATCGGCGGCACATACCAGTGTGGCTTCTAGTGTTGCTTCCGGATCGACAATAGACCAAAGCTTTACACTAATCCTGGAAAAGACCCATGACTTTCATGTCGAGACCCACCACCTTTTCATCGATTTTAAAGCCGCATATGATAGAATTCATCGTCAGGCGCTCTACGTGGCGATGACCGAATTCGGGATCCCGGGAAAACTGATCCAGTTGTGTCGCGTGACACTTTGAAACACGCGGTGTAATGTGCAGTATGGAAGGAGCTCTCCGAATTATTCCAAATTTCTACCGGATTTCGGCAAGAAGATGCGCTATTATGTGACTTCTTCAATCTTGCTCTGGAGAAAATAGTGCGTCGGGCTGGCACTATCTTCAATAGATCTGTTCAACTACTGGGGTATGCGGAAGATATCCACATCGTCGGCCCTTCCCAGCGTGCTTTCACGGCGATTGGAGAACAGGCGAAATTGGTTGGTCTTGAAGTAAATGAAGTGCATGCTATCAATAAACAAACAAGCATCTGTCCACCGCCTAGGACAAAACTTCACTATGGAATGCAATAACTTCCAGGTAGTTATGGAGTTCAACTACATACTCGTACATACATATTACATACATATTAGGCCTTAACGGCCCATACAGGGCCTAGAACCTAGCTTCTCCAACCACTTTCTTGTTAAGTGGAATTGACCTACAGTTTTAAGTCGAATCCGAACGGCAAATTTGACAAGCTTGTCATGACAATTTGATACTCTTGGATGTTTGTCAGACGTTCGCAAGAGGTGCCAACAACACGCGGTATTCCCAAGTGGGCCCCCATCTAAGTGCACCGAGAACCGATTGATTCGACGTGGCAAGATCGTTGGAGTTCAACTACCTAGGAGCGAACCCCAGCTCCATTATTGATACCTAAGTGGAGATCCGGCTGAGAATTACCTTAGGAAACCGCTGCTACTTCGGTTTAGGGTCACAAATGGGTTCAAAACTCCTTACTTAAAGGACAAAATGCATGCCCTAGGAGGAGAAGATACAACCGCGAACTCTGTGAGCTGTTCCAAGATGTTGTAGAAGTCCAAAAAGCTACGCTAAGCTAAGTCTACGTTGCCACGTTATATATTTATATAATTTCCATTGATTTCGTCAATTAAAGGTATTTTTTATCAATTCTGGACGTGTCAGTGGACGGATTTTAAAAATTCTTGCAGTTGATCATTTCGGACCCCTAGAAAGTATATGTTCCGAATTTTAGGGCCTAAAACTTGACGACGGACGGATGGACAGGATATGGCTAGATCGACATAACTTTCGATGTTAATCAAAATAATATAGTAAGGGTATTCATGCATCGTCGAAAGTTTACCATCTTCGTAAAAGTGTAAGTTTACGACGAAAGATTCAAAAACTGCTTGGGTAAATGATGGTAAATCAATCAGCTGTTGGATACGCGTGTTGCGTAGTGTGACACAGGGTGCATTCAGTATGGCACAGCCTACCTGCAGCTCAACCGCTGATTGGTTGAAAGAGTCATACAAAGTTTGACAGTTCATTTACCAAAAGTTTGAAAGTTTTCGACGTGTTCGAAGGTTTTACGACGTTGCAAGAATACCCATAGTTACTTTTAGGGGTCTACAAGCAATATGTATGTTACAAGCTATGAGTCAACATTTTAATACCGAATAGGGAAGAAGCGAAACTTTTTCTGTTAGCGGCAATCAAGCACTTACATGTTTGGTACTTTGGCGCCCTACTAGAAATATGTGTTAGGCACAGACCATGAAATGAAAACAACCGAAATCTGATGCTCACATAGGTATGCATTTTTAAATCGTAGTTTAGTTACAGAAAAATATGAAAAAAAATTCGGTGGCAAGTTAGCCAATGTGACCTATGATGTAAGCTCTAAGTCTCCACACATTTTTTTTTAAAGTGCGGAGTAAGGCTTGACACTGCCACTCTTATTTCTTGCGCCACATTATTCTTTGAGCGATATTTGCTCTATATTACCACTTCAGCTGAAAATCCGACTTCGCATAAATAGGATGTTGCAAAGGGAGTGAAAATCCTTACATAGCTTGAATCCAGAAACAATACGTGGTTTTTAAGGACATCTTGGAACAGTAACCTTTCTTAGGGTTCCAAGGACCTCTTGGTAGAAATAAATATAAATAGAAACACTGCGCAATTTCTGAGGACATTTTGGATTATCTCATTTTAACGACATTTTGTAGGGTTCCAAAAACCTTTTGGTAATATAGCCTCGAAAACATATATAGGTACCTACTGCGAGGGTTCTAAAGACTTTTCAGAAAAATTCCTTTTTATCTGTTTTTAAGGACCTTTTATTGACTTCCGAGGAAATCTTGGTAAAATAACATCGAGCAGAAAAATATTGGGTGGTTTCTAAGGACATTATGGAAAAATATATTTTTTTTTGGTTTTGGGACCTTTTTATAGGTGACATCGTTGTTAAGGAACCTTGAAGACAGAAATACTGTGAGGTTTCTAAAGTTATTTCGGAAAAAATAATCATTTTTTTCTGGTTTTAAGGACCTTTTTTCCTTTTTTCAGGTTCTGGGGGCCTCCTGGTAAGATAACTTTAAACACAGAGATACTGCGCGGCTTCTAAGGACATTTTTTGAAAAATATCCCCTCTTCGGGATTTGAGAACCATTTTTTGGGGTTCCAAGCACCGCTTGTTATATAATCTTGAACTCAGAAATACTGTGCGGTTTCTTAAGACACTTTGGAAAAAATTTCACTTTTTCTGGTTTGAAGGACCTTTTTTAACATTCCAAAGAACTCTTGGTAAGATAACTTCGAACAAAGAAATATATATAATAAAGTACCCTTTTTTCTGTTTTTAGGGAATTTTTTTAGTATTCCAAGGACATCTTGGTAAAATAACCTCCAAAATACGGAAAAAATACGTTTTCTCGTTTTAATAACCTTTTTTAGGGTTCCAAGGACCTCTTGGCAAAATAGCCTTGAACACAGAAATACCACGCGGTTTCTTACGAGATTTTGAAAATAAAATATATTTTTTTCGGGTTTTGAAGACCTTATTTAGGATTCCAAGGACCTCTTGATTTAATTACAATGAGCACAGAAATAATGCACATTTTTCTGTTTAAAATGACCTTTTTCGGTTTGCAAGGACCTCTTGGTAGTAACTATATTTCATTTCCGCTTGTCGCAGTTTGTCGGAATTCGGAATCGCTTCATCGTTATTTGTCGGATTTCGCAAACCAATTGCTTCCGTTATTGAACAGTTGGGTTCCGAAATCCGATAAATTACGGAGTGGGTTCCGATATCCGATCGATTCCGTCACCCCTTAATAGCCGCTATCATTATGTCCACCAAATTGATAATGCTGTGCCCAGGGCCGGCTCCAGCCAAACAAGCGCCCTGTGCAAGATTTACAGAAAGCGCCCTGTTTTGAATTATATTCTCCTTGAAGTTGCAATATTGCAAGTGATGTGAGTTAATGTGCAAAAATTCAGCACAGGTGTGATGGATGTTGCTATTTTCGGGTGTTTCAAATGCAAATGGCAGTATCCGAGCAAGGTAAAATTAATTTTTCTTACTCCTAGCAATGCGCCTGGAATTTGGCGCCCTGTGCATTCGCACATCTTGCACATATGGTTGGGCTGGCCCTGGCTGTGCGTTTTAGGTATTAAGTGGTTTTCTAATAGATGGTCGATGTTTATTGTTAATAACTTTCAAATGATGAGAATTTTGAAATTTCTCGAATATTTAACGATAAACAATGTTTATTGGTTGATTCAAAAATGTGAAGACCCTTGTGTTAACTTTTATTTTCTCCAACTTCTACAACTACTGGACACCACAAATGAAGTCCAATTGATTTGGGTGCCTGGACACAGTGGATACGAAGGCAATGAAAAAGCAGACGAACTAGCCTCAACAGGATCCGCATCCCCATACATGATACCAAGACCATTCTGCGGGCTATCAATAAACACTAATAAAAGTTATGTTAAAGCTTGGCTCGATGAAAAGAAGCTTCTTTTTTTGAGGGAAACCGAAGGAAACAGGCAAGCAAAAAACTTTATGCCAAATAGTTCCCACAAAAAAACGAAACAACTACTACAACTAAGTAGAAGTCAGATGTGACCAGTCACAGGCTTCCTCACAGGGCACTGCCGTGTTAAAAAAACACCTGATGACTATGGGCATAGCACAAGATATACCTGCAGGTTGTGCAACGAGGACATGTAAACAGCAGAACATATATTATTTGAATGCAACTGTTTGATCAAACCGCGTCAACGTTACCTAGGTAGATTAGGTTAGGTTAGGCTTATGTGTGCAATTTAGGTCCATTGTGATACCAAGTATATATTATCTACCTCAACGCTGTAGATGAGACTGGCCAACGACACGCGGTTGCACTCAAACGGTCCTCCATCTACGTACTTACCGCGCCCACGCGTCGTTTAATTGCGGTGATCTGACGAGAACCTATTAACTCGACATGGTATGGTCGTTGGTTAAGACGAAGCTATGGTGGGTTCCGGGTCATGTCGGGGTGGAAGATAACGAAAAGGCCGACGAACTGGCCAGAAAAGGTTCGGAAACACCCTTCATAGGTCCCGAACCCTTCTGCTGGACTCCTAGATCAGCAGCAACGGCAGCAATAAAAAGCTGGGAACATAGCAAATGTGTCTATCTTTGGGAAAGCATCCCAGGTTTAAGACAGACCAAACGAGCCATTCGGCCTTTCAATCAAAATGCCAGCAAATGCCTAAACCTAAGCGAGCATGATATCAACAACTTAGTAGGTTACCTTACTGACCACCATGGTTTAAGATATCATCTACACAATATGAAAATAGTAGACTCTCCTGAGTGCCGACTCTGTCTTGAAGAGGACGAGTCAGCTGAACACATTTTATGTGAATGTCCGGCCCTAAACGGAATTAGAAAGAAGATCTTTTTCAGGGAACAAATGAGCCCCGAGGACATAAAGAATTCTTCTACTAGTAGAATTGTCCGCTTTACACGGAACGTGGAAACTCTACTAGTCTAGATTTTTCTGGCCAATACGGTACCAGGTCGAAGCGCCCCTTATTTAATCGCCTTGGCGAGCCAGAATCTTAATAAAATCTTAATGAAAAAAAATGGTCGTTGGTTGAACTTGCCTATGTAAGTTCAACCTTGAAGCAGACAGAACAGACATAGCTGCCAGCTCTCCCAAAGGATTAGCCACCTTTCTAAAAAACTGCGGCATCATGGACGAGCTCTAAATGGAGGATATCACAATAGGTCCACAAGCAGCCGCAGTGATCTGGACACTGTATACCACGTCCCCCCAAAAATCTAATCTAATCTAATCTGACCCTTGTTTTGGCCTTTCTAACTTCATATACTACTTTTCATGCTACTATCCAGTACTTTTAGCACTTATTTTTTTTCAACTTTGGTAGCAAAATAACGGCAGTATTTCATTATTTTTCATGCACAGACATGTTGAAATGGATAAAATATGAATGAAAATTATGGTTTATGGCGTATATAACAGTATATTACAACTCCACTCAATGCAGTTCTTTATTTTATTAATTTGATGCTAAAATGAGGGTAAATAAACGGAACCCACTTCCCAATTTGTCGGATTTCGGAGCCCAATTGCTTCGTCGCTGTTTGTCGAACTTCCGAACTTCCGCTGTCGCAATTTGTCCGATTTTCGAACCCACTTCCTTCCGTTATCGAAGTAAGATATCCCTATATTTTTAAACAAATGTCCAACACGCGTGTTTTCTGATTCCTCTAATTGATGTTGAAAAATACTTCAAAAGTGTTGAAACTAATCTCGAAGCTTTTTCTCTCATAAACGTTTTTGACTTTCTCATTTTCGAATGTAGACTCTTTGAGAGTGTACATTGTGCAAACCGAACGGTAAACACAATCGAAATTGTTTCTAAAATGAATTTTCTTAGATCTCTGTTCGGTCCTAGCATCATGAATCTCTTTTAGTTGTATCTTTACCGTCTTCGTCGATATATCTTAATTTACTAAAACTAGTCGTGCCAGTGCGTTTGATTACGCAAAGGGTTTTTTCACTTTTACAGTTTCAAGTAATATTCCCGATAAACAATTATGACAAACCCAACTCATTGTCCGGTTTGTGGTGTTGCTGCAAGTCTAAAATGTGCCGGATGTAAACGTGTAGTCTACTGTGGCAAGGATCATCAGAAAATTCACTGGAAAAAGAGTCATAAGGCCGAATGCAAGTGCTATGAGGTGATAAATTCAAATTCAATGCACTTACACGAGTGACAAACATTGTGCAAATATTTTATCAAAAATGTCAAGATTTTCATCGATATAAAGTGCATTGCCAAGTAGATGGCGCTGTTCTATTGATTTTTAATTTTTTTTACATGCTATTTGATGTGAAGTTTATTTATGTACGAATTGTTGCTTGAGGTGTGTGATTTATTTTTGGCAATTACTTCGGCTATTTCAGTGCAATGGCACGTGCTGTAGGTTGAGGCAAAAGGACGGAAAATAGTTGGTATTCGGTTGTCAGATAAATCTTGGAATTTTCTAATAATAAAACATGAAACTGAGGTGTAATGCGGACGTTGTGATTGATTTGGGTCATACAAGTTGTGTAAACAAGAAATGGTGTGTAATGAAATGTGGAAATATAAAAGACTGAATAAATTTAGCCGCTTCGAGCTTTGAAAGAAATTGGGAGCAAGTACCTCAAGTTCTACTGTCGCATATGCAAAAATCCAATCGAAATGGAAACCCTCCACCATTTCCTCGGCCAATGTCCGGCCCTATCTAGAACTAGACATCGCACACTCGGCAAAACATTCTTCGACGATCTATCAGAATTAAGCAATATTAAAGTCTGCAATATCATTGAATTCCTCAATTGCACAGGCTGGATTTGAAACACAAATTGACAATCTGGGTCACTTGAGTGGACGCGATAATTGCGTCCTGGTGTACTGACAACACCAGGATACCTACCTCAGGTTCTAAAATTCGAACTTTTGATATTGAATACACATTTAGACTTTGTAAATCCTATTTCGCAGCATTATGTTCAGGACTTTGTTGGTGACGAAAGACAGACATTAAGGCAATCAAGCCATTGCTTACGACTTGGTTCAAAAAGCCGTGTACTCGTCGTCGATTGTGTTAAATATTGCATTCGCTGCATCTATAAATTAAACATCTTTGCAGTGAACTCGTAGTGTACTACTAACTATGTACTACTAACTATGTCTCTTTTCTTTCTTCTATTTCACTCGACTTAATCTTACTCTTCTTTAACATTTCTTATAATCTCAATAAAGTTTGTACGGTACAGCCATTTTTCTTTTCTTTCGTCCTTTATTCTGATTTTCAGGAAAACATCAACAGATTGGTCGGTGTGCAGCCAAGAAGACCCGCTGCCTTCTGCTACTAAGCCCCACATTCATCTTGATCCGCACTACACTTATACGGTATAGAGCCTTCCAAAAAGAAGTTCTTCTTGTCGCAGCAATAATGCACTAAGCTAAGCCGCGAGCTGTTGAGGCTTAGTTAGCTGACTTTTGAAAGCACGTTTTTTCCCCACCGAATGGTTACTTTTATCTGCGATCCAAAAATGAAAGTGTATATCTGATATACCATTTTAGAGATTAATCTCCGCGTTCAGCTGAACCACCTGCGGGATTGTCATAGAATCTATGTTGCCCTTAAGGTTCTTCCTTAAATATGTCGCGTACCAAATGTCCGTTGGCTAGCATTATATAAGCCTTAGTCTGTTTGGCAATTAGTGACCTTGTTTTATTCCTTTCTGTCGTGGTGTAGACTTCTTGTTATTTAATGTCAAAAAAGAACAGGCTCAAAGGGCGCAGTGATTGTACTACGTAGCAAGGGATTCGAGTCCCCGTTTTCGTTTCTCCACTGCCACACCTCTTAAAAAAAGTCTGACAATCATCCTAGAGTTTAAACTGTAATTAGAAGCTTCTCAAAATGTGTCCTTCGGAATCGGCGTTAAAGTGTAGGCCCCATCCATTCGTGACAACAAACTATATGAGCCGTTGAGGACATGCTCTATCGAACGCATTTTTCAGAATGTTGTTCAGTGTTTCTGTGATTGCGTCGAATTCCTCTATTGTACGAAATATCTGATGCTGCAGTTTTCAATTATTCTTCCTACTTCTGTGAAGAATATTTCCCAGTATTTTATCCTGTGATTCGTGCATTTACCAATCGGGTCTGTTTCGTCATCTTTTATGTAAATTTATAATTCGGTCGCCGGATGAGAATACTTCCAAGAAAACTTTCCATCCGCGCACAGTAAGAGTTTGTGAGTTGCTACAGAGTGTGATTTCGAAAACCGCAGGCCTATTCCTGGCTATGAAGGATGGTTTGTCGACGGTGGGACTCACATCAGACATTGGGGTCGGTGCTTTTTCGTTGAGTATGATGTGAGTTGGCGGGTCGCATCACAAGAGCAGATCCCAACTCTGACACTGTGAACTTGTTATCTCGGACTTAAGCTGAAAGGAATGCTCTACACCGGAGTTGTGCGTCCGTCGCTTTCATACGCTTCTCAATGTTGGACGGCTGAGATGAAGATGCTTTGAATGACAGCAGGAGTAACAAAGCCTGATCGAATAAGGACTTCACGCCAAAGAACATACCTCCGAGAAAATAGAGCACAACTCGATCTGATGGTCCTGTCATGTTCATATGAGATATTATACGAACATCGTCAAAGAGGCAACATCTATCCAAGTTTCTATACTATCGCGAAAGAGAAGCAGACCTTAAAACTCTTGGATCACACAAATGCAACAACATTAGCTTCAGTGACGAAACCGATAGTCCTACCGATAATTTTTGAGGTGAAACCGGCGAACCCCACATGGACATGGACAAGTGGCGATGCAGGGTAGTGGGAGGGTCGTATGATCAGTCTAGTCCTGATCATAACCTCGTCGTTAAAGAAGAAGAAGAAAAACTAGTTAGCTCGGACGGTTTATCTGAAAATTCTGTGGAGTCGAAAGGCATCAAAATTGCTGCCAATACCAGTGGGATTGTTTCTTGTCTCTTCCATGTAACAAGTGTAGCTGTTACTCTGTAAAAGAACATTTTGAATTTGGACAGTGTCGGTCTACTGTTATTCGGTATATTGATATTATGCATATCCAAATCCTTAAAGTTCACCTCTTTTGCCAGACGTGACCGTAACGTTGTTGGGTCGTCATAGGAGAACTAGGGTGGCCCGCCGTTCTGTGATGAAAATGTATCCATATGCTCCACAATTCTCTTTTTTATATGCCCCTGCCAACAGCTTCAGTTTGCAGTGCAATGCTATGCCTACACGATTTTAAACTTTTCATTTATTAGCAGCGGCAGCGATTTATGGTTTCGAAGTATGAAGACTTCCATGTGTTTACCCGTTTTGATTACTTTCTATTCCCTGCTTTGTAATTTCGGGTTAAGTAAACTTTTCCATGTATACGGCGTTTTGGTCTTGTGAAGTTAATAATGTCTCATCTGTCAACGACGCGCAGTTCAACGTTTGGCAAAGGTTCCACGGTTTATTTCAAACTAAAGCTTAAAAAATATGCCCAAGGGAACGTTTCCATTCATCTATCTATATGTACCTCTTAAGAAGATAGGCATAGAGAAAGGAATTTGCGTCAGCGATATGACACTGTGAAACAAAGACTAGTTTGAAAAGTATTTAAATGCATCGCGGAATATGCCTATATGCAATTCATCGTTTTTCATTCCTAATAATTGTATTGAATATGTTTAGATATTGTAATGAAATGATACTTCCAAATGGATTACCTTCATCTTAAGCAATGTCTTAGAACTACTTACAACAATTATAATAATTTGAGATCCGCTCCGATAACTAATGTGTCGACGACGAAATTAATCAAACAAGTCATCGTCGTAATGTCTCCTGCCTATCGCTGTTTTATTTCCACAAAATGAAATAGCCAGCTGTATTCCAGCTTTAAACATTTACCCTTAAGCCTACTTTCGAACGTAAAGTGAAATACAAAGAATCCTTCCTTAGCCGTACAACACAAATGTGGAATGCTCTTCCCCGCTCTGATTTTCCTACCCATTATAATTAACAAACATTTAAAATCCACGTGCATCGGTTTCTCCTCTGTGATTCTTCTCCCCATTTCCTTAATGCCCGCACTATGTTACTATAAACATATCTACATTATTACTTACTTACTTACTTAAGGTGGCGCTACAGTCCGGGGTGGACCTGGGCCTCAACTAACAAGCGTCTCCAGCCAGCACGATCTTTCGCCAGCTGTCTCCAGTTTCGCACGCTAAGTTGGATAAGGTCCCCTTCCACTTGCGTGCGCCATCTCTACTGCGCCATCCCTCGGGTGTGAATTCGAAGATATTCCTGGCCGGAGCATTCACGTACAGTTCGTCGTTGTATCTCCTCCTCCATTCACCGTCTTTGCAGACGGGACCAAAAATTACTCGAAGGATTTTCCTCTAAAAAACAATCAAGATTGACCTCATCCGCTTTTGAGTCCATGCCTCTGCACCATATAGGAGGAATGACTGTGCCATGTTGACGACTGCACCACGAAGACTTTTCTTGGCCTTTTCTGCAAATGTTTGCTTTTTGGACTATCTTCTTTTTACCGAAGAAAGAGTGCTTCAGATAAATGGGAAAATTACCGAGAGCTGGACTTGTTTGAAGCTCGACCCCTCTCTTTCTGATCTGTTTTTCTTTCCATTAGGGAACTATGGTCACGGTTTTTGGGGGTTGCGGATGAGTCGGAAAATTGTTTATCTTTTGGCTTACTCGGCATATCAACAAACTGCACAGATCGGGATCTGCCTCTCCCGGTGATGAATTCTTGTCTGCTTCTTTTGTGGGGTCAGATACAACAAAACCGTGTCCCAATGGGATTTGGCATGTCACAGCCATTGATGGTCGCATAAGTCTTTGCAGAAAGCCAATAGCATTTTTTGCCATAATTGTTTGTTGCTGGGGTATGTTTCCCTCAACGTAATTATGGCATATTTACAATTGGGGAATTTGTTCCTTACTAATGCAGTCGACGGTATAGACAATTTGGATTAACGGGGAATGGAGCTATTTTCGTCATCATCGAGAAAATTTGTCTTAATGTGTTAACCGTTCCTTCGTTTCCCCTAGCCGAAACTACCCTGCTAGTTGACACTACCAGGATTAAGATGTGCATGAGATTAGGTTTTTTCCAAGTTCTTGGTACCCGATTCAATTACAACAGTCCCTTTGTTTGTTAGCTTTGCTATGTCTTTAATTTTGGACCCAAGAGTAAGTGTGGGCGCAGAGGTAAGTTTGTTGGACTACAAATCTAAAGGTCTCAGGTTAAAGTCCCATCGGCGCCATGTAACATCTACAAGTTGTTTTTACTGCCCCACCTCTTGCGAACGTCTGACAAACATCCAAGAGTATCGATTGTCATAAGAAGCTTCTCAAATTTGGCGTTCGGATTCGGCGTTAAACTGTAGGTCCCTTCCGACGTTAAATTGTAGGTGCCTTCAACTTCGCACAAGTTTTAGGCCCTATATGGGCCGTTAATGCCTCACATTCACATTTAAGAGTAAGGGGAAGAAAATGTCGTTCAGTAGTCGGTATGTAGAAAGGGGTATTACATTGAAACAAGAGCTTCTCAGATACAATAGCATTGTGCTATACAGGAACAATGTTCCATTGGTTTTCTTTAGGCAGCCCGGTGTCTGCTCAGCCCGACAAATGTCTTTGGCTGGGCTGGCACTGGGTTTGCGGGTTGTGTCCCACTCAAAGCGAGAGGCAGCGGTCCAGTTGACTACCCTTGCTAAAAAAAATCTTTGCCACCTAATCTTATTTGAAGTAATGGCCAATTAAATGAAGTGTTTACTGTAACTTCCCAGCGGAAGTGGAATATCCCGGCCTAGGAAAGTAGAATCTTTTTTGATGAGATGTTGGCAGAAATGAGTGCAGGCTAATCGTCTTAAAGTTTTCTGTGCAGCTGGTCTTAACTCCAAGCTAATACGCAATAAGAACGAATAAAATGCCATTTTCCTGCGCTCGAGTTCTCTAAGAATACGCACAACTTCCAGTCGCAATACCACAGTCACGGAAGAAGATGTCCTTCAATTATAATTAATGAAACGCCCTAGGTCTTTGATGGCCTCCAATATGACGGAGCAAACCTCTCAGAGGTACAAAAATCTGATACAATAGACCAGTAGGGCAACTTTTTAAGTCGCTTTTGGATATTTGTTAATTTTTGGATTATCCAAGAATACATTTTGGACCATCACATCGGTTCAAGGAAACAATCAATTTATACAATACTAGGGGTCGCCCCATGGTCGAAATTCGACCAATTTATTCTATAAGTTGAAAAAAAAGCAAAGTCGACTGTTATACCTACATATTAATCGGAAAATGAAATTTTTCGACATTGCATTTCTCTGATTTCACCTGATATAAAAAATTTCCGGCATTTTCAAGTAACTTCAAGCATTTTCAAGTAACTTAAAGTAACTTCAAGCATTTTCAGGTAACTTCAAGTAACTTCAAGCATTTTCAAGTAACTTCAAGTATTTTCAAGCATTTTCAAGTAACTTCAAGTATTTTCAAGCATTTTTAAGTAACTTCAAGCATTTTCAAATACATTCAAGCATTTTCAAGTGTCCAACTTCAAGTATGTTCAAGCATTATCAAATGCATAACAGGCACAGCAATGTTGTTGTTGGTAACTTCAATAGTAACTTCAACTTACTACTTTTCAAGTAACTTAATTTTTGTATTGTGCACTTCTATGTATTGTCCCCTACCCAAATATATTATAGTGTTGGCATATCTATGTGACGTAAAATAGCAAAAATGGGTGGAAACACGTTATAGGCAACTCCGTATTAATATATAGAAGATGCTAACAGATTCCTTTCTTCTTTTACCACCAGATAGCAACAAATGTAACACTTGGTCGTCATCTGGTAGCAACGCGAGACATACAAAAGGGTGAACCTATTCTCCGCGAGCAGCCCTTCATTTACGGTCCAAAAGTAGCAAGTTATCCACTCTGTCTGGGCTGCCATCGAAAGCTACTAGCACCACCACCGGGCAAAAATAACTTTTACAAATGCAGCCACTGCTCGTGGCCCTTATGCGGACCGCAATGCGAAAAATCCCCTCACCATGAAGAGGAATGTAAGTTGATGGCTGAGAAGAAATTCGGTTGCAAGATCGACTATAGTAAGGAGGAGAAAAAGGAGTCAGCTTACTGCGTAATCCTGCCGCTGCGATGCATATTGATGAAACTGAAGAAACCCGAGGCATATAAGCGTCTCATGGAGCTAGAAGACCATCTTAATGAGCGCATCGATACCCCGTATTACAATGTCCTTCGAGCCAATTTGATAACATTCATCAAGACAATTCTTGGCCTCAAGGAGTTGGAAGAGACTGAAATCCTTCGCATTGCCGCGACTTTGGATACTAACTCGTTCGAGGTGCGTCAACCTTCGATGCAGATCAGAGTCCGAGTGCTTTATCCGAAAGCGGCGATGATATCTCACGACTGCATCTCCAACGCACGTCATGCTTTCGATGAGAACATGCAAATCATGTTCTTGGCTAAGACAACAATTAAAAAGGGCGACATCATAGCCACCTCATATACGCAACCATTGAAGAGCACACTCTTGAGGCGCCTGCATCTGCGGCAGGCAAAGTGTTTTGATTGCTCGTGTCGCCGGTGTGCGGATCCCTGGGAGATGGACACGTTTTCTGGAGCTATTCTATGCTCAAAGTGTAAAGTTGGAAAGGTGGGTTCAAAACCGCTCACTCAAAATATCTGCAATGTAACCTCTTTGTAATTTCAGATCGTTTCAACGAACCCCTTGGATAATGAGGCAGTTTGGAGGTGCCTCCTCTGTCCGCATGAGATTACCGCCAAGCAAATTATTTGGGGCAATGACGCAATGACTAAGGAAATCGATTCCTTGAACAAGTCATCACCGCGTCCGTTTGAGGAGTTTCTCCATCGGCATCGGGACACACTGCACGAGAAGAATACGCATGTGTTGCAGGTTAAGTATGCCCTGACGCAGCTTTATGGTAACGTCGATGGATTCTTTATGAATGGTGAGGCAGGTACAGTTAAAGATGGTACATTTAATGAGCATTGGTCTCTTTAGAATTGACAGATGCCGCAGTAAAACGTAAACTCGAACTCTGCCAAGAGCTTCTGGATATTGCAGATATCTTCGACCCTGGATGGAGCATTTTTCGTGGTAACCTACTCTTGGACTTACAGGAGGTTATAGTGGTTAAGGCAAAGAGGGAGTACGCCAAAGATCTTCTCACTATCTCAGCCACTCAAGTTTGAAAGGAATTTTAAACCTAATTCGACTTAATAAAAGTGTTCCATTTGCAGGAAAAACTTCAAGAGGCTATGGAAATGCTTAAAGAAGCTGTGGAGATACTGAAATTTGAACCGGAAATGCAGGGACTATTGCAGAAGAAAATCGAAGCCTTGAGGAATGACTTGGAAATGGATTAAGATGGATTATTTAAGTTCAATAAAGAAATGTCAACATTTTTGACCTTCGAAAGATGTGGCTGGTTGATGTCTTTAAATAAGATTTCAAAAGTTAAAGCTGGCTGGCGGTTGTCATTTCGGTGGAAATCCCTTGAAGCTCTACCGTAGAGTTTAACATTCTTATCCAATTGATGAGTTTAGCAAACATCTGCATTTGATCCAAAACTTCCACTGTGCCGTAATCTAGATTTAACTCTCCCTGTGGGGAACATGCATTACTAGCTAAGACTATGTCTCAGGCGTATGGTCACGTGTTGTCAGAGAACTGAAAATATTGACAGAATGTGCCTTTATTGTTAAAGATATTTCGGATATGCCAACTATCCGAGTTAACAGAAGTATCCAAACATTCAACAGGACGGACGCGAGGAAAGCCCAAAGCTACCGCGGTTAAAGTCCGAGAATCCGCAAAGTGTTTTACATTTTGTCGTTTTCTGTTTAATTAAGATCAGTGAAGCACAAGATTTCCTGTACCTAGTTTGGTGGAATAGCAAGTAAGTGAAAATTATCAAATGTAAAAGTTTGAATCCTACTCATGTCAACTGATTGATTTGTTTGACGAGAGATATGGTTAGTTCAATGTTAAAATTTACAAATATTTGTTACCAATAAACGAGAACTTGAACTTATTCCGATTCAAATCATGATCAAATCCACATCAGGCCAAACATCAACAATGCTCACTTAAACCGGAATTACACTAGAAAAGAGTGAGGATCATCTACTTCGCAGCTATGAAGAGAACATGAGACTCGAAGCTGTTGTCTATTCTGAGTTGATCTGACAGTTGTCACTCAGTTGTGCTGTCCTCTTCTGTTCTGATCTACTTTTCGTTCATTTAACACAGCAGCTATTAGGTCCGTTCGCGTACATTTACGTAAAGAAAAATTATAACTGTCAAATGTCCAAAATCGAGAATCCTCTCAGAGAAATATGAGAAACGTCAAAGTTTGGCTTGAATAGAAGCAACGATATTTTTTTTGCTGTCGAACTCATAGGGTTTCATCATTTGAGAGATTTCAATTTCTTACTAGCCGAAATTCTGTGTGAAGAAAAATGGACGAATAATATATATAGATACCTGCATTTTATGTTCGTTGATCTTTTTACCATTGTCTTAGATTTACGAATTTCTGGCCACAAAATTGTTTCGGGGAGCTTGTAAATCAGCTGCCAACAGTACTTTATAATATGACAGTTGTTATTTCAGCTTTGTTATTTTTCTTCGTATGAATCCAAATCACTTTCTTCTAATCAACTAATAACGATACATTTTTCATTTGATGTGTCTGATGTCATATACAATACATGTGGCACATTTCCGTGCATCTAAAGTTTTTGCTTATATCTCGTGAGCATTTTTTTTTCATTGTATCATTTTAAATAACGGTCAAAGACGAATATTAAACATGAAAGAAAATGGCGTACTCAGTTTTTGTTAAGGTAACCGAAAAACGATTCTTTACAAAAAAGCTAATATCTCACCAACGGTTCAAGTAATTCCTAAGAGAATGTGTGTATTAAAATTTTGGTTATGTATTTTATATATTTTTTAAATCATAATTATAACAGTTATTTGAATTTTATTAAAGTCCTTGATCATCTGCTTAAAGGAAAGTGACGTAATCCAAAGGTCATCAGTCATTCTTTGCTGACGATTAAGATTGTAATCGAGGATCGAACGTCCCTGCAACGAGTGATGTATGGGTGGAAGTTTTCGAGGGGAATGAGTATCGTATTAGTCCGAAAAAAACATAATACTTGTGCTGCACGTTCACTAATCGACTTCGACCTATTCAAAAAAGTTCAAATACGAGTATCTGGGATCTATGACCAATATAGGGTGGATGAAGCTGAAAGGAAGGCTCTATACCGCCGCCCGGCGCTCACATACGGCCCACAATGTTGGACAGCGTACAAAAATTATGAGGGCAAATTAGCGGCAGCTGAGATAAAGATGCATTGCATGACAGCAGGAGTAACAAAGATTGATCGAATGAGAAGTTTCATGATCCGAGGAAGCCTTCACGCTAAGGAACCTAGAGCAACCGGCTCAGTTGGTACCGTCATGTTCAAAGGAGAGATCGTAGGAAAGCTGCCAAAAGGCAATATCATCAAGGTTAAAATAGAAACTCGAAAGAGAGGCAGGCATACAAACTCCTGGATCAAACAAATGCAGCAACACCAGCAATTGATTAGCATCAGTGATGAAGTGATTCAAAATCGGGAGATTTACCGTTATTTTCTGAGGCCAAACCGGCGAATCCCTAAGGTAGAGCAGAAGGGATGCAGTTAAGTGGAAGGGTTATGCTCCCTTAGTCCTGATCACAGAAAGAAGAAGAAGACAGTTATTTGAATTTGATTTTTGGAAAAAGGCACTAACGATTTTGATAAATTTTGATGTCTTGAATACTTGGTGGGTCAGAAGATGGTTTACTCATTTTTTCCTAAAAGACTCTATTAACGGTACTTTAGAAAAACATCAATGTCTCAAAAACATGGTAAAAGTGATTTCAAAGAAACTTGATATTTATATTTAGAAAAAACTTCATACCTACTCAGATTTTTTGAATTATTTTCTTATACTTTTTTATAATTTGTTCTCAAAATTTTTCCTAAGAACGGCTCAGATGATTTCGATGATTTTTGGGGCATTGAAATCATGGAGTAAATGTAGGAAATATTTTCATATTCAAATTTTTTTTTAAGTTTTAATTTATATAAGAAATTTTAAAATTTTCAAAATCTTAACTTTTCTCAAAAACGGCTTTAACGATTTTGATCTGTGTTGGTGTTTTAAATCGAGTGACGGTAAGAAAATGCATATACTCAGTTTTTACCACGAAACAAAATCAATGGCTCTTCTAAAAAAGTTAAGTGAGGCTTTAAAGAAGCTTGAGATAAGGTAACACTAAGTTTGCGCAGTGGCGCCGAGGGTAGTGTGTTGGACTACTAATCTAATGGTCTCAGGTTCAAATCCCGGTGCCAAGTAACATCTTAAAGTTTTTCCCACTGGCCCACCTCTGCGAACGTGTGACAAACATCCAAAGAGTATGTCATGAGAAGCTTCTCAAATTAGCCGTTCGGATTCGATTTGAAATTGTAGGTCCCTTCCACTGCACACATGCAAATGTTTAGAGCAGCTAGGTTTTAGGCCCTGCATGGGCCGTTAATGCTTAATAAAATGCATACTCAGATTTTTGAAGTAAATTGTTATACGTTTTTCATGAATTTTCGTAATTTTATAAGCTTAAATCAACACATTATGATCAAAAGCCATTATGACAAACCGTTGAAAAGATCACAATCACAAAGTCAACTAAAAATTAGATTTATGAATCCGCCTAAGTTTGGTCAGATTAATAACAAAATATATGTCATCACACTGATAGAAAATAGAGTATGTTACATCTATTATGTGCCAGAAATTTCAAATGAAAATACCAAGAGGTATATTTGCAGTCATAAAATTTAAATCAGTGTCAAGCACATATCTTTCATAGACATATTAACTATATAGACATAATTATGTATGTATTTTGTGCGTACTCACACGTTATACCCCTATAAAATGCGTCTTTTATTACCCATTTCCGGCCTCTGCTGAAAGTAATAAAATTTATTTTCAAAATATTTTTGTTTGCCATTCTCCCACATTTTTACTAATGATTTGTAAAAACATAATATTGTGTATTACCTATACTTTCCTATACTGTATACTGTATATTATATTCCTGCAAACAAGAAAAAAACAATATGCGGACCAAAAAAATTGAGCCTATTAATATATTTTAAAAAGGAGTGACTATGGCATTTCAATACAGATATTCACCAGTGGCATTTGAAAGTTAAAATAAAAATACTTTTTGTATTCAAAATGCATTTTTCAATACAGTTAAGGCAAATTTAATGTAGCTATCTGCATTATATAATACATTGATAAGATTCTTTTTTCCTGATTTTAGTGTATAAAGGAGAAAAACGTCTTAGTGTTGCTTAATTCAGTCATATTTATTTTATCGCTGTAGGTCAACTGGTTTGGCAGATATCGAAGAAATAGTGCAGAATGTTGTTGGTTTTTTTTTGTATCTAAAACAAAAATCTATTTATGCAACTTTATAGATAATTTAATCTAGAATTCAGTCATATTTATTTTATCGCTGTAGGTCAACTGGTTTGGCAGATATCGAAGAAATAGTGCAGAATGTTGTTGGTTTTTTTTTGTATCTAAAACAAAAATCTATTTATGCAACTTTATAGATAATTTAATCTAGAATTCAGTCATATTTATTTTATCGCTGTAGGTCAACTGGTTTGGCAGATATCGAAGAAATAGTGCAGGATAATGTTGGTTTTTTTTTGTATCTAAAATAAAAATCTATTTATGCAACTTTATAGATAATTTAATCTAGAATTCAGTCATATTTATTTTATCGCTGTAGGTCAACTGGTTTGGCAGATATCGAAGAAATAGTGCAGAATGTTGTTGGTTTTTTTTTTGTATCTAAAACAAAAATCTATTAATGCAACTTTATAGATAATTTAATCTAGAATTCAGTCATATTTATTTTATCGCTGTAGGTCAACTGGTTTGGCAGATATCGAAGAAATAGTGCAGAATGTTGTTGGTTTTTTTTGTATCTAAAACAAAAATCTATTTATGCAACTTTATAGATAATTTAATCTAGAATTCAGTCATATTTATTTTATCGCTGTAGGTCAACTGGTTTGGCAGATATCGAAGAAATAGTGCAGAATGTTGTTGGTTTTTTTTTGTATCTAAAACAAAAATCTATTTATGCGACTTTATAGATAATTTAATCTAGAATTCAGTCATATTTAGTTTATCGCTGTAGGTCAACTGGTTTGGCAGATATCGAAGAAATAGTGCAGAATGTTGTTGGTTTTTTTTTGTATCTAAAACAAAAATCTATTTATGCAACTTTATAGATAATTTAATCTAGAATTCAGTCATATTTATTTTATCGCTGTAGGTCAACTGGTTTGGCAGATATCGAAGAAATAGTGCAGGATAATGTTGGTTTTTTTTTGTATCTAAAACAAAAATCTATTTATGCAACTTTATAGATAATTTAATCTAGAATTCAGTCATATTTATTTTATCGCTGTAGGTCAACTGGTTTGGCAGATATCGAAGAAATAGTGCAGAATGTTGTTGGTTTTTTTTTGTATCTAAAACAAGAATCTATTTATGCAACTTTATAGATAATTTAATCTAGAATTCAGTCATATTTATTTTATCGCTGTAGGTCAACTGGTTTGGCAGATATCGAAGAAAGAGTGCAGAATGTTGTTGGTTTTTTTTTGTATCTAAAACAAAAATCTATTTATGCAACTTTATAGATAATTTAATCTAGAATTCAGTCATATTTATTTTATCGCTGTAGGTCAACTGGTTTGGCAGATATCGAAGAAATAGTGCAGAATGTTGTTGGTTTTTTTTTGTATCTAAAACAAAAATCTATTTATGCAACTTTATAGATAATTTAATCTAGAATTCAGTCATATTTATTTTATCGCTGTAGGTCAACTGGTTTGGCAGATATCGAAGAAATAGTGCAGAATGTTGTTGGTTTTTTTTTGTATCTAAAACAAAAATCTATTTATGCAACTTTATAGATAATTTAATCTAGAATTCAGTCATATTTATTTTATCGCTGTAGGTCAACTGGTTTGGCAGATATCGAAGAAATAGTGCAGAATGTTGTTGGTTTTTTTTTGTATCTAAAACAAAAATCTATTTATGCAACTTTATAGATAATTTAATCTAGAATTCAGTCATATTTATTTTATCGCTGTAGGTCAACTGGTTTGGCAGATATCGAAGAAATAGTGCAGAATGTTGTTGGTTTTTTTTGTATCTAAAACAAAAATCTATTTATGCAACTTTATAGATAATTTAATCTAGAATTCAGTCATATTTATTTTATCGCTGTAGGTCAACTGGTTTGGCAGATATCGAAGAAATAGTGCAGAATGTTGTTGGTTTTTTTTTGTATCTAAAACAAAAATCTATTTATGCAACTTTATAGATAATTTAATCTAGAATTCAGTCATATTTATTTTATCGCTGTAGGTCAACTGGTTTGGCAGATATCGAAGAAATAGTGCAGGATAATGTTGGTTTTTTTTTGTATCTAAAACAAAAATCTATTTATGCAACTTTATAGATAATTTAATCTAGAATTCAGTCATATTTATTTTATCGCTGTAGGTCAACTGGTTTGGCAGATATCGAAGAAATAGTGCAGAATGTTGTTGGTTTTTTTTTGTATCTAAAACAAAAATCTATTTATGCAACTTTATAGATAATTTAATCTAGAATTCAGTCATATTTATTTTATCGCTGTAGGTCAACTGGTTTGGCAGATATCGAAGAAATAGTGCAGAATGTTGTTGGTTTTTTTTTGTATCTAAAACAAAAATCTATTTATGCAACTTTATAGATAATTTAATCTAGAATTCAGTCATATTTATTTTATCGCTGTAGGTCAACTGGTTTGGCAGATATCGAAGAAATAGTGCAGAATGTTGTTGGTTTTTTTTTGTATCTAAAACAAAAATCTATTTATGCAACTTTATAGATAATTTAATCTAGAATTCAGTCATATTTATTTTATCGCTGTAGGTCAACTGGTTTGGCAGATATCGAAGAACTAGTGCAGAATGTTGTTGGTTTTTTTTTTTGTATCTAAAACAAAAATCTATTTATGCAACTTTATAGATAATTTAATCTAGAATTCAGTCATATTTATTTTATCGCTGTAGGTCAACTGGTTTGGCAGATATCGAAGAAATAGTGCAGAATGTTGTTGGTTTTTTTTTTGTATCTAAAACAAAAATCTATTTATGCAACTTTATAGATAATTTAATCTAGAATTCAGTCATATTTATTTTATCGCTGTAGGTCAACTGGTTTGGCAGATATCGAAGAAATAGTGCAGGATAATGTTGGTTTTTTTTTGTATCTAAAACAAAAATCTATTTATGCAACTTTATAGATAATTTAATCTAGAATTCAGTCATATTTATTTTATCGCTGTAGGTCAACTGGTTTGGCAGATATCGAAGAAATAGTGCAGAATGTTGTTGGTTTTTTTTTGTATCTAAAACAAAAATCTATTTATGCAACTTTATAGATAATTTAATCTAGAATTCAGTCATATTTATTTTATCGCTGTAGGTCAACTGGTTTGGCAGATATCGAAGAAATAGTGCAGAATGTTGTTGGTTTTTTTTTGTATCTAAAACAAAAATCTATTTATGCAACTTTATAGATAATTTAATCTAGAATTCAGTCATATTTATTTTATCGCTGTAGGTCAACTGGTTTGGCAGATATCGAAGAAATAGTGCAGGATAATGTTGGTTTTTTTTTGTATCTAAAACAAAAATCTATTTATGCAACTTTATAGATAATTTAATCTAGAATTCAGTCATATTTATTTTATCGCTGTAGGTCAACTGGTTTGGCAGATATCGAAGAAATAGTGCAGAATGTTGTTGGTTTTTTTTTTGTATCTAAAACAAAAATCTATTTATGCAACTTTATAGATAATTTAATCTAGAATTCAGTCATATTTATTTTATCGCTGTAGGTCAACTGGTTTGGCAGATATCGAAGAAATAGTGCAGAATGTTGTTGGTTTTTTTTGTATCTAAAACAAAAATCTATTTATGCAACTTTATAGATAATTTAATCTAGAATTCAGTCATATTTATTTTATCGCTGTAGGTCAACTGGTTTGGCAGATATCGAAGAAATAGTGCAGAATGTTGTTGGTTTTTTTTTTGTATCTAAAACAAAAATCTATTTATGCAACTTTATAGATAATTTAATCTAGAATTCAGTCATATTTATTTTATCGCTGTAGGTCAACTGGTTTGGCAGATATCGAAGAAATAGTGCAGAATGTTGTTGGTTTTTTTTTGTATCTAAAACAAAAATCTATTTATGCAACTTTATAGATAATTTAATCTAGAATTCAGTCATATTTATTTTATCGCTGTAGGTCAACTAGTTTGGCAGATATCGAAGAAATAGTGCAGGATAATGTTGGTTTTTTTTTTGTATCTAAAACAAAAATCTATTTATGCAACTTTATAGATAATTTAATCTAGAATTCAGTCATATTTATTTTATCGCTGTAGGTCAACTGGTTTGGCAGATATCGAAGAAATAGTGCAGAATGTTGTTGGTTTTTTTTTGTATCTAAAACAAAAATCTATTTATGCAACTTTATAGATAATTTAATCTAGAATTCAGTCATATTTATTTTATCGCTGTAGGTCAACTGGTTTGGCAGATATCGAAGAAATAGTGCAGAATGTTGTTGGTTTTTTTTTGTATCTAAAACAAAAATCTATTTATGCAACTTTATAGATAATTTAATCTAGAATTCAGTCATATTTATTTTATCGCTGTAGGTCAACTGGTTTGGCAGATATCGAAGAAATAGTGCAGGATAATGTTGGTTTTTTTTTGTATCTAAAACAAAAATCTATTTATGCAACTTTATAGATAATTTAATCTAGAATTCAGTCATATTTATTTTATCGCTGTAGGTCAACTGGTTTGGCAGATATCGAAGAAATAGTGCAGAATGTTGTTGGTTTTTTTTTGTATCTAAAACAAAAATCTATTTATGCAACTTTATAGATAATTTAATCTAGAATTCAGTCATATTTATTTTATCGCTGTAGGTCAACTGGTTTGGCAGATATCGAAGAAATAGTGCAGAATGTTGTTGGTTTTTTTTTGTATCTAAAACAAAAATCTATTTATGCAACTTTATAGATAATTTAATCTAGAATTCAGTCATATTTATTTTATCGCTGTAGGTCAACTGGTTTGGCAGATATCGAAGAAATAGTGCAGAATGTTGTTGGTTTTTTTTTGTATCTAAAACAAAAATCTATTTATGCAACTTTATAGATAATTTAATCTAGAATTCAGTCATATTTATTTTATCGCTGTAGGTCAACTGGTTTGGCAGATATCGAAGAAATAGTGCAGAATGTTGTTGGTTTTTTTTTGTATCTAAAACAAAAATCTATTTATGCAACTTTATAGATAATTTAATCTAGAATTCAGTCATATTTATTTTATCGCTGTAGGTCAACTGGTTTGGCAGATATCGAAGAAATAGTGCAGAATGTTGTTGGTTTTTTTTTGTATCTAAAACAAAAATCTATTTATGCAACTTTATAGATAATTTAATCTAGAATTCAGTCATATTTATTTTTATCGCTGTAGGTCAACTGGTTTGGCAGATATCGAAGAAATAGTGCAGAATGTTGTTGGTTTTTTTTTGTATCTAAAACAAAAATCTATTTATGCAACTTTATAGATAATTTAATCTAGAATTCAGTCATATTTATTTTATCGCTGTAGGTCAACTGGTTTGGCAGATATCGAAGAAATAGTGCAGAATGTTGTTGGTTTTTTTTTGTATCTAAAACAAAAATCTATTTATGCAACTTTATAGATAATTTAATCTAGAATTCAGTCATATTTATTTTATCGCTGTAGGTCAACTGGTTTGGCAGATATCGAAGAAATAGTGCAGATAGTTGTTGGTTTTTTTTTGTATCTAAAACAAAAATCTATTTATGCAACTTTATAGATAATTTAATCTAGAATTCAGTCATATTTATTTTATCGCTGTAGGTCAACTGGTTTGGCAGATATCGAAGAAATAGTGCAGAATGTTGTTGGTTTTTTTTTGTATCTAAAACAAAAATCTATTTATGCAACTTTATAGATAATTTAATCTAGAATTCAGTCATATTTATTTTATCGCTGTAGGTCAACTGGTTTGGCAGATATCGAAGAAATAGTGCAGAATGTTGTTGGTTTTTTTTTGTATCTAAAACAAAAATCTATTTATGCAACTTTATAGATAATTTAATCTAGAATTCAGTCATATTTATTTTATCGCTGTAGGTCAACTGGTTTGGCAGATATCGAAGAAATAGTGCAGAATGTTGTTGGTTTTTTTTTGTATCTAAAACAAAAATCTATTTATGCAACTTTATAGATAATTTAATCTAGAATTCAGTCATATTTATTTTATCGCTGTAGGTCAACTGGTTTGGCAGATATCGAAGAAATAGTGCAGAATGTTGTTGTTTTTTTTTTTGTATCTAAAACAAAAATCTATTTATGCAACTTTATAGATAATTTAATCTAGAATTCAGTCATATTTATTTTATCGCTGTAGGTCAACTGGTTTGGCAGATATCGAAGAAATAGTGCAGAATGTTGTTGGTTTTTTTTTGTATCTAAAACAAAAATCTATTTATGCAACTTATAGATAATTTAATCTAGAATTCAGTCATATTTATTTTATCGCTGTAGGTCAACTGGTTTGGCAGATATCGAAGAAATAGTGCAGAATGTTGTTGGTTTTTTTTTGTATCTAAAACAAAAATCTATTTATGCAACTTTATAGATAATTTAATCTAGAATTCAGTCATATTTATTTTATCGCTGTAGGTCAACTGGTTTGGCAGATATCGAAGAAATAGTGCAGAATGTTGTTGGTTTTTTTTTTGTATCTAAAACAAAAATCTATTTATGCAACTTTATAGATAATTTAATCTAGAATTCAGTCATATTTATTTTATCGCTGTAGGTCAACTGGTTTGGCAGATATCGAAGAAATAGTGCAGAATGTTGTTGGTTTTTTTTTGTATCTAAAACAAAAATCTATTTATGCAACTTTATAGATAATTTAATCTAGAATTCAGTCATATTTATTTTATCGCTGTAGGTCAACTGGTTTGGCAGATATCGAAGAAATAGTGCAGAATGTTGTTGGTTTTTTTTTTGTATCTAAAACAAAAATCTATTTATGCAACTTTATAGATAATTTAATCTAGAATTCAGTCATATTTATTTTATCGCTGTAGGTCAACTGGTTTGGCAGATATCGAAGAAATAGTGCAGAATGTTGTTGGTTTTTTTTTGTATCTAAAACAAAAATCTATTTATGCAACTTTATAGATAATTTAATCTAGAATTCAGTCATATTTATTTTATCGCTGTAGGTCAACTGGTTTGGCAGATATCGAAGAAATAGTGCAGAATGTTGTTGGTTTTTTTTTGTATCTAAAACAAAAATCTATTTATGCAACTTTATAGATAATTTAATCTAGAATTCAGTCATATTTATTTTATCGCTGTAGGTCAACTGGTTTGGCAGATATCGAAGAAATAGTGCAGAATGTTGTTGGTTTTTTTTTGTATCTAAAACAAAAATCTATTTATGCAACTTTATAGATAATTTAATCTAGAATTCAGTCATATTTATTTTATCGCTGTAGGTCAACTGGTTTGGCAGATATCGAAGAAATAGTGCAGAATGTTGTTGGTTTTTTTTTGTATCTAAAACAAAAATCTATTTATGCAACTTTATAGATAATTTAATCTAGAATTCAGTCATATTTATTTTATCGCTGTAGGTCAACTGGTTTGGCAGATATCGAAGAAATAGTGCAGAATGTTGTTGGTTTTTTTTTGTATCTAAAACAAAAATCTATTTATGCAACTTTATAGATAATTTAATCTAGAATTCAGTCATATTTATTTTATCGCTGTAGGTCAACTGGTTGGCAGATATCGAAGAAATAGTGCAGAATGTTGTTGGTTTTTTTTTGTATCTAAAACAAAAATCTATTTATGCAACTTTATAGATAATTTAATCTAGAATTCAGTCATATTTATTTTATCGCTGTAGGTCAACTGGTTTGGCAGATATCGAAGAAATAGTGCAGAATGTTGTTGGTTTTTTTTTGTATCTAAAACAAAAATCTATTTATGCAACTTTATAGATAATTTAATCTAGAATTCAGTCATATTTATTTTATCGCTGTAGGTCAACTGGTTTGGCAGATATCGAAGAAATAGTGCAGAATGTTGTTGGTTTTTTTTTGTATCTAAAACAAAAATCTATTTATGCAACTTTATAGAAAATTTAATCTAGAATTCAGTCATATTTATTTTATCGCTGTAGGTCAACTGGTTTGGCAGATATCGAAGAAATAGTGCAGAATGTTGTTGGTTTTTTTTTGTATCTAAAACAAAAATCTATTTATGCAACTTTATAGATAATTTAATCTAGAATTCAGTCATATTTATTTTATCGCTGTAGGTCAACTGGTTTGGCAGATATCGAAGAAATAGTGCAGGATAATGTTGGTTTTTTTTTGTATCTAAAACAAAAATCTATTTATGCAACTTTATAGATAATTTAATCTAGAATTCAGTCATATTTATTTTATCGCTGTAGGTCAACTGGTTTGGCAGATATCGAAGAAATAGTGCAGAATGTTGTTGGTTTTTTTTTGTATCTAAAACAAAAATCTATTTATGCAACTTTATAGATAATTTAATCTAGAATTCAGTCATATTTATTTTATCGCTGTAGGTCAACTGGTTTGGCAGATATCGAAGAAATAGTGCAGAATGTTGTTGGTTTTTTTTTGTATCTAAAACAAAAATCTATTTATGCAACTTTATAGATAATTTAATCTAGAATTCAGTCATATTTATTTTATCGCTGTAGGTCAACTGGTTTGGCAGATATCGAAGAAATAGTGCAGAATGTTGTTGGTTTTTTTTTGTATCTAAAACAAAAATCTATTTATGCAACTTTATAGATAATTTAATCTAGAATTCAGTCATATTTATTTTATCGCTGTAGGTCACTGGTTGGCAGATATCGAAGAAATAGTGCAGAATGTTGTTGGTTTTTTTTTGTATCTAAAACAAAAATCTATT